>CM074279.1:25105132-25555132 GCA_037194245.1 Opsariichthys bidens | reverse complement strand
TTTTATTTAACATCTGATTTACGCTTTTGATTTTCACACAGGTTTTCTTGGTTTAATGAAATACGCATCAAATAGACTATGAGCGCTCCATGGACGTACCATGTCGACTGTGACTAATGACCAAGCAGCAAATTAGATGTTGTTATTTGTGCTAACCTAAACGTGTTATCTGTTTCACAGGCATTTGCTATTCCAGGACAGTTTACCATTCCACAGCAAGACGTGAGTGTCGGTCCCACTGTCTGATTAGTGTAATTCACGGCACACTTCACAACACCACTGCAGTGATCCCAGCCACATCCCACCCCTCACACAACCACGATTCTCCCACTGTATTCCTCACACACACCGATATCCCCGTCCCTCCGATCACACTGGAGCCTCCACTAACTTCTTCGAAGGAGGAAATCAGAGGCATAAACCATGAAGATGCTCTCTGTCTGTGACATTTTCTTTAATAACTTATCTAGCATCCCTAACATCGTTTACTCCTTGGTTACTTTACATCCTTGGTTAAGACACAAGTAAACAATATGTGATAACTGAAACACTCACATATGAATGCTGTAATTACAACGGTGGCAAAGCAGCACTGTATTGATAAAACCCTAAACATTTTAGTAACTACTAAGTAATGTTCTGTAATCAATTCAGGTCAAACTGTTCACCATACAGACATTCTGTGGAAACATATTTCAGTCTCACAGTAAAAAATGTAAGAAATTGTGAGTTTAAAGTAAAAATAAAGTCACTATTTTGAGATATAAAGTCAGAATTGCAAGATATAAAAAAATATGAGATTGAAAGTCACTCTTCAAGATATAAAGTCGCAGTTGAAAAAGAAAGTCACAGTTGTAACATATTAAGTCATATTTTTAGATACTGTCACATAGTCAATTTGAGATATAAAGTAAAGGTATGAAAAAAGTTACAATTGTGAGATATAAAGTCACATTGCAAGATATAATCACTTTGTGACATACAGTAAAGGTACATTTGCAAGATGTAAAGTCAATGAGTGATATACAATAAAGGTGCAGGTATTAAAAACAAACTGAGATATAAAGTCAAATGGCTAGATATTATCAAAAGATGAAATATAAACTTGCAATTGTGAGATTTAAACTCAACAGTAAAGTCGCACATTGTTCCGTAAAGACTTTGTTTAGAAGATCATTTCAGGTGTTATTCATTTTCAGTTTTGTAAACAGAAATTACGATTAACTTGAAAATCTCCCATTGACTACTGACAGAATGTTCAGCATTAACAATATAACTAACGGTGATAATGTAATCATAATATTTGCATAGTCACTTGTGATCTATTTGCAATCAGATTGGTCTTGCACGTAACACTACCTCCACACCGCAAAGGCGGTGTCAGATTGTCTGTTGATTCTCACAGACAGCTGGCAGAAAACCAGACGTCTGTCACGACAACCGCAGAGCCTAAACACACTGTACCTCACACTTTAACACTTTAATTCTTTTCCTGCCTTGCAAGCACTTGAATTCCCTTAAGGAAATGCAAATCACATTATTTGAAGAAGTGGACGGTAAGTCCACAGGGGGACCTGATGACTAATCCAATTTTGAGACTTGATATGGGTGCTGTTCTGTCTGTAGATGTGAGTGTCCTCTGAAATAATTCCATTTTGATTGGCTAGTTCTAACCTCCCTTCCTGCCCCCGCAGTTGACCAAGCTTCACCAGTTGGCTATGCAGCATATCCCCCTTACCTCCCTTGGGCAGAGCAACCCCACCTTCCCTGGTACGTACCCAAAGCTCCCCAGGGAAGTCTGTCTCTCCCTTTGTCTGTCTCTCTGCCTGTCTTTCTCTCGATCTGTCTCTTTCCCTCTCCGCTCTTTCGTCTGTCATGTCTGACCATCTCCGTCTCATGCGTTCACCACCGCATGTTCTACTTTTCCACTCTGAAGAAAATGAGGGCGAAGCCATTTTGTGGTAAGGCAATAAATACCATAACACTTCCAACATAATGCCGCACATGCCGTGCTATGATACGACCACTGACCACTGTCTGCCGTCGATGGCTGCTTTGAGCCGTCAAAGGAAACTCCAAATGTGTCACGTCACCATAACGACAGCATCATGACGGCTATGTGATGCATATGTGTCACCCCTCTTTCTCCTTACATGTGAACTCATCATGAACATTTAACATTCTTCCCCCTTCATGTCACTCCATTACCTCCACAATACCCCTGACCTGTTCAAACCGCCAGCATTTTCCTAAGCAAACCTGAAGCCCACTCTCAACGCAGCCCGCATTTATCATAACAAACGAGTCCACACATTGCAAGTGCCAGCCCATAATTATTACTATGGAAATCGGGAGTTGAAGAGAGACAGCCTCTCCATAGCATTTCTGATAATGTGTGCTATCTGGAAGTGCTTTTATGGGTGTTTTTGAATCTCAGGCAGACATGAATTAACCAGAAATTCATTCATGACTCATACACTGTCGCAGCATTAATGCATTCATACATTGTGTAGCTTAATTTCAATGTGATATTTTTCGATTTTATTCGAGCAGACTCCGTGGCAGTTTAGCTATGTTAAAATGTTTCATTTTTTTGTCAGCCATTAGGTTGTCTATTCCTTACCTTCCCATTTCCCTGCATAGGTCTGGAGGCCTCCATTGCAACCAGTTCTCATGAGCTGAGCATACCTAACGATGTAAGTTATATGTGATACATTTAAGATAAAATACACAGGCTTAGTGTGTGCAGTGGCCCCAAAAAGTATCTGGATACTTGAGTCACACTTTAATTGTTGGAATATCATTGCATTATATAAAATAAGTGCACAAATTATTCATACATTAGAATTATAAATTATTCCTTACATTCCTTCTTTGCCATATTTGCAATTACTTTTAACCAGATGCTCCTTTTTTTGCAATTTAATTTTTTTTTTTACATTTAAAAAGGCACAATATGTAAGATTTTTAGATTAAAATATCCAAAAACCACTAGAAAAATGTTATATATTTTGTTGACTTGTGCACTTACATTATCCCAAATGTTTTCAAGAATGTTTAAATTCAGAGAAATAAGCAGGACGCGGCTTGTGTCCGTGCGTTGCCTATAAATGACATGATACCGGCGTTACCCTTGCTTTCCGGTTCTATTTTGTAGAAACCATCGAAACACCAAAGAGATCGACGAGATTGGCTACCTTTGATTAGGCGTGACAGAAGACTGCTACTCGCTTTTAAATGATCACCTAGCAAAAAGACAATTTAGGAAAGAAGAAATACGGAACAAAACATGATTTTTTCATAATAAGTGGAGACACTGAAAATAGAGCTGAAATACAAGACTGTCCGGGGAAAAATGGAATGTCTGGTCCACCTATTCAACACACAAATGTATCTAATATGATAAAACAGTGCTGCATTACATAAGCTTTTACCCGGAAGAAGCGCAAGCGGCTGCTCTCGAGACATGCGTCACGCTCGTCTCTCATTAGCAATCGCTCCAGCAGCCTCGTTTCTGCTCGCACAATACTCTGCCCTGCTCCGCTTCGTTCTACAGTACCGCTAATAATCTCATCCATGAATATTATTTCTGCCCGAGCCGATTCCTTCCTTCCACCGGCTGTGAGGTGAAGACAACACCTCCCATGATTCCGCGAAATCAAAGCGTCATCGAGCTACGTCTTTGTTTTGAATAAGCGACCTCTAGCGGTGAAAAATGCATATATTGTGCCTTTATTAATACCATTTTCAAATGTTCATTTCCATTCAAAAGTTTGAGTTTGTTAAGATTTATAGATGTTTTTGAAAGAAGTATCTCATGCTCGACAAGGCTGCATTTATTTAATCAAAAATTTTCATTTTAGTGTACTAAAATATTTCATTTGAAACTTTTTTTGTGTGTATTTTGCTTAAAGTGTGTATATATCTTACTAAAATACAAGCTACTTGGTTTGATATTTTGTATTTATTGCAAAGACATTCGTTCAGTCGTAGGTGATTCAAGTTTTCAAATGGGGCCACTGATTTTTTTTATGCTTTACTATGATGCTTTACACCATGACATTAAAGTAATCTGTTATTGTAGAATTTACTCAGTAAAATTCAAGGCATTCCATACAGTAGTGAAGAACAACTTCCATGTCCTAGAGGTACACTATCAGCCTCCACGGTCTTTTAACGTCCAGATGTTGTTTGCCCCTCACCCGTCTGTCTCTCTGCCTCTCAGCTCATAGGCTGCATCATTGGCAGACAGGGCAGTAAGATCAATGAGATTCGCCAGATGTCTGGTGCCCAGATCAAAATTGCCGGGGCCACAGACGGTTCGGCAGTGCGCCACGTCACCATCACAGGCTCCCCAGCCAGCATCAGCGTGGCTCAGTACCTCATCAGTGCGAGGTGAGACCTTTCCCTCTCACATTTTAATGGATAGTTCAGTCAAAATTAAATTCTGTCATTATTTACTCACCCTCATTCCGTTCCAAATCCGTATATTGCATTTGTTTTTCTTCTGTGGAACACAAAAGCAGAATTATTGACTTTACCATACAGTGACAGTTTATAGTGACCATGTCTGAAAAACTAAAAATAAAAACTAAAAAAAAATTCCTCATAACACGATTTACTATATACTTCACTAATGTTCAAATGTTTAACGTTCAACAAATGAATTATTTTATTCAGCAAGGATGCATTAAATTGATCAAAAGTGGCAGTGAATACATTTATAATGTTTTTAAAGATTTCTAGTTCTTTTGAACTGTCTATTATAAAAAAATCTGAAAAAAGTATCATTGTTTCCACCAAAATATTAAGCAGCACTACTGTTTTTAACATTGATAATAATAAGAAGAAATGTTCCTTGAGCAGCAAATCAGCATAGAATGATTTCTGAAAGATCATGTGACACTGAAGACTGGAATAATGATGCTGAAAATTCAGCTTTAGAAAGGCCAGGAACTCACAGCACCTTAAAAATTGTCCAGTTGAGGTTTGTCGAGCAAAAACTCAGATTAGGGAAATACTTCAAATAGGCCTTCACATTCTAACAACCACAAATGAAAAAGTGGCAAACATTTAGGTCACATGTGACCTTTCTCAATGCCTAGTTAACTAGTTATTGAGAAAGGTCACATGATGTGACCGAAACATTTGCCACTTTTTCATTTGTGGTTCCCCTTCATTATTAAAATGTGGAGGCTTTTTGGAGTCTTTCCCTTTAGCCTTCAGATTGAATGAATCACATTATAAAATGTATTAAAATAGAAAAGTAGTAGTAATATTTCATGGTATTACTTTTTTTACTGTATTTTTTTGGTCAGATAAATGCAGCTTTTGTGAGCATAAGAGACTTCTTCAAAAACTATATTCAAAAAATATTCACTGACCCAAAACTTTTTTACAGTAGTGTATATTCCTTCTAAAGCCATATGACAGCTGTGTGTGAGTTAAAATGTTATTTAATTAAATCAATGTATTTAAAATCAAATAGAGTGACTTTCAGCGCATCACACAAGTTGTTTCTAGTGTGTTTCATGACTAAATGCATTAATATCTAATGTAACGTCTGCCATCAATTTGAAAGTTACAGTGGAGGAGAAGAATTTCAGTGAATAAAAGCTTAAATTTTGGTCTTTTCCTTACATAAACTATATTATTCAGAAGACTTGTTGTTTTTTCCTGTCATTTTGGATTTTGACAATCCAAGTCCCCATTTGCTTTCATTATCCAGTTAAAATAAGAGCAGCCAGTACATTCTACAACATTTCTCCTTTTGTGTTTCATGAGAGCGAGTAAACATAATGACAAAATGTACATTTTTGGATGAACTATTCTTTTCCCACCATCTATATTATTCATAATGGTGTAATATGTAGGTTTTAGACAGTAGTCATGTGGTCTGTTTCATCTCACCCATTTGTCACTCCTTTATTAATTCTCATCCAGGCATGTTAAGCCCTTATTATTATTCCTTCTTGTAACACATAACATTCCCTAAATTGATTATTCTTTTCTCTATTTCTCTCACCCCCCCCTCCCATGTCACTCTCTCCTCTTGTGTGCACCCGTAACCCCTCAATTAACCACACACACTCGTCCTCACACCCCTCCTTGTTTGCGTGCATCTGAATGTGTTTGCAGTTTAGAGATGGCTAAACTGAGCATCCAGGCTGCATCGTCCTCCTCTTCCAGCACACCTATCGACCTCAGCCTGGGCTACCCCCAGTCCACCTCCTCCGCCTCCACACCCTCTTCCATGGCTGTCCTGGCTGCTCCCCCCTCTGCTATTAATGTCCACTCCCCCTCGTCCGTCTCCTCCATCCCCGGTGCCCACTACGCATTGCCTGTTTCCAGCCTGTTTGGCATGAAAACCGTCCCCCTGCTGGCAGTGCACGCGGCCACCTCCGCAGGCCTCCCGACCGGCCTCACCCCCTACACCACAAAGATCCCCACCTCGTCCAGCATCAAAAAATCAGAGCGGCAGAAGTTTGCCCCGTACTGAACGGCCATGGTCTTTAATCTCATCAGTTATGTTGTATTTGTTTGTTATTCATTCATGAATATTAAGTAGATTGAAAGTGTTTCTCCCCGCCCCCTCTTTTTTTTTTAAGAGGACCTATTATGCTTTTTTACATTTTCAACTTTCTTTAGTGTGTAATATTGATGTTTGAGGAAAAAGTCTGCAGAGTTACAAAGCACAAAGTCACTCCAAAGGGAGCTTTCTCCATATCACTAAGCACTGTTTCTGAACTTCCTGAAACACTTTGATTGTAATTTTGAGTTTTCTTTCAGGAATGATCACATCACAGCATTCCTCCTTAAATAATTCCCGCTCAAGCCATATGAAAAGAAAAAAAAAGGAGCTGGTTGAGTTGAGTTAGTAATGTGCTGAAACTTGCGGTTATGGTAAGGGGTGTTTTCGAAACACACTCAAAGCGTTTGGCAAATCGCAGCACACCGGCCCAGCTGACCAATCAGAGCACATTGTGCTTTTCGGAAGGAGGGGCTTCATAGAGACAGAAACTAAACGGTGTTACTGACAGAATGGAAAGTGAGGTGCTGAAACGATGTAAAACATTGTGATTTTTGAACATTCAAGCATGAAAACTGATTCTAATAGACCCCAAAAACAAAAGGGCATAATATGGCCTCTTTAATGTCTCTGTGCAATATTTCTCAAACAAGGAAGGGCGAGTTCATGACAAGATTAATCGCTCCTTTTATTGTCTTCCATTTTGTTTGCCGTTTCATTCTGAAGTTTTTGAGATATCCATCTCACTCCGTATAATTTATATGACACTGCTCCTGTTTTTTAAGAAAAGCCAAAGCCAAAAGAAACTTGATTTATTGGTACTATGCAGCTCACGGTGTTGTGTGTGCGTGTTTTTCTTAGATATATATATATATATATATATATATCTTAGAGCGATCTTAAATGTGCTGATTAGAATGGCTGTCATCATTATTATTGTCTCACAATACAATATATAAAGTAATTTAAAAGAGACTGTCATGCTCTGCCTCTCATACTAATGATGTTACTCAGACCTTAACCTACTATAACAATGTGTCAGAACATACATCAATATACCCTTAATTAAAGCTGCAGAAAAAGTTACAGTAAAACAAAGGCACATCCAAGTAACAGGGCGACGGGCAATATTGGGCTCTGTGATAGCGTCCTTTTAATGCCATGGACCCCCTAATATAATGAAATGAATATATTTAGCAGCTCTATATTTTCATGTATTAAAACCTATTTGTACTGTGTGGGGATTTTTTTTTTTATATATATTGTTAAATAATAGAAATTAAATAATAAAAATTAAATAATTGGCTTTTATAGTGCCACTGTATTAATGACAAAACAACAATGTGGAAAATATGATAAAATTATTATATAAATATTCATTTAAGTTCACAGCGAATAACTACTCTTGTACCGCTTGGTGTAAACATGAGTAACATTTTAAATTCATAGTGATTTTCACAATGAATATTGTTGCAAAGCAGTCTTATAGTAGGTCATTAAAAATATTTAACATGTTAACTTTGACAATTCAAACTTTTGGGGCCGATATGTTTTCGTTTTTTTAAAAGAAATTGATAGTTTTGTTCAGCAAGGATGCATTAAATTGATCAAAAGTGCACAACTGTTATCAACATTGATAATAATGTTTCTTGAGTTGCAAATCAGCATATTAGAATAATTTCTGTGACACTGAAGACTAATGATGCTGAAAATTAATCCATCACAGGAATAAATTACATTTTACAATATATTAAAATAAAAAAGTTATTTTAAATTGTAATAATATTTCACAGCATCACTTTTTACTGTATTTTTGGTTAAATGAATGCAGCCTAGGTAATCATAAGAGACTTCTTTCAAAAACTCAAACTCGTTTCAAAAATATTCTCAAACTTTTGAACGGTAGTGTATGTATTTTACATAATTTTGGGGGGGTTTTTTCTCTCTCTCCCTCTTTCTCTCTATGTGAACCCCCATAACACACCTCTGCAACCCGTGGGGGGTCCCAGGACACCAGTTTGAAAAGCCCTAGAAAAACCTATACTTTGTGTTAATGTAAAATAATATTTACTAAAATGTGTTATTTTTTCCCTAAGCCAAGATAAACAATAGCACCATGAAACTGTGACACAGCAGGTCTATGCTTTTCATGCCCAGCAGGGCTTATTATCAGATGTACAACTGTTTTTAACAATAATTTGATCTGTTCTTCTGTATCTGATTGTGTTTTCCCCTCCTAGGCTGTCCTCAGTGATAGCAAGTCTGAGGCCACTGTAGTGCAACATTTACAGCTAAACATTAATCTCTGATTGGATTACCCTAAAGACATAGTGGACTCTTGTGGACTCAGACACTTCTCAAGAAATCCTGGCTACATGATCTAAATTGTTTTCTAACTTGAAAACAATGTATTAAACAGATGCGCTGTAACTGTAGTTTTTTAAATGTGTCAACCATTCAATGTCAAGACATGTATTTGTGTTTGTTTTGAAATTATGTACACATTTCACTGTTTAACGTCTGACAATCCATGTGCTTTTGACATTAAATGTAGGATGTTCTTTAATTAAACAACAGCTTTTTGTTAGTACACGCAGACTCGTTTGGTTTCGTTTTATATCCAAAGATGTTTTTTATTTAAAGAAAATGCCTTGGAATAGCATTTATAAACCTTTAATGAAATTAAACATTTTTAATTCCCTATTCCCTTGCATTTCAGTGCCTGACCTGTTGTGATTGAAGTTAAAATGTAAAAGCAAAGAGTTTTTATGGTGCTCCAGATGCATATCTGCTGCCTTGAGTCCTTTAATAATACATGCAGTGCTTAAAACAGGGTTATTTTGGTAAAAAACCAGGAAGTACATTCCCCCATGGGGAAAGCTGTTTTCATGCTCTGTATGTGATTCATGTGTGTCTTTTGGAGAGCTTATTTTGTCCTGCCTATCAACCATTTGTTTCTGATGGATGTTTGCTGTTTTGTAAATTTCATCAGTACTCACTGGTTTCCTGGAGAACACACACTGAAGGCTGAATGATATTCATCTCAGTCAGCCCAAGAACATATCATGCCATAGGAACCAGTTTTTTTTTTTTTAATGTACTTATCCACATTCATATAAAATCGCATGTTTTCTCATGAACTGTCATAGTTTCCTAAGACATTTGAATGCATTATTACCATTATCTTGGATATTTCATGACAGGCTTCTTTGGCACATTTTCCTCCCCTAGAAGAAAGGCCTCTATGAATATTAAAGCTAAGGTAGGCAATGTTATTCAACAACACTTTTTGTTATACTGGTTGAAACTCTCTTCACATCCTTATAGCAAAAAAAAATAGAAGTAATCTAAATATTACGACTGGAAGTCTCAGGACCAAAAAATGCTTGTCTAAATGATAGGATGTCTTGAAGGGGACATATCGTGAAAATTGGACATTTTCCGAGTTTAAGTGCTCTAATCGGGTCCTCGGTGCATCTACAAACCCAGAAAATGTGACGAAGAACAACCCAGTAATTTTTTTTGGTAAGCCTTTCTCTGCAAGCATGTGAAAAAATGAGCCGCTCAGATTTCGCTCCCCTAGTGACATAACCAGGGGATCTTATTGTAATATTACCGCCCCTTATTCTGCAGGTTTCCACCCACGGTGCCGCCATTTTGTTTTCGCAAGCAACAATTGTGTGCCAGTTCGAACGCCATGGCAAAACTTTGAGCAAAGCATTCTAACTGTTCTGTCATGTAGCTGCACAGACAAGCACAGAACACTATTTAGGCCATGTTAGGCTGCTTTAGAGAAGAGGAAGATTTGCTGTAGTAGAGTGTTGTTGCCATGCCGTCATTGTTCACTGGACTACTTCATAAACGAAGGTCAGTTTGGAAATGTTTGAGTTTGAAAGCAGGAGCGTCATTAAAGACTATTTACAATGTTTTTGAAGCATTGATCATTGAAGCCAATCACACACATATCCGATGAGCACGTCATCACATTGGCCAATCAGAATTGTGCTCAATAATGCTCAAAGCGTCACATTTTTAAAATTTCAGTACCGACCTGGTACCAAAGTCGGCACTTTTGACAACTCTACGTGACTAGTCGATGAATTGAATCAACTCCACAGCAACTACATAAATTTATCCACTAACCGTTCAGAAACATCCAGATGCATTCTAAAAGATTCTCTACATCAGAGTCCAACTCCTATTTGAACAATGTAAGGCTGAACACGTTACTGACAATCGTCATTTTGGCAGCGTGAGATTCTCCTGCTTTGTTATTTTTGAGCAACTGAAGCGCAAGCTGTTGAAGCACCGCCCTCTTTTGGAAAGCAGGCCGGGAGCAGCAGTTCATTTGCATTTAAAGGAATACACACAAAAACCGTGTTTTTGTTCATACCCAAATAGAGGCAAATTTGACAAGTTATAAGAAATGATCTGATTTTGAGCTGAAACTTCGTAGACACTTTGTGGGGACACCAGAGATGTATTACATCCTGTGAAATGTGTCCCCTTTGAGCCCTAAGTATACTTCACTTTTTACGCTTGACGAGAATTTCGGCATCAGAAGTGTTTGTGCGCACTATACCCGCATCGCCAGGTTTTCATTACTGTGTGGTTTGTACGTTCAGGTCACATTTAATTTTTTGCAGTAATTATTTTATGCACAAGGTGGCAACTGTGCCCTGAGGGCGTCGATTCACAAGGTAGTCAAAGAAAAACTGTATAATCAGAACAGACCGGAACACATGCGAGCTACAGTGATGATGGAAGCCTACATAGATGAGAGATTGTGTGAAAAGGTCAGAAAGTACCCTCATTTGTGAAAATCTAGTGTAAAAGAATACAAAGTTGTTCACGTGGTCTGTAACTCGTGGCAAGAGATTGCTCAAAACTGTGCATGGGTCAAACGCCTGTGCATGCGCAAAAGTAAGAGTAAGAGTCGAATTAGGTTTACTTTGCAAGGCTGAGCATGTGACGAACTGTGATGTTCTTCTCGGAGCAGATCAAAACTCAGATTTATGCGTTTCTATGGCGACACTATCAACACTGAAATTAATCAGCAGAAGTCAGGTGGTGAAAATAATAGATCTTTAAGTTGTTTACGTTCATAATTTTTGTAATGTTATGTGCTTTGAGACATGAGGTAATTTAATGCCGTTTCTTCTGAAGCTTTGCAGCAGACTCTGTTCTGGCTTCGCGCATTCATGAGCTTTGGAGGAGGCGTGGCTCTTATGCTTTCAAAGCTAGACACTTTGTCTGAACTTTTTTACCCTTTAGCAGAAATGTCCACTGAGAGTCTGAGACATCAGTTGTTTCTAGACAACAAACTGTCAGGCAAAAATCAGAATGAACTTCTCGTCACCCTTGTTTTAGAAGCTACCTTTTCGCAGGTTCTGCCGGGACAGGTTTCCTGGCAGGTTGCTCAATCATGCATGTGGTCTGAATGAACCATTACCACATTGTCACTCACTGCATGTAGAGCCCTTGTCCTGTTCTCAGGGAGCAGAGGACCCATTCAACATTAATAAAATAACTTCTGCTCTTAGCAAAACACTCACAGACTAAGACGTTTTGCCAAGCCATAAGAATTTGACCTTAACCCTGTCTGCTTGAAGATCTGAATCACATCCGCATGCTAAATACAGGTTCAGAGTAGGGCTGGACTGGATCAATTCGTAATGGGCATGGAAATGTGGTGTCAGAAGGGGACCTCCTCTCCTCTGTATGGAGGGGGTCATGGTGCCAACCACATGTGCTCTGTTGTGAAATGTAGTGTTGTGGACATCTATCCCTGCCTCTATGTTAATGTTGAATTAATGATTTTCCCCTCTCACCCCATCAAAAGAAGATGATGGAAATGGCTTCGACTGACCCTGAATAATCAATTATATTAATGCAGGCCTGTGCTGGATATGAAGAGCATTTCTTTAAAAGGACGTAATCATCTGGCCTCAAGCACCACTGTCGTTCTATGTTTGTGTGTGCGTGTTTACAAAATTGTCCCCAGAAGTTGGCTAAATCTGACAGTGTCCTTTTGGGGACATCTGGGGGCATTCTCATTTGGAAAAACAATTCATATATAAAAGTGTTTTTTTCTTTTTCTTTTATCCTAACGTAAAAAGATTTCTCATAGGGTTTAGGGTTTATGTGGTCAATATTAAATAAACATTTGTTGGCTATAGTTTCAGAGCCAAAATATGACCTGAAGTTCGATACAATGACATTCAAAAGTTTAGGGTCACCAAGGTTGATTTTATTTGATAGATAAAATACTATAAAACAATAAAATAATATTACAATTTAAAATAGCTGTTCTATTTTAATGTACTTTAAAATTCACTTTATTCCTGTGAAGAAAAGCTGAATTTTCAGCAGCTATTACTTCGTTCAAAACTTTAGTCTTTCAAAAATCATTTTAATATGCTGATTTGAAGAAATGTTTCTCATAAATCAAAACTGAAAACAATTGTGCTGCTTAATATTGTTTTGTGGAAACTGTTCATAGATTTTCTCATGATTAATAGAAAGTTCAAAAGAACAGCATTTATCTGTTATATAATTTTTTTTCAATTTAATGCATCTTTACTGAATTAAAGTATTCATTTCTTTCGAAAAAAAAAAAAAAAAAAACTTACTGCCCCCAAACTTTTGAATGGTAGAGAAAATCAGTAAAATATTGTCAACAATGTCTAAAAATTTTTGTTTTAGTCTTAAGTCATTATAATCAGATTATGCAAAAACAACAGAAGTATCGACATGTTGAGAACTAACTATTTGAAAGTCAGCTTTAAATCAAACAAAGCTAATATACTGATATCAACAGGTCTGTATAGGGAAAAGTTTTGGTTACGGTTTAAGAAATATCATCACATTTATGTGTGTTTAATAATTCTGATTCTGGGTTTACTGATTACTAATTCAGAAAGTTTTCTATGATGGATAGGTTTAGGGATAAGGGCCAGAACATGTCATAAACTCCGTATTAAAAACCATTATGTCTATTAAATGTCCTCACAAGGTTGTGTGTGTACTTGTTTCAACAACATCTGTGTCCTCGCTTATATTGCGAAATACTTACTAGTGAGGACATTTGACTGGTCCTCACTAGATAAAAAGGCTCATAAATCAACCATAAGAAGTTTTTATTTAAATCTAATGAAGTGCACATGTTTCTGTGAAGGGTATGCTTAGCAGTAGAGGTTGGGTTAGGTGATAGAAAATATCATTGGCCTGATATAAAATCAATGGAAGTCTATGCAACGTCCTAAGATAGGAAAACAAACCTGTGTGTGTGTGTGTGGCAAGCCGTTTTGACTTTTATTCATTTTCAGGATATGAACTTGTGATATCAACAATTACATTTCCACTAGTAACAACGTTGATATCAACAATTCAATTTCCACTAGTATAAACTATAATTGTTGATATCAAGAATTGTATTTTTACTAGTGATATCTCGCCATAGGCTGCCATTCAATTGTTGATATCCAGAATTAACTTCTTATTAGTTGAAATTCCAGTTTCACATATCAGGAATACAATTCTTACTAGTAAAAATACAAATTTCTGATATCAACAATTACATTGTTACTAGTGCAAATGTCTATTCTTTATATCAACAATTGAATTGCTACTATTAAAAATGTGCATTTCTGATATCATGAATGTGGTTGTCACTACTAAGAAAGCAGTTTTAGATATCAGAAATTCATTTTCAGATATCAGAAATTAGTATTTTTACTAGTAGCAATTCAATTGTTAATATCAAGAATAGACATTTGCACTAGTAACAATGTAATTGTTGATATCAGAAATTTGTATTTTTACTAGTAAAAATTGTGTTCCTGATATGTGAAACTGGAATTTCAACTAGTAAGAAATTAATTCTTGATATCACCAATTGAATTTGAATGGCAGCCTATGGCGAGATTTCACTAGAAAGAATACAATTCTTGATATCAACAATTATAGTTTATACTAGTGGAAATTGAATTGTTGATATCAAGAATTAACGTTGTTACTAGTGGAAATGTAATTCTTGATATCAAAAATTGCCATTGTTACTAGTGGAAATCTAATTCCTGAAATCAAGAATTAACATTTTAACTAGTGAAAATGTAATTGTTGATATCACAAGTTCATATCCTGAAAATGAATAAAAGTTAAAACGGCTTGCCATAGTATGTGTGTATGTGTGTGTGTGTGTATGTGTGCTGATTTCACTGTTCATAACTGAAGAGATCCCATTTCAGAGCAACACCAAACAAATACAATCAATACAAATCATGGCAGGAAAGTTCAACCCTCGTGTGCATTTTAATAAGTTTTATTACCTGCGCATTCAAATGTCTTTGTCCTCAGAAGCCCAACAAAGGCGATCAGGAACACAGACACGCTCATCGCACATCTTACATCTCACGAACAATCTAAGAATGGATAAGCTCTGTCAAAACAACGTGAGGGAATGATTAATCACTCAGTGAATTTTGTGAGTCCAGTGCGGGAATGTGCCACCTGGTGGCCGGAAAGGTGACGCGCAATTTTCATGAAACTCCTCACCCTGTGACGCAAGTCTGCCGGTTTATGTGTTTTGTCAGTGGTGCTGAAGAGTCCACTCCTTTCTGACAATTCCCAGACTAGAGGTGAGGAGACAAAACAGCCCTGTCGTCCTCGTCAGTGGCAACATTTAAACTAAATATTTCCCGAGGTGATGTGGAGTGTGCAGAGACTGATGAACGAGCCTCGAAATCAACTGTGTGACAACTATCTACACAACACACCGACGGAAAGATGCAGGTATGGACGTCTAGTCAGTTTTAATGTCTCTTAATGGCATTGTAAAGTTACAGCTAAACGTTTAAGATGAGTCAATATAGTGTGTTGCATGACCGATACGCTTAAATGTTCCCAAAATGAACAGAACTGATATTTACCTTCGAAGAGTGAAGTATGAAATAGAGCACTCGCTATGTTTGCTTTCTGTAGATGTTTTTCTTTAGGTTGCGTTACGTTAATTAACTTATGTGGGTGGTATGAATATTACGCGTAATAGCTTCAGTGATACAGTGTCTGCTCTGTGTCGCATCATTATCTACGCCTCTTTTTCTCATCCCCAGCCTCAAGTGAACTCCAAATGATTGCCTCAGTTATACTTTGTATCGTTAAACGTGAAGCTGAAGATGTGATTTTCCAGTGGATGTTAATAATGCTGTGAAGAGCACCTGTGCATTGCATCAACAGGCTCCGCAGGGACTGTAGTCCAGATTAATGCAAGGCATTTTAAAGGCTGTGCATTAACATGAGTTTAGATTAACAATTAATTATATTATGTTCGTCTTTAATTGGGTGTTTGACATTTTATGAGTTGCTGTGCATCTAGTTTGATATATCTTTTTTTTTTTTTTGTTGATTGTTTGTTGTTTAACATTTTTTTTTTTTTTAACCAGGCTTAATATAACAGTTTTTACCTGTTGCGACAATCAGGTTTTTCAAAGTCAGAGTTTGGGTGTTTTCTCACTCCTAATGTTCGCTCTGAGTGGGTTTCTCTCGGTTGTGAGATGAGCATGAAATGCAAAACCCGGAGTGGAGCTGGAACCTGCGTTCACACTTGTAGTTCGGTTCGTTTGGTCCGGACCAAAAAAAAACAAAAACAAAACATATAGTCATGGTCCGTTGAGCGTTCACACTGGCATTTTTAACAGCGAACCTAAAGCTACCGAAACAAAGGCATAGGGATACAGTCACAACCGGATTGGTCGGCTTTTATGACGTATATTTTGCGATGCAGCTTGTTTACCGAACATTCAAAACAATGCTGTGTGCTGGATTAAACACGATCATTTTATGTGTGTACATATGGTTTTATTTTTACCAGCTGAGAACTCACGAAGAGCTCATAAAATGTTCAAAGCATTCAAAACGGCACGGACCGCTCATCGGACCAAATATTGATGAGGCACTTTATCTCCTCGTTGCTCCACGTTTGCCCTCTACTCATTTTGGATGCACCGATCTTTCTGCGTCGTCAAATCAGCTGACTTGTAGCGTCGCATCTTGTGACATCAACGTCCTGTTTTTGGTTCGTTTACATGTCTTTGGTCCGTGTTGCGTTCATATATCAATCAAACCGCACCGAGTTCGTTTGGAAGCGGACCGAGACCCATCTTTTTAGCGGTCTCGGTCCGCTCGTTTGGTCGGCACCAGGGTTCGGATGGCAGCGTTCACATATGTTCAAACGAACGGCACTGACTGAGCAATCGCACCAGGGTTCATTTTAATCGAACCAAACATGACAAGTGTGAACGCACCCTCAGTGTGCATACTATCCATTCTAAATAGTATGTGACATTAGTAATATTCAATACTATTAAGGGTGGATAGTGTGCACATGTGATGCAGGGTAGCGCTAATAATTTCTCCAATCCACTATGTATATATATACAAAGTTCCTCTCAGGCTTTCAGTCTGTAAATTGCTTTGCGTCATCCATCCATGGTGGATGGTTTGGCTTCTTGTGGAACTATTTTAGTTGGCAGAGAAGAAACATACAAAATAGCTGGCCAATTTTTGCTGGCCAACATAAGTTAATTGATATTAATTGTATTGTATGTCTTTATTGTCCACTAAGGTGGAAAATTGCTCACCAGCACATGAAATAGCTAAACAATGAAATCACACGTCATAAAAATACAGTTAATACCACTGTCATTTGCGGAATTGAGAATTTTAATGGCGTTTGGAATGAATGACATTTTTATTCACGAGAGTGTATAATTATAAAACTGTTGTATAATTAAGCACAATGGAAATGTAGCGTCAGATTAATTTCTGTGGTCCAATCTGGCAGTTATTTCACTGTTCAAAATGTGTTTATGCTATAGATCTTATTGTCAAGCATTCATCTGTACATATGTTGCTTTTTTTCAAACGGTTTTGAACTCATAAAGATTTATGTCATTATATCTTCCACTGAAAACAACAGACTTCTCACTGGTGATGGATTTCTAAATCATCTCCCTCCATTTTTGACCATTGGATAGAATCCCCCCCCCCCCCCCCCCGATACTTTACACTCGGATGTACGTCACAGTACGGAATAAAAGAACTGTTGACACTTCCGTTTCATTTGCAACTTTAATATTAGCACAGCTGTGATTACCTGTAGCCGAATCACAACCATGCTGATATTTAGGACAAGCATGTAACAGCAATCTTGCTCATGTGATATTGCTTAAATATTTTTTCCACATAGACCTTTTTCCTCCCTTCTAAAATCTATTTCTCGATTAACCTCTTCGTGTCGTTTAACAGATTCAATTGAAGTGAATTGATTGCGCTTAGCTGGACGGAGAATAGAGGAGTTATTGAAGTGCTTGTGACTCAAGTTCCCTTGAGGCAATTTACTTTCGTGTCCATCACCCCCGTGAAAATTGATGCGTGGAGGTGCGATTGGAAGATTGCTGTCGCTATGTGTGATTACACCCGAGGCAGTCAACCTTCACACGTTTCCAGCATGGGAAAGTTGTATAGCTCTTTAAAAAATGAAGAAGAAAAAAAAAATCAATTACATTAATTATATTAATTTTGGTTATCTCCTGTTTAAGCGCAGTGAGGCAATATTCTGTACTCTAAAATAATACAGTTTACTCAATAAAATTATGATTACATACTATATTTATAATTAAAATCGGCTCCTTAAACGTGAATAATTCTGAAAATCAATTGAGTGAGCAAACCTTAAAAACATCATGCTTATTAATTGTAGTAATAATAATTTGTAATTGGAACTACAGCCTTTATAATGTGTGCTTCTAATTTTACATGTACAAGTGACCAAGAGCCAAATGTTTGGCGTCTATGCTCTAAATCACATGGACATTTACCACACAAACATTCATGGAATAAAAAAAACATTAATTTAATACTTTAAAATACTCAAAGACCTCATCACTTCGTGAAACATGACAAGGGTAACAATCAACTAATTGTTCATATTGGAACAAATCCATTCTGGCAAGAAGTTATTAAACATGACAATAAAATCAACAACAATGCAAATTAAGGCAGTCACACAATGCAATCATATTTGTTCATACTCCAGTGCATATTGGGAGAGCAGCAATTGATATGAACTACAAAACTATTGCTGGAAACTAGATTATGAGCAAAGGAACATTTAGACAGGCATTGCTACTAAATTCAAGACAGATTATTAACATTATTTTGGATTTAGCAAATTATACTTAGTAAAACAAATGTATATTTGATTTGAAATGCCTATTATGGTCAACTGTGATTAAATAAATCAATCGATAAAATAAAAAAGAACAAGATTCTATTAAAATCCCCCTGTGGTGAAAACCAAGTTTTTAATGTCTATGTGGTCTTTTGTAATATGCTTTAAGACAAACCATGTGCAAATTCATAAGTCAGCACCATTGCTTAGTAGTTTCCGTTTAAAACTGCTTGATCCTTCAAAAACATGGTGTTTGTTACATCACAAACTAACTTGTAACCAAAAACGAGCTGGCGGACTTTAGCATATCATTAACCATGACCGCTCTGAAGCAGGAATAAAAGTCAGGTTATCCCGGTATGTTTTTCTGTTGATATGAAAAATCGGGTATATTTAGCAATATAGCAGGTGTATGATGTATGCTACGATGTTATGTTTCGAGGGATACTGTTTTTTGCGTAACATTAGCAACACACTATTAGCAGCTGTTTGATAATGTCGTCAAGCAAAAGGCTAGTCATATTAATTACGGTTATGTGTCCGTCATTGTAAAGAGCGAGACCATTGTTCAGCGTTTACCTCAGTAAGTTCTCTGGATCTCTGAGTTGGTGTGAGTGAGCGGAGGCGGGACTAATTAGCATATTCATAGATCTGTGAATACTAAATGAAGCAAGGGTGTAGAGTTACATTCAAACTCTTTTAAGCCATGAAGAAAGTTTTTTTTTCTTCACAGAAAAAAATGTTTAAATATGTAATTTTGGTGATCAAAGATGAGCTTTAAGGCATACAAGTATTGGCTACATGGGGACTTCAAATATAGTTTACGTATGATACATTTTCATGAAATCTACAGAAGCACAGAATCCATTTAACAGCCTGAACGATTAACTCGACTGAACGGGAATCAGTGTTGGTGTTTTTAAAGGAGCGTTGTAGATTGTTTCTTGTGTTACACTCCTTAAGAGAATTGATTTTGTGTCAGCTGGTCGGCCAACTTCTCTGACTGACATTACATTGTACACCCCTGTCCATGGTGCTGAAACATGTAGTTTGCTTCTTTTACAGATGTGACGCCGCTTCTGCTGTAACAGACTCTACCTGCAATTTGAGGATTGTAATGTGAGTCCAGGTGCAGTCCCGTAATTTTAAGCTGGTGGAGAGGAGTGAGATGCTTCACTCGGCTGCCATGACAACAGGACTTTTCTTTGTTACTTGGCTCTTGTATACAAGCGCACGAGGCAATCCCATTGTGTCAGTGCCGGAGGGTGGGGAGAAAGAGCGTTTGGAGCGTGTTCTGACCCAGGCCAAGGAGGGTGCTCTGAGCCCCGGTGCACGGCAGCGTTTGGAGGAGCTGAGTAATCTTGAATTGGAGGGGATCAAGGGCGTGAACAGATCCAGTGCTAGCAGGACCCGACCCAACTCGAGCCCCTTGAGACGAGGGTCCAAACTGCAGGGTAAGACCCTCGAATCCTGGGGTGAGCAAGAATCACTCAAGCAAACTGAAGACGCTCTCACGGAAGAGGCCAACGCCTCCCTCGATGCGACCGATGAGTACGCGTATCCCGATTACAGGGGTAAGGGCTGCATGGATGAGACAGGGTTTGTGTTCGCCATTGGGGAGAAATTCACCCCAGGACCCTCCACCTGCCCTTGCTTGTGCACAGATGAAGGCCCTCTGTGCGCCCAACCGGAGTGTCCAAAACTTCATCCACGTTGCCTGCGAGTTGACACCAGCCAGTGCTGCCCGCAGTGCAAAGAGAAGAAAAACTACTGTGAATTTCGAGGAAAGGTCTACTCATCTCTGGAGGAGTTTAAGGTTAGAGCAGCACATTAAATTCATTCCAGATGCCATCTTTAAAGGATTAGTTCACTTCAGAATTAAAAGTTTCCTGATAATTTACTCACCCCCATGTCATGCAAGAGGTCTTTCTTCAGTTGAAAAAAGAAATGAAAGTTTTTGAGAAAAACATTCCAGGACTTTTCTCCACATAGTGGACTTCAACGGCTACCAACGGTCCAAATTGTAGTTTAAATGCAGCTTTAAAGGGCTCTACTCAATCCCAGATGAAGAATAAGGGTCTTGTCTAGCGAAACGATCAGCTTTGTGAAAATAAAAATACAAATTTATACTTTTTAACCACAAATGCTCGTCTTGCACTAGCTCTCATTTCCCCTCATTTCTTTTCGACTGCAGAAAGAAAGATATAAACTTATTGGATGACATGGATGGGGGTGAGTAAATTATCCAGAAATTTTAATATTGAAGTGAACTAATCCTTTAACTAAATCCTTCTCTTTTATCTGTATTCAACAGTGTCAGGAGTGCTAGAGTGACCTTTATTTTATGGCAGATTTTGTGAAGACTTTGAACGTAGATCTTTACTCCCATGAATCCCTGTTCATTATTGAGTGGAATTGAATTTCTGTGGTCCAGTGGAGTTTTCTGTCCAGTTGAAGAAATCTAATGTGCGCACATCATGTCTTGATTATGTATCGATTCCAGCAGGCCAAAAATGAGATTTCAAAATTGCACATTTTTTCATTTTTAATCCATCACTCTTCCTCAGCCTGAGCCTTTCCCCCGGCAAGAGGCTCACAATAAGATAAAACAATTTTTTCCTGCATTTTATGCTGTGAAAGTGTGAAGAGTTCAATTATTATGCAAAACTAATGGTGACTTATCTTGCTTAGGCTGTGTTATGCAAGAGAAGACGACAGGCCTTTTTTCTGTATGGCTCTATTATGATGCTCTCTAATTTCGCCTTTAGTGGAAAAACTCTTGTCATCAGTTTCAGAGTTAGCAGCAGGTGCACAAATGATTCTTTTTGAACTATATATCTCACCTCACAGTGTAGCCAAGCTTATGCTCTTGATTCAATTTTCATTGCTTCCTCCTCCTGTGACATTGGAATCCTTATCCAAAGCACCGAAGCTTTATGGTAAGCAAGCAGTGAGATTTATTAATGCTGAAGTCAGCATAAGTGCTTTTCACAAAGAGTGGTAATGACCAAGCACTGAATTTATTGGTTCTGCTCAGCTGTACCTAATGCATATGCAGAATGCAAAGGAAACAATTAAACCCTCAGCAGAACGAAATGAGTCCGCTATCATATCTGTTTAGACCCACAATGCAGGTTTCTCAGGTGAAGCTGCTGATCGAATCCTTACTTACCTCTGTTGAACTTTTCAATTTTAGAAACCCCTTGTGAATTTTTATTTTCCATCACAATTGCAAGTGACACATTGTCCTCTGTTTGATTTGATAAAGATTGTCTCAGGAGATACTGTGTGCAGAAGGTTCTTTTCAAAGAAATGCTAATGCCAGAAAAGTCCTTTGTACTTTATGCTTGGTGGCAGAGAAGAAGCAGTGAGCAAAACTGGTCGATTTGTTCATATATACAGTATGTGATTTTCGGGACAGCTGTAGAGTTACATGAACGCTTCAGAAATCCACTGTGTGACGAGACTCTGAATTTATCCCATGAATACATTTCGGTTCGGCTTCATAAAAATGCACTTTTAGTGCTGTGGATTTTTAAAAACGGAAACGTCTTAAACTCGCTAGTTGAATTCGTCTTTTAACAATCTCCAAACGTGTAGAATCACAGCAGAATTAAGGAATTTCTCTGGGGATTTTTTTCCTGAAACATCATTTCAACCACATCTGAAATCACCATTCAGAGTGATAGATTTAAACATTTATGAAATAAAATGGCTCTTTCCAAGGCTAATTTCATAGCTTTTTATGTAAATGTAAGTAAATACAGACGGTATAAAAAATACTTCCACAATATTTGCATTCTTTGGCAATATACGACTTTAGTGAAATTGACGCACAGTAAAGATATTATGTTTGTGTTTATTATGATATTTACCTGGAATTTGTAGGTTTTCTTCACATGTTGCAATTCAATTTATCTTAAGTATGAAAATGTTGTGTCCTTGGTTGTTGTTTATGAGGGAAAAGACTGTACAACTGATGGACAATGGTCATAAAAATGTATGTAAATCACTGGTAGCACTTTAGAATACAGTCCCATTAGTTAATGCATTAACTAACAATGAGTAATACATTTGTTACAGTATGTATTGTTTTTTTTGTTAACATTAGTAAATAGAAATACAACCATTCATTGTTAGTTCATGTTAGTTCAGGTCCATTAAGTAATATTATACTATGGGGCTGTTGAATACTTAAATTTGATTGGTTGGCAAATGTCCTAAAGTGCCCAATTATTTTCAGAAAAATGCACGGCTAAAGTAGCTCCAGGCAGGTCTCAACTGAAATCATTTAGCAAAGTGATTGGGACTTGTAATTTCAAAGATCCTTACAGCCTAAAACAGCAAAAAAAAAACAAAAAAAAACCCACAATGACACTGACCAAGCAAATAAATATAGTAAACAATAGGATAAAAACTAACGCTCGACTAAGTCAACAGCTCATAGTCAGTTATTCCTCACTTAACAGATACAACTTTTAATAATGTATTAGTAAATGTTAAAATTAACATTAATCAAGATGATTTAGAAGTATTTTCCAATGTTAGCTCACGACTAGTGTCAACAAAAGGAATGTTTTTGTAAAATGTTACCAAACATTTAAAAATAGAAATACACATTACACTTTTTTCTTTATTTTTAGATGATCATAGTTTTAATTTATTGAAAGTCTTTGAGACAAAGGCACGTCTATTTATAAAAGACATTTGAAAAATAGCGAAACATAAATGAATGCGTGGTCAGTTTCCAAGACAGTTTTAATATGACCTTTTTAAAAAATTTTAATAAAATCAACCCTTGGGACATAAAAGTGCCTGTAGCTGAAGAATCACTCCAAAAAAAAAAAGTAGACAGGTATTGATATTCATCCATAATGAATGGGCTCGAGCGCAAGGCATGACTCAAGACTTCCCCATGGACATAAATATGGAAAGAAAGGAAGTGAGATGAGTGATGCCAGAGGTATTGCCAGAAAGAATTAGGTAAGCATTGTTAATATACTCCGAGACTGGCAGAAATATATGAGCATGCTCATCAATTAAATTGAATACTCATCAGTTCCCTCAAAGAAGCACACCACAAATCAGAGCTCTGATCTTCTTCTTGCTCTGATGATTGAACCTCTTATCAATCGTATTATGAATGCTGCAACAGAGTGTTTTGTTTCTTGTCTGGGTATGTTTCTAGGTGTCTCCGTGCGAGAAGTGCCGTTGTGAGCCCAGTGGAGAGGTTTTGTGTTCCGTGTCCGCTTGCCCACAGACAGAGTGTGTTGATCCGGAATATGAGCCTGACCAGTGCTGCCCGGTGTGCAAGACTGGTAAGTGGTCGTGATCTTCCAGCCTTTCTCTCTTTCTCCTCCTTATACCTTTCAAACCGCCATCCCTGAACTGCAGAATCCCCACTGTGTCCCCCAGGAGCGAGTGAGGTAGGTTAGAATCGCTTCTGTAAAATGACCACAGAGACTCCTGTCCACTACATCCAATTACCACTCCACCAAGAAAATTCGCAGAAAGCATGCACAGAGCAGCAGATCTCCCCACCTCTTGTATGCCTTACGTGTGGATCCATCTCATTGTTCTATAATAGCCAGTTTACCATCGGTGAGGTGATGCAAACCCAAAGAGATTATATTTGTCTGCAGGCCTTTGTTTAAGATAGTTGCCGAAATGCATTATTCAGATAGCAGTGGCACTAATGAACCCGCAAAGTTGCTCTGCTTGTTTCCAGGAGGTGAGGCGATTAGCACAGGCAGGTGTTTCTGTTGCAGTCTGCTTTCTCCAGCCCTAGGGCACAGATGATTAAACTTTTACGTGAGTTTTTTCCCTCCATTTGGCTGGAAATATAGAAGTATAAGGTACATAAATGTACTCTCGTCAAAGCGCCCGCCGCAGTGAAGGAAGTATTTTCAAAGCCACTCTACATGAAAAGCTCCCTTTGCATGGCAGGCTTTTTTGCTCTGTTACAAAACCTAGTGAGCTGCCTACAGAAGCAGCATTTTAAGAGATACCGGGCATGCGCCCGACAAGAAGGCTGTTCCACAATCACCTTCTTTTGGCCAAATTCTTCTTACTGTTCCTTCTCAAAGTTACGATCACTTTTGAATTTTTTGCATTCTCGTTAAATAAATTTCTTAAAAACTCTTTATAAGTACTTAACTTTTAAATGGTAGCATACACTAATGATCTGTTCATTCATGTAAGCATTAGTAAGTAGAAATCAACATTAACCTAGATTAAGAAATGTTGTAAAGTATTGTTTTTCAATACGAGGGTACGCCCGTGACGTCACCGTCCGCCGGAGTGACTGCGGTTACGCCCACTGAGTGGCAAAAAGACTGAGTGGCAGCACTGGTTTTCAGCATGAATGAAAAACACAACACATCTAAAATGAGAAAGAGCTTTGCGATTTACTGTACAAATAGATTTGGCCAGAAATCTGAGGTATAATTTTACACACTGCCGAAAGCTACAGAAAAGAGCAAGCAAATGGATTGCTGCAATTCACAGAAACTTCCAGGCAGTGAAACGTGGATTTGCAGTAAGTCAATATGTTGAATTTTGAGGTAAAAATCATACCCTATATATTGAATTGACAACTCATCAATTAAATATTTACCATCTTATATTCTGCATAATTGGATGTTTTTAAATAACCACTGACAAAAACTATTATACTAACATTGATATAAGTGATCACCTGGATTTAGACCTACCTATATTGTATTTATATAAAGCGTTCACAGGCAAATTTGCTTTATGCATTTCTCCGGCGTTGAAATCAGGCACATATAAATGTCAGGAAACACGATTCCTGGCTGCATGTCAATATCCATGGATCACTGGATCTTTGGTAAGTTGTAAGGAACACTATTTCGAGTCCAACCTTTAGTTTGAACTGATAATCATTTGTTTTACTCACGTTTTTGCAGTTTCCCTATTAAATCCAGTCATGCAGCAGGATCTTTTGCCATTCAGTCGGCTAAGGGGGCGTGTTCCGACGGGAAAGTGACGTCAAACGCTCAATACATAATTATACCTAATGTTTTACCTAATGTTAAAAAATTGATAAAGTACAGATAAAATATAATTAAAAAGGAAATATTTCTTTATAGTATCATGCTGTTAGCGTAGCAACTCTCTATTGAAATCAATTGAAAGTCGAGTGAGGAACGCTATTTGTGTGGTCTGCACTATGACGCTGTCTTAAAATGCTGCCGCCTATGCAGGCAGTAGACAGTGAGGCAACTCACTAGGATTCTAAACAGACCTTTTGTCCGCCTTGTGTGTGCTGTTGTTCTCTTTTTGGCCAGAGGAGTGTTTTTCGGGAAGGTGGGGGGGGGGAGGAAAGAAAAGCTGTGACCTCAGGTTAGTGTGTGAGTGTTCTGTGATTGGAACACATTACAATGTCTTGGGAGAAGTTTTCTGAATCAGTGTGGGTTATATAGAGCTGTTTGAGATGCTTTTAGACAGCATGTCCAAGACTGTTGCTTCTTATGTACGCCTGGATCCTGATCTAATATGGCACCGGCAGCCACGCTGCCTCCTTCAGCAGAAAAGAAATGATGACTTGGTAAATGGATCTCTGACTCGGCAGCTAAACTCTCAGCGTAGTGTGGACAGTGGGGGATGGGTGACGTGGGCCAATTATTTTAAAGAGCACACATGTTTAAATGAATCATCTTGGCATTTGCTGAAATGCTGCCAAGACTCCCTGATCAAATGTCTCAGTTGGTGTTTGGGTGTGAGATGGAATCCAGGGAACAAAAGCAGGCCAATTTCATCAAGTTGTGCCGTTGTGAATTCAGAACAGCTTTACAAATGTATGTGCACACTCAAGCAGTCAAGCTGTATGGTTTTATGATGGATTGGAAACGTTTTTGCTCAACGCACGAGATTACAGCCGCCTAGTGATTTCACGGCACGCCGTAATACCGCGACTCTGCTTGGCTCGCCTCGGCTCCGTTGCGCTTGCCAGGTAGTCTGCAATTTGATTTCATCTCGGAATTGTTGCGATAGATAAAATCACTGTAATACTCTGTTTGTGTTTCCTGTGCTTCTTGTGCATGTCTTGTGGGGGTGGATCACAGAGAGACGCAAGTGCACAGAACACGATTTCAACCGAGGGGGACAACCTGTAGGCAAAAACCTACACCCGGGCCCCGGATACCTTAGCTACGGCACCTCTGAGGCTTTTGCTGCAAATGTCTGAGGTACAAAGACTCCATCGCAGATGCAGTGTAAGAAGCAGATGCTCTGACCCCATGAGATTTGCACTCTTCAAAAGTAAGACTTCAAAGCGTCTTGCGGTGACACTGTAGGATGGGTGCCGGCTGTGACAGCTAACTTGGCTTCTGATGAGGATAATAATCTCATACACAAACATAGCACTTGACGAGAGAACATCAAGGAGATCTGTTAGCATTTTCTAGTGACTGGACTCTCCCGGAAGTACATGATTAAAAAAAAAAAAAAAAAAAATAGAGGGAAAAAAATGGTTATAGAGCCAATGACTTGAACCGAGATAGCTATGATTGATCACATTGGAGCCAAAATTACATTATGACAAAGTTAATGGGCTGATGGATTGCAAAAAAAAAAATTTAAACACTTTACAGAAAGGTTCATTAGTTAACATGAACTAATAATGAACTGCGCTTAGATTATTTATTAATCTTTGTTAATGTTAATTTCAACATTTACTAATACATTATTAAAATTTTATTAACATTAGTTAATTTACTGTGAGCTAACATGAACAAACAATGAACAACTGTAGATTAGTAAATACAGTAACAAATGTATTGCTCATGGTTAGTTCATGTTAGTTAATACATTAACTAATGTTTAACTAATGATGCTTATTGTAAAGTGTTACCCAATGTTTTGACAAGAAAATAAAATATTGTCAAGACCAGCTTTGAATGATGGCTTGTCAAAGCCTCGCTTTTGAAAAAAAACAAAAAAAAAACATCTAATTTGAAGGTTTGGAGTGAAGGAGGGAGGGAAGTGACGGACAGATGTTTAAAGGTCAGAAAGATTTTTAAGATACTTTTATTCAAAAAGGATGCATTAAATTGATCAAAAGTGACAGTAAAAGACATTTATAATGTTAGAAAAATATTTCTATTTCAAATAAATGCTGTTATTTTGAACTTTCTGTTAATCAGAGAATCCTGAAAAAAATGATCATGGTTTCCACAAAAAAAAAAAAAAAAAAAGTTAAGCAACTGTTTTCAACATTGAAAATAAAATTCACCAAAAATCCATTAAATCAGCATAGAATGATTTCTAAAGGATCCCGTGACTGTGAAGACAGTAGAAATTGACGAAATTCAGCTTTGCCATAACAGGAATAAATAACATTTTAATATATATTAAAATAGAAAATGGTTTTTTTTTTCTAACTGAAATTATATTTCACAATATTTCTGTGTTTACTGAATATTTGACCAAATGAATGCAGCCTTGGTCAACGTAAGAGACCACAAACTTTAGATTTATATAGAAATAGATAGAGATCAGACAGACAGAGGGACAGACTGATTGATTAATTGATTGTTTGTATCTCTATATCTATCCTGAAGAATCCCAAAAACTTCACTAGCATCTATCCTAAACTGTCGAAACATCAAAGGCCATTTGTTGGATATAAATCCAGTTCACACTTTTAAGTGCCCTCCAAAAAAGAATAAGGCTCTATAATGTACTTAAATATTAGGGCTAAATATAAGTTTCTTTCATCAAAATGTACAGCTAATTTCAATGAATCTACAAGAAGGGGCTAAAAGACCTAGCCATGCTAACCAGCTAAAACTTGACCCCTTAATCAATACAGAAACTTTCTAACTTTCTGTGCAAACGACTTGTCCAATAAGTCAGAAGGAGAATGATTATTTAATTGGCACCATTAAGAGTCAATTACCATCTGATTGACTGTGCCTTTGTATGAAAGTCTGGCCCTTTGAGAAAAATGTGGTGTCTGAGGGATGAAATGATAATAGCTGCAGAAGAAATGGGGGCTGTCGTCTTCATTTAGGTTGGCAGACTTGACACTGAATGAGAAAGCAGTGAGGAGAATCGATTTCTAAATGGCTTGCAAGTATTCCTCTCATAATCATAATCTTTTGCTCGGTTCACACTCACTACGCAATACACAGCAGGGGGTACAGATGCCTCCCCCTCCGACTGTTTTAACTCAGGTCACAGAAATGACACAATTCAAAGGACGTACGTAAATGCTTGTAATTTGTTCGGTCATTAGAACGCCTCATCATTGAGCTGATTCATCTGTGGCCGGCGTCCGCAGCTTGCAGAAAACGCAGTAAACAGTGCAAGGCCACCTAAACCTCCAAGATCATGGAGCACATTTCATCCTATTAGCCACAGTTTCATTAATTTTAAGTGGTTGTTAACACGTGAAAACCACAAAGGGTTTATAAAGCAGTCATGATGGCTGATGTCTCTATTTGTTGCTCATGAAGAGCAGAGGTAAGCACCTCTTTCTTAGCTGCTGAATGAAGTATTATGTTCCTATGCAGAGCGCTGCCTGGGTCTGTTGTTGGAGGAGTATGCTGGGAGACACTTGAGGAAGTGCCATGGGGGGAGATGAAAGTGAACGCTATTGCTAATATCCACCCCAGGCAGTTGTTCATGAATATCAAAGAACATCTGCGAGCAGCAGCAATGTTGGGACTCAAAAGAAAGGGGGAAAAAAAACATTCGGATTCAGTCACAGCACTCTGCGTTCTTTTCACTCACTGAGGGACTGTCAGTAAATAAGAAACTTGGCATTGAGTGATTTTTTTGAGTGCTTTTTGCTGCTTTAAGATTCAGAGAGAAAGCTGCACCAATATCACAAACTCACATAGATTCAAGACGCTCTTTTAGGAAAGAGTTACTGTGCTATCATCAAGAACACTTGTGTCATGACTAACCCTTTCGCTGAGATGAAAACTCTATAACACTGTCAACATCGTGACCGGCCTTTTAAAAATTGCTTGTAAATCACTTATTATGCTATGTTATCCCCAAATATTGGATTCAATCTTTTTACGAATACGTGTTTTCTTTCAATTAGGACAGATTACTTATTTCTTTTTGAAACTGACTGATCATAGCTTCACTGATCTGAGCTTATGCGGTGTATTTGTGGATAATTTTGCCAATATTTTGAAAAATTTGGAAAAAATTCCACTGTTTATCAAACTATTGGGCTTGTTTAACCAAGAGAGTTTGTTTCGAAATGCTTTTATTTGGTATAAAATGGAACAAAGTCACACTTGTGGTGTTCTTGCTCAAAAAAAGGCTTATAAATATCGTGTTATGCTATAATATCACCAAATATTGGATACAGTTAGTTTTTTATCAACTTGTTTTCCTGTTTTCCAGTTTTTGTATTTGGCGTCATTGATCTGAGATTATACACCTCGTTTTTTGAGTGAAAAAAGCTGTATGTGGATAATTTTGTCAAAAACCTCCAAGTTATGAGACAGTTACAATGCAACTATCATGATTAAGTTTAAGTACGATATTAATATAACCAAATTAGTTATTTTGTCAAATGAAGTGAACTTCGACAGATATCCTGTGCTTCGTGAATGGACCATGTCAATTGGAACAGCTCTTGTTCATAAATTAATTCAATGAACTAGGTTGTCAACGAGAGAGGCCATGTTCGTTTAGTTGCACATGTTCACATTAAAGACAGAATGGGGGTTGATACTTTAGAAAAGTGAATGACGAATGACCACACACAATTACGTAAAATTATGTCCTATACTATAAGGATATATCCAGCGAACAAATCAGAGAATGAATCTGAACAAATCTTTTTAGGGAACAGACTCAAGAGTGATTATTGTGGTGAATCAAAATCCCCTACTAATAGCTTGCATGTGTTACAAACAGGGATAGATGCTTTTTATTTTCTCTAAAGCCCTTTCCTTTTTGTCGACCTCCTCTCATGTGGGCCATCGCCTTGGCAACATGCAGGGAAACAAGCCCTCTTCTTAAAGGGCTCAGACACTGAGGTCGTTACTAATCTGAGGAGGTTGCAATAAACATTTTGAGCATGAGCCGAAAGCCTTGAAAATCTACGATGCCGGGGGCAGAGAGGGATCACTTGCATTTTCAACCCAAAAAAATGGAGGGAGAAATATTCATGGGGGCTTAAGAAAGGCCCCCGAAATCACTTTCAGGCCTCAGCTCATCTTAAATACTTCTTTTTTTCTTCCCCTGGAGAAATATGTTCACCCGGATTTGTTGCGCTGATGGTTTTATCCGTTTGTAATGGGGCTTGATTCTCTGTGATACTAAAGGAGAGAAGTAGAGGACAGTGATTTTATATGCACAGCACCTCCAGCTCTCTTTACATTCTTCTGAAAGACTATTTTTCAGGTTTTTTTTATGCCCAGGAGGTGCCCGAAGGTAGGAGAACAGCATTTGAAAACCAAACTGTATGGATAGGAGTATGAAATCTTATTTTACAATTTGGGAATTTTTATTTTTTTTTAGCAATTAACGGGGTTCAGACTTTTAAGCGCAATTGTAAGATATTTCTGTACATTTTATATAGCAAGCCAGTAAACAGCTATCATAAATTAAAAATACGTTTTTTTTAGTCATAGATTAAAACCTTATTTCGTGAAGTTTAGTTTTCATTTAGGCTTGTGTGTAGATTTGGCCACGCCCATTTTTAATGATCCTGTTATAGCTATCCAAAGTGTAAAGTTTTTGACCATTATTGACCTAGAGAGTTCAGAGAATTCTACTGCAGTGGTTTTATTGAGGTTTTTTTTTAATATTCTCAAATATTTAACAAAATTTGATTGACAGCAGTGGTTCTTGAGGCAAAGTTGTTCAGAATGAGGAGACCTATCATAGGATATAAATAATGTGTATGTGTGTGAAACCACATGATTACAAAGCTGTAAAAATGCAACGTTTTTTCAAGAAATCCAAAATGTTCGAAAATTTTGTCGAATCCAAGACATGTTTTGATTGTCATGAGCCAAGGATTTCCATGATATTCGACACTCGAGTCTACGGCTAACGGTTTAGGAGTTCAAAAGTGAAAACTATACCATAGTTGATTGCTGTAACGCCACCATAAGGCCGATGGGGCAAGTCTTGGTGATGTTGTAGACTGTAGACTACATACCTTAAAGTTTTTGAAAATCTTAACGATTCTTGTTTTTCTTATTCATGTTCTGATTCTTATTAAAGCTACTAAAGATATTCAGTCAAGAGCAATGAGGGATTTTCTCTGTCTTTTTTGTTTGGTTAACATTAATGACACAGACAGAAGCAGGTTTATTAGGCTGCTGTCACTTTAAGACCAGATGCACAAAACTAATTTGCTGATATACATAAAATTATTTTTACAGTTGTTTAGTTGTTAAAGTGTCAATAGCTTTAAATAATAAATGATATAGCAAAATCTCTATAAATAGACTTATATCATCACAGCGAGATATACTGCCATACTACCCAGCCCTAATGATACATGAAAGCTCAACATATACCCTGTGGGAAAGATTCCTGGTCTACACGGAATAGTGTGTGACTTATTATGAGAATGTTGAATTTGTTCATTAATGTTTCAGCAAAGTCCATCCACAGACACTTCCAGAATAAAATATACCCCTGCAAATCCACATAAACCTTCTCCGCCCATCCCATCCCAGTCATCATTTCCACAAAAGTAAGTAAATTTTGCGGCATTTATAATGCATACATACTAAAGAACTGCATTAGAAGGCTTTCTTTTTACTTATTCTCAGAGCAGTGTGAGCTGTGATCCCAGCTCTTTCAGAGAGCATCAGCTCTAATGAGCTTTAAAAGATCATGTCATTTTCAGGATCCAAGCTTTTCTTTCCTCCTCCTTTGCTTTTTATCTCAATTACCACTGTACCATGGGGAATGCAATTCATCTCTGAATGGACCAAAGTCTTTAATGGTGCTCTCTCTTGAATTTAGCCTCTACAGCAGCGCTTTGATAGGCGGCGAGGATAAGGGTCTGCTCAGCGTGATTAAACACTCCTCTCCGCTGCTATAATGCAGCAAGCATACTTCTCCTCCGCCGATTTGTTTGCTTCTGCATTCACCGAACCCGTTTATCTTCCTCCCTATCTTCTTCTTCATCCTCTTTCTTCCAATGTTCTCTACCCCCTCCCTGTGCACCAATGACAACATATAATGCGACAATACATAATCATGTTCTGTTATGTACACGTTAAACATAAATGACAGCAATGTTAACGGGCATACAGTACAGACCCATAGGGTGATCTGAAATATAAACGCTCACGATGAATCAGCTGTGCCAGCTGCTATTACTTCCACAGTCTTGATATTTGGAGGTAGGAATCTGAAGTGTTTGCTCTGAAATTATTATAAATATGGCTTGTATGACGTCTTGACAGCACCAGCCAAATGTTCAAGATGATTGATGTGCCTGTGTGTTTTTTATGTAGTCTTCCATCTTCTATGATAATGTCTTTTAGACGGTGAATACCAATTCATCCATATTCTGCGAATGCAAAACAGGGGGAATTGGAAGCTGTGCCTTGGTAGCATTTCTCTTTAATGGCATAATTTTTTTTAAATCGATTATGTTGGAATGAAAAGGGTTTTTTCAACATTTTTTAACCGGAGACTAAACATTTAACATCTAAAATGTAACTCCTTCTACAGTTGATTAAGCTACATCCAACAAATTCGGCACAGTCCTGCATCCTGTTCTGGTTTCCCAAGTAACTTCCATTGAAACATCATTTTATCTTTATATTTATCTTTATACCATATACCTTTTTACTTTATACTTACCATATACCAATTTATAGCATTATATACAATTATAATGCTATATTATAAAATATAGTATTATTTTATACTATAATACAGTATATTATAAAACAGATTTTAGTACTTCAGTAGGTTGGTATATCAACATTAAATTAGTTCATGAAATATGTTTTGTTTTTTTTTTTACGGTAAAGTTCCGGCTTTTTTTTTTTTTTTTTTGCCATAAATGTCATAGATTTGATTTTACAGTGTAGTATGGAGCTGAAGCAGGAGCACACAATGTTTCACACACCCTCTCAATTTATATGGCAAATGAATGCAACGCTTGCTGCCTATCGAGTACTGTGTAAAATGCCCTTAATTCCTGCTAGATCTTTCAAGCTGTGTTCACCAAACTCAACACAATACTTCAGGCTGTTCTGACTTTAGTAGGCTTTATTTTGTTCCAAATTGATCAGACCTGATTGTCCTGTAGTGAAAAACCATCCATGCAATCAAGCTTTGAACTACTTTACAATTTCAGGCAAGGTTTTGTCTAGACAGTGCCCAAGTTTGCCATGACAAATTTTCTTTTTCCAAGTAATGTATGCCTCAGAATGCAACAGGCCACAGTGTTTATCTTGATGAGTCATTTTAGACCTGCATGGTCCATTGCATGATGTGACACAGCAGTGCCAATCTATCTTCCACTGAAAGCTGGCTATATTTGGATGTTTTTTTCCCCCTTTGTCCAGTCTTTTTTCCCCCTCACAGTAATAAGACAGTTAAGACCAGACAGGACCTTGGAAGGAGCTGTTTATGTGTCATGTGCACGTGCACAAGCCATTGTGTGATGGCTCTGAATACTGTAGCAGGAAGTTTGCTTACAGTGCCTATATTTAGACCCTGCCTGTTTTGTTGGTTTCATCAGTTTCAACAGCTATTTTCAGAGACCAGCTTTACAACTATTTCTAACACATCCTCAAAAGCATCATAGCTGGAATTAGTTTTAAACTCATAAGTTTGTATAATTTTTTTTATATTTTGAGAGAGCACTTGCATAACTGTATTTAAAAATGCATGCAAGGGAAGAACTTTATAGATTAACACACTAAAGTTTTGAGTCTGCACTTGGGGCTTGATAAATGTTTATGGTGCACCATAAACTCAGTAATTACCTCCTCTCTGAAGTTATGATACAGTTGTGCTTTATGGAAGGTCTGATATTGAACTATGCTATCCAGTGTGAACATCTTTAGAGCTACCTTTGTCATTTGAAACCTCTAACACCGTTGTGTCGACTGATTGTCTTCTGTGGGCTCAGTAAGGAATGCTTTCAAGTGCCAAGACAAAATGCCCCTGTCTCAATTAAGTGAGTTGATTCTGAGCTCCAGACTGCAACTAAAATGGTCACAAATATGAGAAAAACAAAATCTAGTTGCAACCGGGAAAGTTGGGAGGACAACTGGTAAAGCTTTGTGTACATCAATATTCAGTTTCATCAGATACCATCTTGTGCAAGTGTTGAATGCCAATGAAAAACACTCTCATAAACTAGTTGTTTGATATTAGTAATTTAAAAAGATACATGAACCAGTTTGCTGGTTGAATCTGGTTCAGTTAGTACTGGCCTGTTACTGAGTCTATGAACTGCGAGTCATTTTTCATGTCCAATTCAAAGTGATAAGTCATTAACTGCCTAGGTGGCATTTTTCTTTCATGGTATTTCTGTTTTTCTTTTTTAAATGATTCGGATAACATCTTGTCCACACCAGTGTTAAAGGGATTGTTCACTCAAAAATGAAAATTATCGTCTCGGTTACGTATGTAACCCTCGTTCCCTGAAGGAGGGAACGGAGACGTACGTCAGAACTGAACCGACGAATTGGGATATCGCACGAGAGCCCTATCATCTTCGAGTGTAAACTAAACGAGCCAATGAAGATTGGCGTGCGAGCTTTCGCGTGCCGCACTCCGCCCCCGCGAGCGGGTATAAATACGGAAGCGGCAGCGCTCGCACTTTGTTTTTCGCTGAGGAGACGAGCAGTGGTCCGCGCTCAGCGGGGTACAGGAACTGTGGCGACGGGACGTACGTCTCCGTTCCCTCCTTCAGGGAACGAGGGTTACATACGTAACCGAGACGTTCCCTTTCAGTCGGTCACGTTCGACGTACGTCAGAACTGAACCGACGAATTGGGATCCCTAATAAAACGCCACAGTTACTGACCCCCTCCAGCGCCCAACGTAAGTCGCAGCATCCCGGCGCGCACTAGGGACGGAGAAGGGACCGGACTTACGCCAGGGAAGTCTACTGCTGTTCCGCATGACCCACTCAGTAAGACTTGGATAACACTGGGAAAGCGTGCCCACTGGGGACGCTGCGGAGACCACAACCTACCCGAAGGGAGGAAATTTACGTGGGAATGTACATATGGACTGGCCGTGGGCAGTGCACATATGAAGTCCCTGGGATGGCTCCGGCCTAGGTAGGGGGGAGACACATCTAGCAGGGACAGCAGAGCGGGCTCTGCTGAGGGAAAGACACGGGCTTACATAGGAAGGCTACCGTGGACATTACACATATGGGACCGCCGTAGGGGTCACAACATATGGAACCCAGCTTAGCAGAGGCAGTATGCGTGCTTAAGCCTAGCAACGGACACTCCGCAATGTCCGGAGCCGCAAGGGGTGGCGGAGGACTCAACAGGGTTCGCCAACTGGGGAACTCTACTGGAGCAATAGACGCACGTATCCGGCCCAGCGGGCGGGAGTGGCGTATGCAAGCGGACACTAGAAAGGGTTCTTCGCGCTACCGGCCAGTAGGGGCGAGTACACGGGAAGATACCGATTCTACACGAAGGCTATAGAATCTAGCGAATGTGTTGGGTGTCGCCCAGCCCGCAGCTCTACATATATCTGTCAGCGAGGCACCGTGAGCCAGCGCCCAGGAAGAAGCTACCCCCTTAGTGGAGTGAGCCCTCAACCCGAGCGGGCAAGGCACGCCTTGGGACTGATAAGCCAAGGCGATGGCGTCCACTATCCAGTGGGCCATCCTCTGCTTGGAGACAGCCTTTCCCTTCTGCTGGCCTCCGTAACAGACGAAGAGCTGGTCTGAGGTCCTGAAGCTTTGAGTTCTGTCCACGCAGAGCGCGGACGGGACAGAGCAAAGCCAGGGCTGGGTCTGCCTCCTCCGAGGGCAGCGCTTGCAGGTTCACTACCTGATCTCTAAAGGGAGTGGTAGGAACCTTGGGCACATATCCGGGCCGGGGTCTCAAGATAACGTGAGAGTTGGCCGGCCCGAATTCCAGGCACGATTCGTCGACCGAAAAAAGCGTGCAGGTCCCCTACCCTCTTGATGGAGGCCAGTGCAGTCAGGAGAACTGTTTTAAGTGACAGAATTTTTAACTCTGCTGACTGCAAAGGCTCAAAGGGGGGTCCCCGGAGAGCTGTAAGCACCAGGGACAAGTCCCAAGAGGGTATAGAGAGTGGGCGAGGCGGATTCAGTCTCCTCACCCCCCTCAGGAACCTGACGATCAGGTCATGCTTCCCCAGCGACTTACCTTCAACTGCATCGTGATGTGCGGCGATAGCGGCAACATACACTTTTAGGGTGGAGGGAGACAGCCTTCTCTCCAGACCCTCTTGCAGGAAGGAAAGCACTGACCTGACCGAGCAAGATCGGGGGTTCTCCTGGTGAGAAGAACACCATTCGACGAACAGGTTCCACTTCAAGGCATAGAGGTGCCTCGTAGAGGGAGCTCTAGCGGAAGTGATGGTGTCTACCACTGATTGGGGTAAGCCACCTAGAACCTCCGCGTCCCGTCCAGGGACCAGACATGGAGATTCCAGAGGTCCGGACGCGGGTGCCAGAGGGTGCCCCGTCTCTGAGTCAGAAGGTCCTTCCTCAGAGGAATGGGCCAAGGAGGTGCTGTCGCGAGGAGCATCAGTTCTGAAAACCAGGTCCGGTTGGGCCAATACGGCGCAACTAGCAGGACCTGCTCCTCGTCCTCCCTGACTTTGCACAACGTCTGTGCAAGAAGGCTCACTGGGGGAAACGCATATTTGCGGAGGCCCCGGGGCCAGCTGTGTGCCAGTGCGTCCGTGCCGAGGGTGCCCTCGGACAGGGAGTAAAACAACTGGCAATGGGTCGAGTCCGGGGCGGCAAACAGATCTATCTGAGCGGTCCCGAAGCGACGCCATATCAGCTGGACCGCCTGGGGATGGAGTCTCCATTCTCCCGGAAGCGGAAGCTGCCGTGAGAGCTCGTCGGCTGCACGGTTGAGCACGCCTGGGATGTGAATGGCATGAAGCGACCTCAGATGCTTCTGACTCCATAGGAGGAGATGGCGGGCGAGTTGTGACATGCGACGGGAGCGTAGACCGCCCTGGTGGTTGATGTACGCTACGGTCGCAGTGTTGTCCGTACGGACCAGAACGTGCTTGCCTGGTAGCAGCCCTCTGAGGCGGCCCAGCGCAAGACGTACTGCTAACAACTCGAGGCAATTGATATGCCACTGCAGTTGAGGCCCCGTCCACAGACCTGAAACTGCATGCCCGTTGTACGCGGCCCCCCACCCGGTGGACGAGGCATCCGTGGAGACCACAGCATGCCTGGACACCTGTTCCAGGGGAACTCCAGCCCGCAGGAACGAGGGGTCGGACCACTGAGTGAGGGTACGACGGCAGTTCGGTGTAATTGCCACACGGAACGTACCGCGTCGCCACGCCCATCTCGGGACTCGGCCATGAAGCCAGTGTTGAAGCGGCCTCATATGAAGCAATCCGAGCGGCGTAACTGCGGCTGCGGATGCCATATGCCCCAGGAGCCTCTGAAATAATTTCAGTGGGGCCGCTGTCCTGCTCTTGAGCGTACTCCGGCAGTTCAACACCGACTGGACGCGCTCCTCGGTGAGGCGCGCAGTCTGGCTGACCGAGTCCAGTTCCATACCGAGATAAGAGATCCTCTGCCCGGGGGCGAGTTTGCTCTTGTCCCAGTTGACCCGAAGACCCAACCGGCTGAGGTGAGCTAACACCAGGTCCCTGTGTTCGCACAACTGCTCTCGCGAGTGAGCTAGGATCAGCCAAACGTCGAGATAGTTGATGATGCGAATGCCCTGTTCCTTGAGCGGAACAATGGCCGCCTCCGCAATCTTTGTAAAGACACGGGGCGACAGGGCCAGCCCGAAGGGTAGGACCTTGTACTGATATGCCCGACCCTCGAACGCAAACCGTAGAAGGGGTCTGTGTCGAGGAAGAATCGAGACATGAAAGTACGCGTCCTTCAGGTCGATCGCTGCAAACCAATCTTGGGGACGGATGCACTCGAAAATGCGTTTCTGCGTCAGCATCTTGAACGGCAGCCTGTGAAGGGACCGATTCAAGACTCGCAGGTCCAAGATTGGCCGTAACCCACCGCCTTTCTTGGGTACAATGAAGTAGGGGCTGTAAAACCCTGACCTCATATCGGCTGGAGGGACCGGCTCTATTGCGTCCTTCGCCAGTAGGACTGCAATCTCCGCCCGAAGTACAGGAGCATCGTTCGCATTCACGCGAGTAAAATGGATGCCCCTGAACACCGGGGGACGCCGGGCGAACTGAATCGCATAGCCGAGTCTGATCGTGCGGATGAACCAGCGGGACGGGCTGGGAAGCGCTTGCCAGGTTCCCAGACTCCGCACCAGCGGGACCAACGGCACAACAGACGTACCCGCGGGGGGGCAGCGAGGCGGAGCCAGGGAACCTGACTCGGACGGCAGAGCGGCCCGAAGTGAGGTTTGGCTCCGCAGAGTGACAGTGCGCGTGGGAGACGGCACGAGGGCGGCCTCGACCAGCACACTGCCCTCCGCTGGCGAAATGAGAGGGGGCTGAGGGTGGCCAGGCATAGCGTGACACACCGCCAGACGCGCCCTCTTGTGACCCAGAGGAAGTGGAAACTGCTCTTTCAATTAGAATGTGGGTACCGCTGGACTCCGGGGAGCCAGCGGCGGAACAGAAAGGAAACAAATGATTCTCCACCCGGCCCTCCTCCGGGGGAGGGAGCAGTGCCTTCACCGTCTCCCGAGAAGCAGCTCCAACTTCCTCCGAGTCGCCCGTCTCAGGGCCGCTTCTGGTGTGTTTGCCACCTGGCTTGGCTGCGGGCTGAGCAGGCTGGGCGCCAAGCCTGCGACCGGCTCCCTGAGGTCTGCTGGGTGATGGCTGCTGCTTTGCAGACTTCACAGGGGCGGAGGATGACGCAGGCGGGCGCCCTCGGTGACGAGCAGACGAGGAGGCCGCCACCGGCGGCTGGGTGGAGGCAGCAGCTACACGCCGGGGCAGGACATGCTTCAGAGCCTCCGTCTGCTGTTCGGCCAAGAACTGTAGGGCGAAGCTCTCGACCGCGTCACCGAATAGCCCAACCTGGGACACAGGGGAGTCCAGGAACCGATACTTATCAGCCTCCCTCATGTCCGTCAGGTTGAGCCAGAGATGGCACTGCTGAACCACCAGCGTGGCCATCGCTTGACCAACCGAGCGCGCAGTCACCTTCGTCGCCCGGAGGGCGAGGTCGGTGGCGGCTCGCAGCTCTTCCACGAGCTGTTGGTCAAGACCGCCCTGGGGCATGTCACGAAGTGCCTTGGCCTGATAGACCTGCAGCAACGCCATGGCATGCAGGGCAGATGCAGCCGGCCCACAGGCTCTGCAAGGCTCGTCCGTTAGAAGGACGAGAACTTACAGGCCCGGGACGGGAGGCGCGGGTACCCCACCAGTTGGCGCGCTCAACTTGGGGGGATCCCCACATACCCCTAGCTGCACCGCCATCCAGGACGGTGAAGGCGGAGGAGGGACCCAACCGGTTCGGACAGAAAAAGGTGCCCTCTACGATCTAGTCACCTCCCCATGCACTTCCGGAAAGAAAGGAACCGGGGCAGAGCGCTGAGAACCAGCACGGGCTGCCCCGAGAAACCAATCGTCCAGCTGGGAGGTTTCGGGACACGGTGGAGGGTTCCACTCGAGCCCGATACTCCCGGCGGCCCGGGCAAGCATGGCCGTCAATACTGGATCGGGCTGGAAAACGCCACACCCCCAGGAGGTGGCGCATCAGAGCCTTCATCTCCAGATGACTCAAGCCCGCCTTCCGATGCCGCAATCGACATCTGATCATCAGCCGGCGCACCAAAAGAGACGGCTGGTCGCCCATGAGAGGGACCAACGCGCTCCTCTGGCATCACCACGGGTTGCGGTGTGTGTGAGGGACCAGGGGCCCACGGAGACTGGCTCGGCGGGGAAGCCCTGACCGTGATCCTCAGATCTCCCGGCCTATCCGCGGAAGTAGCGACCCTCTGGGGGGCGCTAGATCGGGGGACAGGGACGGGGGCTTGGCCTTGAGAACCAAGGTAAGCAAGCCGCGATCTCAACACCGCGATAGTCATGTTCCCACAATGAGAACATGAACTATCCACAAAAGCTGCCTCAGCGTGCTGAACGCCCAAACACGTGATGCAGCGATTGTGCCCGTCAGCTGGTGACAGGGAACGACCGCATCCAGCAGCGCACGAGCGGAATGACATCTTGAAAAAGACGTACTCGACGCCCGTGAAGGAAATTGAAAGCTCTTTTAGTACTGTGCTGAAGCACACAGGGATTCACCGCAGCGCTGCTGCAAGACACTTTACAGCCTGCAGAGCGCGCACCACCGGCCCAAATCGCAACCCTTCTCTCTGATACTGCTCTCTCAGGTTGCTGTAAAAACAGCAGTCTTTAGGACCGTGGGGATCGCGGGATCGCTGTTGCGCCGTCACACCCGCACAGGAACTCTCGTTCTTTTAGCTCTCCGTTCACTTCACACTCTTCAGACGATACAGCAAACACTGCACGGCTCCGAAGCGAAAGACAAAGTGCGAGCGCTGCCGCTTCCGTATTTATACCCGCTCGCGGGGGCGGAGTGCGGCACGCGAAAGCTCGCACGCCAATCTTCATTGGCTCGTTTAGTTTACACTCGAAGATGATAGGGCTCTCGTGCGATATCCCAATTCGTCGGTTCAGTTCTGACGTACGTCGAACGTGACCGACTGAAAGGGAACCCATGATTTACTCAACCTCAAGCCATCCTTGGTTTATATTTTTAAACTAAAATAACTAGCCTTGCTTCTGCCAGACGACCGTACGCATACTGCGCAAATCGTCTTGCGCCATAAGAGTACATTCTGACGTAATGTATTATGTAGGATGTAGAAGTAGTGTAAGCTTTCATGCCACTTGTGGTTCAAACAAGTAGGGCTGTGCAACAAACTCAAGCTCCTCTTTTATATCAAAATCCTCCGACATTTTCTCTTTAAAAATTTTTGTTTTAGACTTATAATTCATGATTGGTGTTTTGTTTTGCTCAGTCCTCTGCACTTCCATGTTTGTCATTACGTCATGCCTCGGGTCACAGGTTACACTTCTGCCGCACATCGATGCATACGGCCACCTGCCGGAAGCTAGTTATTATAGTTAAAGTTTTCAATATGGTTATTTTTCTTACAAAAACCGATCTCTTTGCTTCAGGAGGCCTATATTAACCCCCTGGAGCCGTATGGATTATTTTTATTATGGATGGATGCGTTTCTTTTCCGATTGTGTTCGTCTGAAAGAAGATAATCGTCTACAAAATTACTCGCATGAACTGTTTGTAGTGAGTCATTTAAATAGATTCATGAAACGGCCCCAAAACATGCTCATAAGTTATCGGTTTAAATAAGATTCAGCAAGTGAAGCATTTAGAGCCGTTGCCGAGTTCACAATTGACTCATTCACTGAATTGTGAGCCATTTTTCATGTCCGATTCAAAATGAACCAAGAATTGTTAGAGTTACGAACACTTTAAGTCCGTAAGACATACATTGAAGAAATTGTTTATCGCTTAACAAATAATGTCCAGTTATACAGTTGAATCAAGAGAACATCAACCTTTGTTGGGGTGACATGTTGTTAACATAATTAACAACATTTGACTTTTTTCTAAAAAATATTGGCACGAATCATGATCACTTGAGTTACAGCATTAAAATGTAGCAAAATTATAAATAGAACTATTTACACCTTATTTTATATAACTTTAAATCATCTTCGTCTGTACAAAAGCTAAAGCAATATGAACTGAACTTCTGGACAACCACCTTTATTACGCAATTTTGTAATTTGTCATCTCAAAAGTCAATTGGCTCTAAAATATTTCCTCTTCTTCTTCACTTTTTTCTTCAGCCCGGTGCCCTGTTCATGCAGGGCAAGAATTGACTTCTGTCGTGGTATTGTATTTTGATTGACTGCTAACTTGAGAGCATCATAAAACTTACATGAGGTCAGCTGACATAATTTCATCTTGATCCCTGACAGTGACTGCCACTCAGAGCCAGGAGTTGCAGTTCTGTTGGCAGGTTTCAACAGGCTTTCTCTCATTTTGATGCGGCCTCTCCCGTCTGTGCACAGGCCCGAACTGCTATGCGGACACGGCGGTGATCCCGGCCGGCCGAGAGGTTAAGATCGACGAATGCACCATCTGCTACTGCACGTACGAGGAGGGCACCTGGCGTATCGAGCGGCAGGCCACCTGCAGCAAGAACGAGTGCCAGCCGAGCTAAGGCGGCGATGAGGGGCTCGAGACCCTCAGCCTTCACCCGGACAGCTGTGGAACTGGATCACCCGTTCCAGCTGTGGTCTGTATGGGCTCAGCACGGCAGCCCTGAGCCTCACACGCAGCCAAGACACCGGCACAGTGTGGCGTAACATCAATCACGGTCATTTGTGACCGTTCATGACTGTGAACTCAGAGTGTCCCGTAGCATGCAGCGGACAGGCCAATTAACCTGGGAACAAGGCCAAGGGCCAGAGTGCGAAGCGCTACATTCCTCTCGCTACGACGGAGCCTCTGAGTTGGCATAGCGTCATGACAAGTGATGAGAATCATACGTTAGAGTTACATGTATAGTCTTAGGAGGCATGGAGTTGAATTCAACTATATTATAATTTCAAGTTTGTATCGAGATTTATAACCCATATAAAGGATATTTATTTATGTATGTGCTGGTTCAACGATTACGATTGGATTCAAATATCTGATTTACAGTGAAATGATATTTTTTATAGCCACTGTATTTTGATATGCCATAACATTTAATACCGGATCGTCTTATTAGAATGTATAACGCACCTACAGCTGTCAATGTGTCTGGAAGAGCGTTTTGTCAAAGACTAGATGATGCCGCTGTCAGGATGCTGTCAGGATGCCACTGACACAAAACATCTAACACAATGTCAGGATAGTCAACAGAGCAGAATGGATTTGATGTCCATTTGAGGATATCAAAAGTGGAAAGAAAGCTGCTTGCAGATGTTTGCATTTATGTTAAGTCTCTATTGTGCTCTTATCCGAGATCCATTTTGCTAAGACGTGTTTCTATGTGTACGTGTTTTCATGTTCCAAATAAATCGTTACACTGTGCAAGCTTGTTTGTGACTAGACACTGATGCGAGGTCAACTAAGGTAAGTTACCATTTTTAAACACAGGGCCCTGCCTTAAATGTCACGTAAAAACATGAAAAATGGCACATATTCCACAAGGAATATTGAACCAGGAGGAGCCTCCAGGTCAAGTGGTGATTCCAATAACTCGATGTTTTTAAATTTAGCTGTGTCAATAAAAGACCTCTCCTGTACTAGCATTTTGCTTTCAAACCACTTAACCAAGTTTTCTCTTCCTGTAGTTTGTGAACTAAACTGTAATGTCAATTGGACTGGGTGAAAAGCTCCTGCGGAACGGCACGCAAAATTATTGACACTGGTTAAAGTCACCATTAAATAAAATTCTTACTTTTGAATGGATTATAGCAGTTTTATTATGAATAATTTATCCATGCACATCATTATTTTTTTAAACAGTTAGTGTGCCTTCATAATATCTCATCAAAATAACTTCCCCTCCCTCTTGCAGGCACATCTCTTCAACCGGTCAATCACACGAGCAAACGACAAAGATCCAATCAAATCCTAAGGAACAAAATCAAGTCACTCCCCACATTTGTTCTTGTTCGTGAAGCCGTTTCACTTGGAAATACACTGTAAAAAAAAAAAAAAAAAAAAAAAATCACAGTGATTTTAACGGTAAACGGTAAGAATAACTGTAATAGATCTAACGGTACATTGAATGTAAATTTTACGGTAAAATACCATGAAATTTACAGTTTTAGGAAGTGAAAAATAATAAATCATTGTATAATTTACAGTGAAAGAAACGTAAATTGACATTCCCACAATTCCCTGACATTTCACATTTGATGTATTTAGTTGAAAGAACAGATTTTACAAGAGATATTAGTACTTCTAGGTTGGAAAATAATTTTTTTTACTATAAATTTAACAGAATTTTTTTACAGTGTGTAAAATAAACAGTTATGAACTGTAATTATTACAATATAGAGCTTTAAATTGTAAGGTTTTGAACTGTAAAATAGACCCATAAAACCTAAAACGTTGCTAAACCATATTTTTTACGGTAAAATTCTGGCAACCACAGCTACCGATTTTTACCGTAAATTTAACCACAATAGATCAATTGATCACAATAGACAAGAAAATACGATTGCAAATTCCGTTTCATGTCGACTTTAATATAAAACATGATATAAAATTCGAGACTGGAAGATGTGAAACGGCAGCTGTTAAATACACTCTACATGATCTTACCCTTTAAAATGACTTTTGTTGATGTGACCTAGATAGATTCTGACATATTACATATTTTTAACTTGTTTAAAGCCAGTTCATTTGGATGTTACTGCATGAAACATATTTTTAGGTTACCTGACAAAATATGTTTTACAGTGATAGCGGAAGTGTAAAAATACTATGAATCATACCCAGCTCTAATTTGCTCATATTAATCAAATAACTCCCACCCTGAGGAAACTGTCTTGTTGAACTTCATCACGCTGAAGAAAGAGCTGAAGCTGAGCAAGACTGGTGTTTATGTTAGGAAATGGTAAGTAATATCAACTGCACTACAGATTTTCTCATTTTTGAGACCTTAGAGGATACAAACATTTTACAAATGTTTGCAAATACTTTACAAATATCAGATTTTTATGAACCTGCACAAATTTCATTTGCTGGAAGGATAATGATTACAGTTGATGAAGTTAGTTCATGTATACTATGAAATAATCACATATTTCTTTCCAGTTCAGGTCTTGAAGTCACTAATAATGAGACAATGAGTGAAAACATTCAAATGTGTGACGCCCAAAATGTGCCAGTGCTGAGCTACTCCAGGACCCCCAGACCGAGAAACACTGGGCTAGATGATTCAGTCAGCTCAAACACCTCCCACTGATAGAGATGTGAGATACAAGGAAGAGTCTTCATGCTTGAACAATAAGCAAAAGTGCCTTGTTGCACAGATAGTGCCACTGCTCATATGAATGCAGTGGGATTAAACCAGGGATTTTTTTCACTATTAAATTAAAATTAATCATGTCTTAGTTGCTTAGATATATTTTTAGACTTGTTATTTACTATTATTTATATACTATTATAGTATTTAAAAATATTTTGACAGCTATTTGAAGTTTTTTATTTTATAGTTTAAATTTGAGTAATTTTGCTACGTGCATTTGTGATTTTTATTTTTTATATTTCAATATTTTTATAAAAAAAAACTATTTTAGTTTGTCATTTTAGTACTTCAACTCACTTATTTCCTTGTTTTTTTTCTCTCATTTTAAGTTTTTCCTCTTTATTATTTATATTAGCTTTATTATAAATTATGTATTATCTGTGCACATCTCTTTTATTTATTTATTTATTTCTAAATCATGTGCCCTCATAATCTTTAATCAAAAAAAGTTCCCCTCCCTCTTGCAAAGACATCTCCTCTCCTCTGAGATGACGGTTTACTGGCACAAGGACGGGACAACGGTCACTTACACAAGATCAACCCGTAGCAAACCACAACCATCCAATCAAGTCCAGATGGACAAAATCAAGTCCCGCCCCACACCTTGTTCAAGAAGCCGATTCCGTCAGATGTATGTCACAATAGAAAAGAAAAGACTATTGCGGTTACCCTTCTGTTTGGTTTCGTTCATGGACTTTGAGTTTTTGTTTTCGTTTGTCACGTGTCTTCTTTTTCTTGGCATTCCTGCCACGCATCAGTCACCATGGACACGATCACCATCTGTTTGTCTTTTAGTTAATCATCTCTGTGTATTTAAGTTCCTGCCTGTGTTCTGTTCATTTTCCGGTAACGTCAATGTGGTGTATGTTAGTCTTCTTTGTATGGATCGCTACCCGTTTGAATCTTCATCATCTGTGTCTATGTCTTCCTGCCTGCGTGCACCCATGACAATTGCAACTTTGATTAAGGTCCACATATTTTCCATTAAAGGTTAGAATATAAAAAAAAGTGCACAAATAACTCAGGTTTTTAGAATTTAACGTATTTCTCCAGTAGTTTTTTGTGACAGTTCATAATGACTGCCATGGTTTAAACAAAAATCAGTGTTGAAAATGCTGATCATTAATTAAACGTGAGAGGAGCAAAGTGAAGTTGACAAATCAGTGAATGTGGCAGGATAATATGCCCAACATCAGGTGTGATTTCAAAGAAGCACAAACTGAATCTTGCATCAAAGTAATTCAATGATCCCTCCTGCCATATGGCAGCTCTTAAATGCTGTTCGATTTGATGTCGAGGGCTCTGCCGCTAACTGAAAGCTACAAAGAGCATAACACGGGTTTAGCCGAGTAGATTATACAGTACTAGATTTTATTTTGTTGCCACTTCAGTGCGTTGAAGCTCTCAGCAAACAAACAGCCAGTCTATCTTCAGGATTTTCTGCAGCCGACTCATTTAAGCATAGTAACAGCAATTAGTTTTTGGGATTAAAGATGAGGGTTTACACAGAGAGGTTTCTATTTCCCTCATGATGTTTTATCAGCAGTTATTAATGTGTCCAATCAATTAAATGAGCATAAAATTACACAACATAATTACAGGCAGATTATGAATAACGAAGCAGAATTAAGTCTTAAAAGGAAATGTTCCTGGATTATTCAAAATCTCATGTTCATTCAAGATTTTTTTTTTTTCACGTTTGTTCATTAGGTCCCTTTCACCCCTACCCAGCAAACAAAAATGTGTTCTGAAAACATTTTGCTAACGTTCCAAATGTTATTTCTGAATGTTCTAAACAACTAGTCTTTTAAATGTTATAAAAATGTTATATAAACTATGTATGGAAGCTTGTTTTCGCCACAAAAAAAAAACTTCTCACAAATCTTTTTTTTTCAGAATTTTGAGTTTATATCTTGCAATTCTGAATTCATAACATGCAATTGTGAGTTATAAGGTCAGAATTATGAGATTTAACGTAATTTTTTCCCTCACAATTGGTCATTATAACACGCAATTGCGAGTTTATATCTCACAATTCTGACTTTACATCAGGCATTTTTTGACTTTATATCTCACAATTCTGAGAAAAAAGTCTGAATATAAACTTGCAATTGCAAGAAAAAAAGTCGTGAGATAAGTCAATTACCTTTCTTATTTTTATTTCATGATGGAAACAAGCTTCCATAAACCGGTTAAGGGAACATTCCATTTTGATATTTTGCAAACATTATGAGAATGTTATTTTTGAATGTTCTCTAAACATTCTGATACCTGTGACATTTAAAAAAATCTTAGATGACATCCAACTATAAGAAAACAGAAAAAAAGTTCCGAGAACAATGTAGAAATGATGTTTTGTTTTGAGAACATTATTAAAGACCAGATAACTTTCAATGAACATTCTATTAATGTTATGAGAATAATGTTTGTTCAGAGCTTTTAAGAGAACCTTGTCAGAACTGTACCCTAAGTTCTCCAGTACATTCGCTCTAAGCCGAGTACATGCTGTCTGAGTCCAAGGTTGCCAGACAGTATCCCTCCTGTGGCAAAACGTGCCTTCGAGCAAGAATGGGGGATTATGGGAAAATGAAGCCAGATGCAAGCACATACATGACAGAAGAGCTGATCACCCCCTGGCATCTCTCTGCGCTACAATCTCTTTCTTCATCTCTGATCACCTCCAATGTCTCTTTTCTCTTCTTGACGTCTCAGCTGTGGGGCTCAATGGATTTGGGATCATGGATTTCTTCATGCATCCTTTTGTAAAGTCAGACACCCTGCTGGTGTACACAATTGCCATTAAAGTGTCTCTTTCCCACAGTATCGCTAACCCCTCTACAGCCTTTCTTACCCATTCTTCAGAAGAGAACAGCTTTCTTTTTATATTTCTCAGTTCAGTTCTTTAGCTTTGACCTCAAAGCGAGCTCTTATCGTGGGCCAAAAGATCTGGATTTTCCTGTTTAATGTTTCCCATGATCATTTTTTAGACAAAACAGGGCCTTTTCAGATAGTTTTGACTTTTCCATGCTAGTTGAGCTCAATTATTAAAACTAACTCTAATGACTACACAGTCGAGGGGAGCCTAAATTAGTTTTGCCCTTTGAAATGCAATTCCCAAAGTGTCTCAATACCAGCAACTCCGTCTGTCTTCAAAGGGAACTTTTAATGAGGGAATCTGTTACACAAACTAAAACCGATTACCCCCGCGCTGCATCTAAATTTTCCTCTAATATATGATCCTCCCTTGGTCATTCAAATGATAGTAAATGCTTCGTCCTTAACAAGCAATGACATTCATTTCTGGCTTGTAGCTAGATTACTTCATACATGGCTAATACCCCATTAAACATATCTGTCAATCTGCGATGATTTCCTCTGGACCAAGCTGCATTCCCACAGGCTGAAATCTGAAGGAGTTTCTGACAGAGAAAGCACAAACCGCCGTGCAAATGATTAATTGAGTGATTTTGTCAGTAATTGTGTTTGTGTAAGGTATAAAACGAACCATAAGCGTTTGGCTGTGTTCCATTAGCAACATGTCCACATTGCTTCAAACCAGATAAAGAGGAAATTTCACACTCTGATTTCTGGCCTTCTTACACCTTCTACACACACCACTACAATTGACACAATTAAATGATAGCAGTATGTCCAAGTCAAACATAGCACCCAATTTACTAAGCTATAACATCCAAAAATTTGAAAATACAAATACCAGCTCATGAGCAGAATAAATTTGTAGTTCAAAGAATAATGTCATACCTGGAATAAGAGGAATCAGTCCACAAGCAAGAGTGTCGTTTTGAATAATTATAGACTTAATATTGCGTGCCTCAGAGCAACACATAAATATGATTTACATTAAAAAAAAAACAATAGGTGGTTGAACAATAAAAATGGTTTCTGACCAGTTTTTAGAAGGCAGAGTGAAACAATCAAATATTTATATTTTATAATTAACGTTTAATATTAATAGTATTATTTATCGATTTTTTTTTACAGTTTTTCTCTGAATCCTCTAAGAAGACCATTTGTATAAAGCCAACCAATTAAAGGTCTGCATCCGAAATCATGTACTGTTTGAGTAGCTACTACAATTGAATTTACTTCGTGATGCTGCTGACCTTCAATGCTCCAATTCAACTGAGAAAAAATAAGAAAAATAAACTTAAAGAAATTAGTTGTCATAAAAAGTAACAAAGTAATGCAATTAATTACTTTTTTATGGAGTAACGCAATAGTGTAATATTAAAACACCAAGTATGAATATGGGTAGTTAGAATGAAATTTGGATGTACTACATCCACCATGTTGTTACTGTCAAGTGACCAACCAGCGTCAGTTGTGTTGCTTGCAATTCATAAATCCTCTCCCGTGGCCTCATGGGACAGTAGAGTGTTTATCAAATGCAAACTCCAGAATCTTTTTGGAAGAAGTAGGACATCCAGGGACGTTTTGCATACTGTTTTTACTCTATATACTCTATTCTGGTATTTTTTGCACACTATTTAATGGCGAAGTATTTGATATTGGATGCAGTGACTGTATTTATGATTTGTTTGAATCTTGTTTAATATTAAGGTGAGCAAAATGCAGGAGACATTTCCAGTTCAGTGGTCAATCTACGTTTGCAATATTTGCTATGAATTAAAAAGGAAGGTCAATTCCAGTTCTGTGTATTTTCACCATGGTAAGCATGTGATGAGCTATTTTATAACATCCTGTCATACTACTCTACATTTAGTCATCAGAGTAACTCACGGCACCCTCGTTCCTCTCAAACTAAAGCTCATCTGCGATGACACGATGCTGCTGCTCACACGAGCGCTCCTGAGGGTTGTTTACTCTGGTCCAGTTTTCGACAGCAAAACTAGTGCAAGCAAGTAATTAGCAGAGGAAGATGAATGATAATGCGAGCAGAATAGCGAGCAGACCCCTCTGTTTGTGGAAACAAACACCACATGATTGAGGCTGCGACCTGCTGGGCTGTCTGGCCACATGAGGTATTATTTCGCTTCACACGGTAATAAAAATAAAAATAAAAATGTTTCTAAGCACAGCTACAGCCAGGAACAGGCAGCAGAAAATAGGGATGTTATAGTGAACTGGAAAGTCACCAGTGAAATCGATATGCCTGATTTCAAGAGAGAATCGGTCAAGAAGCGCCAGCTGTGTGTCTGTGCTTGTCATCAGACTGTTGTCAGAAGCCTGCAGCACAGGCGGCAGATGGAAACGCTGCATTAAGGAGGTGTGAGACGAGGTGGTATGACTCCAAAAACACCTCTACCTCCAACAGCCTCGACTTCACAGCTCACGTCTGAGGAAATCACACAAGAGAAGACATGCCAGTCCCTCAACTAATAGAAGAGCGAGGAAACAGATGAATATTGGCTATCTGTTTTTGTAAGTTGTGCCAACCACCTGTTGCTTCTCCCTGTGAGTGTGTTATTGATTGGCTCGTGCGTGGTTGGAGGGGATGTGAGTGATTGGGGGAGAAGGCTAATCCTGCTCATCCTCTTTTTCGCTAGAGTTAGTGTGCTGGGGGAGATGCCTCGTCTTCTCTCTTCTCTGCTGTGACCTGAATACAGAGCGTGTCTTGGGTTCAGCCTGGAAGAGCATTGTTTTGATACGGATGTCTGCATAACTAGATGTCAAGCTGTCTGAGCGTGAGGTCATGTTAACATAAAGAAAACCGCTCTGTTCTCTTTGCTTCAAGGAATGTTAAAATCCAGGTATTTGGGTGTCTTTCTTCATCCTTGGGATTTTATGCAATTGGCAAATTCTTGCTAACAGGGAGACTGTAAGGTTATCTGATGCAAGCTACTGAAAACGGAGAGATTCTGTTCTCATTGTGGAATTTGAGGGATTAACTCACGCCCAAAAAATAATTCAGTCATCCTTTGTTCACCCTCATGTCCTTCCAAACTCAAATGACTTTCTTGTGTGGAGAAATTCTTGATAGCAAACTTGCAGAAGCTTGTTTCTGCCACTGAATAGAAAACAAAAAAGGTAACTGCAATTTTCTCACAATTGTGATTTAAATCTCACAATTCTGACGTCTTTTCTCACAATTGCGAGAAATAAAGTCAGAATTGTGAATTATAAAGATGCAACATTTGTGGGAAATAAACTTGCAATTTCAAGAAACAGTGTCAGAATTGACACTGACTTTTTCTCGAATATCAACGTTAATATCACTTCGGACTTTTTTTTTATTCAGAATTGTAAGACATAAACTCACAATTGCTAGTTATAAAGTTCAATTCTGATGAAAAAAAGAAATTTGCAGTTGCATGTTATAAAGTCAGAATTGCAAGATGTAAACTGACAATTCTGAGGAAACAAAATGTAAATTGCGAGTTTATATCTCACAATTCTGTCTTTATAACTCGCAATTGTGTGTTATAAAGTCCGAATTGTGAGATTCTTTCTCAGAATTGTGAGTTTGTATCACACAATTTTGACTTTATAGCTCGCTATTGCGAGTTTATATCACACAATTTAATTGCGAAAAAAAAAGACTCAAAAAAGATCTCAAGAATTGAGAGATTAAAAGTCGCTATTTTTTTCTTCAGTGCCGGAAACAAGCTTCCATACATACTGGTTGCTCTTTTCCTTCCTAATAAAAAATAATGAGGATTAAGGGTCATGTTTTTTTTCACTACTTTTCCATTGATTTCTATGTAAACACATGCTAGACAGATGTCTTTAACCGTTGCATTTATGTCTCCAATGATACAGCATTATAAAAACATGGCGCTCAATTAAAAAAAAAAAGTTTAACTTTTAAAAAATGCATGTCTTTGGACCTTGCATACTTTTCTGCCTTGTGTCTTGCGTTTTTAACCATAAAAACACATTTTTGCATTCCACTGCACTGCTTTACCATTGTTTTTCTATATAACTGTATTGTTGCAAAGTTGCCTTTGTCTCTTGACCATCTAAAAGACATAAATGACGTGTATATGTTTGAAATGAAAGATATAGATTGTACAGAATTTCAGCTTGCTTATTTTGCTCAAGAGAAGGATTTATTGAGTTCACATGTCAAGAAACTGCTTCTAACCACAGGTCAAGAGCTGTTGCACTGAACTATGCTGAACTTGCGACCATATTTGGCTAACGATGATTTCTGTAAACACACCCCAGATTGGTTTTGTGAGCTGAATCATTGAAATATCCAAATCAAAGAATGATTCATTCACTAATTGGGCATCGCTACTTGCTGAGTTCGACAACAGAATCAGTACGATTAATAAATCATTTAAAGCGTTTATTTTTGTTCTACAATTTTTCAAAGACAAAATCCAGTCATTTCAATAGCAATCAACGTGATTAGAAATTTCATAGTAAGTCAGTATTCACTAATTATCTTCCCTCAAGTGGACTAGTCAATGAACCAGTCCAGATCATGATCGAATCATTCAGACTTGTTTTGTGAACCAAATCAACTGATTTTTTGAAAAGATATTTTTAAAAATTTCTCCTTTTGTGTTCTGCAGAAGAGAGTGAGTCATGAAGGAGGGTGAGTGACAATATCATTTCCATTTTTCGATGAACTATCACTGTATTTTTTCTTTAACATGCCTCCAAATCAAATCTATCTTAAAAGGCAGCTTTGTACCTAAGAGGACAGAGGCAGCAGTTAAGGCCCAATGTTGGCCCATTTTTAAACGAGACTCTATTAAATGTCGAGACAGCTGACAGCAATTAAGGTGCTTAGAGAAAGGCATTTACTCAATCGTCTCTTTCTGTTGCAGTTGGTTTCTCCGGCCCAGGTAATTTCGAACCGGTCTTAGGGAATGAAAACAGGTTGGCTGTGCAATTTTGTGCCAGTCTAATAATGGAATCTCGTAAGTCACCTGGGACAAGCTCATTTTGACAAAGCAACAGAGAAAGTCCATTACCCTCTGTGTTGCCTACCTTATGGTGCCTTTTATTTCTTAATTGAAACTCTTGGCTGTGTTATAGCATGGACAGAAACAAAGCTGTGGAAGAAGGGAGAGACAGCAGACAGCCAGATCCAGAAGCCCTCTCTTCTTTGCCACCTTCGGCAATGACGGGTCTAAAAATATCTACAAGCTTCAATGAGCATGATCTTTCCAGTGAGGACACTATCACCATCCTCACTCATCTCACTGCTGCAAGGGAACTAATAAACAGTAACACCAAGGCAAACAGTCATATTATTTTGCAAAATTGTGAAACTGTAAATAGGTATGATGGATCAATCATTGCTGAGTAAACATAACAAAATAACTCACCGCCTGTTATAGAGTCCAAACAGTATGTTGAGGTTTAAGATGCACCGCAACTGAATTTTAATTAGTATCAGCTCCACAGAGCCAAAAATACACTGTATGAAATGGGGTTTTTTTTTTTTGTATTAGATTGATAAGGTGATTTCAGTTTTTAAAGAATGCTTTTAACTGTTAATAATTGCATTTGCCATTTGAATATAACTTCAAAAAGGTAATCTTCAGAGAGGTGACCATGGTAATGAGAAAGGTTTTCCATGATTTTAACCTATCTATCCATCCATCCATCCATCCATCCATCCTGGCAAATGTGTATATTTACTAGAATAGCAATGAGAATAGATGGTATAAACAACCAAAATTGTATCTGAAAGAAAAATAAAGCTACTGGAATAGATTTTAAAATATAAATATTGGTATCAGTTATTACAAGTTTTTACACTCACTAGGACTCATTTCTCAATACTTGGATCACTTTTTCAACTATTCACAGTTATCCTTTTTCATCTCAGCACAGCACTTAATTTCACATTCAAAATGCACTGAAGCTACCAAAACATTTCATCTCAAATTAACTCATTTTCCCATAACACTATCAAAAGTTTTCATCCAACAAGCATGCTTTGCCACTCATTAAACAATGACCTAAAAAATACTGACAACATGTTGCATTAGACAATGAATAAAATAAAATTTCTTTACAAAACAAGAATGACAGATCACTCACTGGGTAACACTTTATTTTACAGTGTCATTACATGTAGTTACTATAGTAATAACTATAAATTATGCATTGCAACTAACTTTAATCCTATACTTTTTAATACCTTATTTATTTAATTTTTTTCTCCATTTGCTGGAGTTTTGGTTCCTTGCCGCTGTTGCATTTGGCTTGCTGAAGTTGGGGACACTTGCTTGATATTCAGCAGTATTTTTGATATGCCTGCATTGGCGCCGTTGTATACGAAACTGAGCCGAGCCGGACGATTACGTCACTGTTTTCTCCAGTGCTGATATACATAAATTAACTAGACTAATAACTATTGATCTTTGCAACGGAATGAATAAATATTATATAGAATAAGCTGGACAATGACACCATTTTCTTTGGGAGCAGCTGTGCAGCCAAAATGATTTGCCAATTATTAATATAAAGCTGCTTTGCCACAATATGCATTGTAAAAAGCGCTATATAAATAAAGGTGACTTGACTTGACTACTTAACCCTTTAGTAAGTACATGTAGTTAATTATTATCATTACTCAGTACTTAGATGTTTAATTACACTGTAACAATGACACCTTAAAATAAAGTGCAACCCTCTACTGTTTAGAATTTAGTAGTTTCATGGTCCATGCTTACATTACATGATTCCTAGGATGTCCCCTTTCGTATAGATGGTAATAAAATTGAAAGACTGCCTTATTCAATTTTGTATTTTGTGAGTTTTCAACATAATTTTAACCGTTTTGAAAAGAGTGTGTAGGGAAATTGACCTCTCGTTACATAGAGTTTTGGGGAGGTTGTTTCTGAGTGAGAAAATAATTAAGTTGGCTTGAAAGAGCCAACTTACTGATATTGTACTTAAGCTTATTATTATTCTTCTTAGACTAAATTTCTAAACGCTACTCCTCCTAGACCTTTCAAGCTACCACCAAACTCGGACCAGAATCTAAAAAATCTGACTATTTCTATCTATCTATCTATCATCTGACTGACTGACTGACTGACTGACTGACTGTCTGTCTGTCTGTCTGTCTGTCTGTCTGTCTGTCTGTCTGTCTGTCTGTCTGTCTATCTATCTATCTATCTATCATAACTTCTAAAGTAAAACTTGAACTATTTCAAACTGTTTCAAATTTTTCTAGCTAGGCTTTTAAAGTCAACTTAAACTTTTCTATCTAGTTAATGTTGTAATTCAACAGAACTAGTCAATGAATGCAATGACAAATGATCCACAGTTTAGCCCACATACACTACTGTTGTGCTCAAAGCCTTTGAGAAATTGGTCCTAGCGATTCTAAAAACAACTACAATTGTGTTTACAAAAATGTATGAGGATACAAATGTTTTTGTATAGAATGACCCATACACTTGGACCCTGTTGTATGGTATCCGAGCACAGATTAAATTTAGTTTAAAATACATCTATTTTCATTGATATAGTGTTTACGTTGCATTTCTTTCTCCTTGTTTTACCCATTTTATTTATTCATACGTTTGTTGCAGCGATGCATTTGAAGTGCATAGCCGAACTTCTCTCTGTCAAATTAACCAAATCTAATGTTGTTCAATGTGTAAGTGCAGTGATGATGTTTAACAACACATCAGTTGGATTTTGTTTCCGTCACGACAGAGCTGACTAATTCACAAATCAGATTAATGTCCATTATGCATTCGCCTCAAGGTGGGAACATCATTTGGCTGTAATCTCTAAGAGACCCTTCAGCTCTTCCTGACAGGCTACTGCTATTGTCTGATTTCTTGCCCGTGCAAAACACTTCCAGTAAAAGGGCCTGTGAATATGAACCCTCACGTTTCATTCGGTGCCTCTAAGCTCTTTTGTTTTCCATTTCCCATTCCCACATTCTTTTGTGACAGCTTCTCAGCTGTTGGGTTCAAGCTCAAACATTCTATCTCAAAAATCTCAATTGGCTCTGACTGATTTTCATTTGAGCTGTCTTCTCCCGACACAGCATTGATTTCTAATAGGAGAACTGAGTAAACACTGTCATCTACATATGCTGATTATAAACTTCTCTATACTGAGGGAAATGATGGCTCACAGATATCTGTCCATTCTCTGATTCCCTCGTGAAAAATATAGAGCGGCAGATTTGTTACTTCATTGGGCTAATTGAGTGTGACAGGCAAAGAGCAAGAAAGAGGGAGGGTGATAAAGCAGCACACAGAAGCTGCCAAAGGCCACACTGGCAGGACAAGCTCACCCCAGGTGCTCATGGGGGTTTCATAGGATGACTAGTGTTTGCATGAGCAGTAAGGCTGCTGAGGCCAACAGGGCATGGGAAGACGGGAGACCGGGGAGAAAGAAAGGCCAATGATCACTCAGACTTACGAGCCTTGGCGAGGCCACTGCTTGGGGCCGAAACCAACGGCAATGTGACATAAACAAGGCTAAACATTCGCTTTCATTAACGGAGCGTGAATTTGGAACGGCATACATCCGGTTTCTAAAGAAATCAGACTATTTCAACAAACACTTATGGGGATCCTAAAGGAATAGTTACGCCAAAAATAAAAAATTCAGAAAATGTTTTCTGTGGAATAATTTTTTTCAGTGGATTTAAGGTGAATTTTTGTTAAATCTTAATGCAGATATTTTCCATAAAATAGCAAACTTCCAGGGGGCAGTAAGTAAGTCCTAAAGTAAGTCTTAAAATTGTTGGCAAAATGGGTGTTCAATAAAACTTAGCTTTAGTAGCTTCTTAGCAAACTTTTGGTCATAAGGGTGTCGTATTGAGTGCAAGAATTCAAAGAGTCAAAACAGTTTAGTGGGAGTGAGTTACTTTCAGTTTTGGCTAAAGGCTGCAAAGAATCAAATATGGAGAGAACACTACTATGGAAAATCTAAAAAAACTTCCTTGCTTGTAATCAACATTTCAAACTGGATGATCACAAACAAGGACAAGCAGAGGGGGAAAACTGAAAAAAAAAAAACAACTGATGTTCTGTCAGTTCTGCCCAACGAGTCAATATTTTGTTCATTTACACATTGTTCATCAATTGCCAAAGTTACATTTTAACAGAAGTACCACATTTCAGCTTAGCTAGGAGGGTCTTCAAACATTGACTGCATCCGAAAAAACTTAGGCATTTGATTTGTTGCCTTGCTGACTTATAGGTAATGACTTTGCAGGGAGCGTTTGAGCACAAAGGTAACTTACGAAACTGATTTCTGTACGAAACGGTTTAATGATCTAAAGCAAAATAGAGCGAGCTTTGGTGATAACTAAGCAAATATTTAATTACTACAATAGAAGTGGAAAATGTTTGAGAGTTTACACACAAACTGACCAGCAATTGCAACTTAAAGATGCCAACTTTATTTTTCTTGCTCAACTGTCATAAATTGGAAGAATTGTTGAATATCAAATGCAGCGAAGGATAAATCTATGCTGCCTTCAAAAAAAAAAAAAATAAATATCGATCAGATGAAGGTATCTCAGGAGACAGGAAGTGAAGCCAACTTTGGATTTGGATGTGCCTTGATGACTTCCTACCTAGGAATGCGCCCTCCGAAGGCAGCATTTTTCAGCTTTTATACGCAGCCATTGTCTTGGGCAAAGGGGGGCAGTCAAAGGATGAGAACCACTGATCATTTTTATGGATTTAGTGGTTTTCATTAAATAATTTAGATTTCATTCATTTTAAGTATTAAACTGCTTCTAAACAATTTATCAGTGGAAAAAATATAAATAATTAAAAATGAAAGTATAATGCAATCATTTAAGACATTTATCTTTATATAAAACCTTTTTTGGCATAAAACGTTCTTTAAAGTCGAGTCAAAAACCCTGCGGTTATAGAACCCCTTTTCTATGTAACAGAAAAGGTTTTGTTGGCATTCTGCTGTGAGACATTAACATACCGTATACGCCAGTGCTTTTTGTTCACAAAATAAATATATAATTGTAGTATCCACATTTATTAAATTCAATTTTGATTACGTTTAAACCCTGTAATACTTTAATGTACCAGACAGTAAAAGGTTCTTTAAGGTCTTTAAGTGGGCACCTTATTAGAGAGGTAATAAACAAGCATCATCTGAGCATTCATTGCTGTCTCACCCTCTTTCTTTTTCTCCATTTCTTTCTCACTCTTGTACTCACAGTCTCCCACTTTCTTTTTCACAGTCCCAGGCGTCATTGTGGGTCAGCATCCATCCTTGACCCATTGTCTAATTAACAAGACACAGCCAAAATGATCCCAGACATAAATATCTTCTTTTTTTTTAAAAAAATGAAAAATATGTGAAAACTTTAAATCGCCTCTGAAAGTTTTAAAACCCTTGACGTTTGAAGGCTGTCATACAATGAAAGTCAAGGTCCAATTTTGTTTGAACACAAATATTCTTTAAAATATCTTCTTTTATGTTCCGTAGAAGAACATATAGGCTGAGAACAACACAAGGATAAGTAAATGATGATAGAACTTACATTTTTGGCTGAACTACACCTTTAGATATGACGAGAAACGCACACTTACCATCGTGAATCAGGACAAGAAAAACAAGTTCAGGACTCCAGACTAACTTTTGCACTGGTTGCACTGGTGCTACCAATTTTAGCACAAGATCTGGTCGCACCTTTTTTTTTTTTTTTTTGCTACAACAATTTTAATCAATGCATGCTTGATGAATAGTCGTCTTAATCTTAAATGTATTATATATATATTATATGCTGGCTCGTCCTTTCCGCCAGCATCCTTGAACTCCAAACTTTGTTTTATTATTATTATTATTATTATTATTCAGCTATTAACCTTTTCATTTTTATATGGCTTAATTCCTAAATTTCCTGAATTCTTAATTGGCGCGATTCATCATCGTTGAGCAATGCGTGTGTAGGTTCGCTCTCTAGCGGTTAATAATTAGAACTGCATGTGTCTTGCGGAAGAACATTGTTACCGGAACTACTTCTCTCTGTTTGTCTATGACGAGTCACGCAGGTACTGTGATACTCCGCAGCCGAGCCGAGCCCGGTCTGAAACAGTCCAAATATAAACACTTATTATAGGCGCACCGTAGTGATTCAGGAGAAGACAAAAACACGGTTTGGAAAATGGATTCGTGATGTACTCGTTCATTGTATAAGTTTTGTTCACTTTGAAAACAAAAAAAGTTACAGACGGTAGCCGCTGCTGATACCTCGTTCTGTTACACACGCGCGAATAACATGATCACGCACTCGCACAAATGCGACCACATAAAATTTTAACTTGTACATTCTCAAAAAAAGGTCGCAGTCTGGAACCCTGAAGTTCTGGAAGAAGGATTGACGATATATTAACTCATTTAAATTTTGAACAAAAAAGTTACACAGTGTACCTTTTAAAAGAAGTATATTAAAAGCCCAGCTGAATAAACTTCTTTTTTGTAGCAGTCCTATTTGACTTCTCAGTAGCATAATTGACAAATCAGAATCAAGTATTATAGAGAACAGTGGAATGAGGCAAATTAGGCCAAAACAGACAGAAGGAATGTGGAGGAGAAGATGGATGTGACTTGAATGCTCTAAAAGCAATTATAATTTTGAGAGAGAAAAGAAAACATAACCCAGGTTTAAACAATATAGGCTTGACTAACATACTCCACAGCAGCTGTTCACACTCCTCTCGCTCTCTTTCCCTCCTTCCCACCTTATTCATCCCTTTATTTTCTCTTCTCCCATGTCATCTTCTTAAATATACAGTTGCATTTCTTTTTCTAGAAGAATGAGGCTTACCCAAATTAGCCACTCTGGTGCACGGCTGGGCACCATGGGATGGGTGCGCGGCTATTTAAATAATGTCAGGGCCTGCAGAGGGAAGGAGGGAGCAGACAAGCAGACTAATAACTAGATTTCAGCAACATGGCACTCTCACTCCATCTTTCTCTCTCTCTCTCTCTCTCTCTCTCCCTCTCTCTCTGAAGAAAATTATTTCTTGGACTAAAAATACCCATATCCCTGCCAAAAATACTTTCATCTCCAAGCACCAAAGATGTTCTAATTCATTAAGAGCTCCTCCACTGAATGAACCTCAAGCGAAAGAAAGAACAAATAAATTAAGGATTGAGGATTAATTAGGAAAAGGAATAGCCTTGCTGACGTTAACACAAAGCATGCCACATGTTTTCAGCATATTATTTAGAAAAGGGAGCATCCATACCACACATTCCTGGTGAACTCTTCTTTTGCCCGGGGCGTCACTCTTACAGATCATGTAACAGTGGTTTTACCCAAATGCCTGAGGAGCCTTTAACCAATGGTGTTGCTAAAATGTCATCACACTGTTTTTGTCAGGGATAATATGGCCAATTAGTGTGAATACAGACCGGGGAAGACAAAAACAACACAAATGGGAGATCGTATTTTGGATGGGGTTCTTTCAGGAGTACAATATTTTATAGAAGCGAGCAGCCCTCTATGGCATTTCTAGGCCTGGAGTGAAGCATTAATTCTTAATTGTTTACAGAGGAATTTGTTTACGTCTCTGCAAACACCACTGCAGTTGTTCGTGTGTCTTCACACTCACTGGCGGTGCATTACTGAATGAAAATGCAAATTGAAGCATAAATAACATAAATGACTGTTAAATGACTGTCAAATGGCCTCGATTAATTCAATTAAACCTTTTGATCTGTTTTCACGTTAGCGAGCATCGTCTTCATTGAATATTTTCAGAACGGAGAGCACGAGTTTCTAGTTTTACTGGTCGCTATTTGATCGTGTCACATGTGATTTTCTCTTGGAGAATTTCAAACGTGGGCCAGCGCAAGTCATAAAAACAGCTATGCTTTTTGAAACACTAAAGGCTTCTTTTTTTTAAAGAATGTGTAGGATAACGATTAATATTCAGCCTTGAAGCATTAAGCCGAGCAGGACCTACGGTGTGTTTTCTGCAGCGAAGAACCTAAAGCCTGAGACGGTATCCAACTTTCATTTCTTTTGAAACAAAGCAAGTGCTGTAAAAGGGTGTAAATTATTAAAGGCAAGTCTGATTCAGAACCCCCTCAGAAAACAGTGCTGACTTACAGTTTTTGTATTTTCTTCTCTCCCCCTCTTGAATCAGAACTTAGATATTTTTCGACATAATTAAACGGGAGGGCAGGGGTGTTATACATGCAGAGCACCATTGTCAAATTATTCTAATTGGACTATTTTTAACCCGCCGTTTCCAGTCTATACAGCTTCCTGAATGTTTGCTTGGTGTTTATGTTAACGAAGGCTTGAGTTTAACATCGGCTATCAGCGCTTATCACCGTCATCAGTACCACGTTGTGACACACAGATAAGCAAGGGCATTCTCATCAAGAGCACAAGCACACACAGCCATATTAATGACAGTTGTTTTTCTATAAAGAAGAATATTGCATTTGACCATTTATATCAAGTCAACCATCTACTAATCTTTGGCCACTGAGGCAAACTGTATGAGATGCATTTTGCTTCAGTGAACATGCAGAAAAACCATCTTGAAAAAAAAAAAAATAATAATAATGCACTAAAGCAGTGTTTCCCAACCTTTTTCTTGCACGGCACAGTTCTGATAAGCAAAAAAAAAATCCTAAAACACACCAGTGCTAAAATAACAAAATTTAAACATTGCTTCAAATGGCATAGGCCTATTAAAAAACTGGATATTACATTAAAAGAAGTAGCCTACTCCCAATTAATGTGAAACTTTAGGCTTAAGTCAGGCATGAACACAAAATCATATAGGAAGCGATATGATGTTGTAATAATAATGATGATAAAACAATAAATCGACTCTGTCGGGTGGAAACCTCGTATTTTTAAAAAATGAATTAAACTGTGTCATCAAATTTGGTATTGTGTGGCTTTATATATCTGCCATATATGTGTCATTGTAATATCAAAGGGTTAGTTCACCCAAAAATGAAATTTCTGTCATTAAGTACTCACCCTCATGTCGTCCCAAACCCGTAAGACCTTCATTTGTCTTCGGAACACAAGATATTTTAATGAAATCCGAAAGAATCTGATCCACACATAGGCAGTAACATCATTGCACCTTTTGGGGTCCAGAAAAGTATTACAGAAATCGTTAAAACTCGGTGGTTTAACCTTAATATTAAGAGGCGACAAGAATACTTTTTGTGCGCAAAAACAAAACAAAAGTAACGAATTGCTCCGCTGTTTTCGTTGCAGAGCTTCCGTGTTTACGTCCGAACGTGTTATTTTTGGGTACAGAAAGTATTTATGGGCGCTCAGTTTTTCTTTTTGTTGAATATTTGGACAAAGGCTCATGATATAAAAGATGAAGCGCTATACACAGTATATTTAAAATAGCATATGGCTATTGGCTAAGACTTAGCGTTAAATACTCTTCTTTGCTCTTCATATAAAAAAAACATCAGTCTTTATAGACATGTTTCTTGAGAAAAGAAAACACTGTAATTACTTAAACAGCATGTCTTTACTAACCTTTGCATTGCACACAAGCAGCGATCTGTCGATCTCCAAACTGCTGTACTTCATTCGCGACAGAGGCGGGTTGAGTTACGAGTTTTGACTGACAGTTTGAGGATCCAATGGAGTTACGAGGTTTAGTCACAAGTTATTTTAAATCCCTTTCATTGGTTAAATATTTGTAAAAACCCATAAAGGATTTTTTTAAATAAATAATAAAAAAAAAACAAAGAAGTATAGAGATAGGAGGTTTCAGCTATGACTATACTTATTTGTAGGATTTATTTTATTTATTTTTTGTTTGCTTGTTTTGTGGGGGGGGGGGGGGGTTTTGGGGGGGAGGGGGGCATTTGACTATTTTCTATGGCACACCTGACAACCCAAAAACGAGTCCCGAAAAGAGTCTCGATCGCCCCCATGTGGCTGTGTGCTGTATAGGTCATAAACCTCACCCTCTCTGTAATGCAATGGGACATGAGTCAAACTAAGCAATCAAATTACACCTCAAATATTTTTCCCATATATGATTTCTGTCAGTGTAGGCAGTTTTTAAGCACCAATAGTTTTTTTTTATGGATCTTCGGGAGGACATTGGATCTTTAACTTTTTTTCTTCTTTTCCAGAACTGTTTATTTCATAGCGACATTAGTTGTTCCGCAGTAAACAGTATAAACCGATTCTGCTGGAGTGTAAGCAGGCCCTTGATTTCGCGGCTCCACTTCACGCTCAATGACTTCGGCTCCAAGTTCACTACTGCGCAGACTCGAGCCTCAAGCGCCACATTGGCACTGGATTCACTTGCGAAGGAAGACATCATCCGTCTTTTTTTACAGTCTATGATCATGCCACACTAGTTGGGAAACTCTGCACTAAAGAATACTGTATTTTTTTTGTATGCTGATTGTAGTCCAAAGCTAACATTGTTTTGATTGATTGATTGACTGATTGAGTGATTGATTGATATTAATGTAAATCCTAGATCTGAGCTTTTTAATAACATCCATAAAGCTCTGACTGACTGTGTTGTTTCTGCATACTGCATGATCCCTCACTGCTAACAGTGCATAACAAATAATAATGATAAATGTAATGTATAACAATATATATTATGGGACAAGACCATTTTAAGCCGCATAGTACCTTATATACTTATATAAGATATTGGTATGTTATATAAGCTGCTGTGTTAGTGCTCTTTTTTTTCTAGCCTTGAGGGGACCAGTTGTCCCTATGATTATAGTACAGCCTGAAAACTTACAATATAGAACATAGCTGCACATAGATATTAAATAATAGCTTATTACACGTGTGAAGCTGCCAAAAGGTATCTATAAGTGGTAGGGTTATGGTTAGGGTGTAATAATTTTGTTTGGCTTGATTTAAGATCCACCATCATCATGTGAGACATCATAGCCCAAATTGTCTGATCTAGGTCTCCACCTAGTGACCATTGAATGTTATTGTTGGTAGTTATTTTGCATTCAACATCCTAAATGCATTACAATAATTACTACTTAAACAGTTAATCATCATTCTAACACACATTTTACTCTTCTAAATAGAACTGTAATTCTTCTCAATAATGAGTTTTAGCTTCATTGTGAGTCTTTTGAGTCCCAGCGTGTCATTTTACAGACACATGCCAGTAATTTGACCTCCCGCTGAATGCAGTGACACAGGAGGCAATCTAATGACAAACTAATGACTCAGTCTCCTGGCAACGGCGAATGCTGATGATTACACCTGTGGCTTCCATCTGCATAGTGCCACATACCAAACCACATCTAGAAGTGAGATGCAGCATTTATGGTAATATGTCCTATTTATTGGTTAATTGTTTGCTTTTATAAATCATTAATGGAGGAGGAACGAGAACCTTACCGTGTAAGACTTCTCGAGACGCCCTGTGTGAGTTCAGATGGAGTGAGCAGGTGGTTGTGCAGACGTATGAATCTGCCCTGTGAGAAGGGTCCAGAGGGAAGGTATGACTTTGAGAGCATGGTTGAGACAGACAGACGTGCGTTCTCCAAATTCAATCCTGGAGCCCAGATGCCTGATGAAAACGCTCCTCTGGCGCCGCTGCGTGACGATGTGACTCTAATAGATCCGTGCTCCGGTCAACTGAGTGCAGGGGCACAGGTGCGTCTGGAAGCAAAGAGCAAAACCCCATTCATCGAAACGCTTTACACCCCGTCTGATCTGTGGGTTCCGGCAGGAGCACGAGACAGGCCTCAGACTCCTCCAACCAGACCTTCAGCTCTGATATATGACAATTCTGAGGACAAGAGGTGGAACTCCAGGATGAAAGCAGAGGCAGCATTAAAGGCAACCCTTGGAGGTAAATTCTTTGACCGTAACAAAAAGCAGTTCAACAGACTCTTAACGTATTCCATCTGGTTTGTCATCAGGTTGGACAAGTGCACAGAGTATTAAACACCCCTCTGAGGACAACCATGAAATAAATGCGGTCAGTCATAGACATGCTCAATTATTCATCCCTGCTACTGTAATAATACTCTTGTATGCTGTTTGTTCACAGCTTTATCACTTTTACAGCACTGAACATTAACTATTAATGTGAAATGTGCCTTAAAGAAATAGTTCACCCAAAAATGAACATTCTGTCATCATTTACTCACCCTCTTGTTGTTCCAAACCCATATGAGTTTTCTGTCTTCCTTGGAACATATAAAGAGAAAATTTGAAGATTTGTATTGGTCACTCTTTTACATGCAGATGTCATTAATGGGGAAGGAAATTTCCATCTTTAAAAATGACACAAAAGCACCGTGAAGGTCATGTTACTATATTCTGACTTCAGTTTTAGTCTGTTTCTCACACAAAGCTTTTCATGTCTTCAGAAAAAGTCAAGTATAGCACATGCAAAGAGTCGTTTAGTCTACTTTTATGATGGCTTACTTTTATGCTACTTATGCATATTTTTTTTCAGTCCTCATTGATTGTCATTGAACGGAAAAGAGCTAAATGTAGTATATTCTTCAAAAATTTCCCTTTTGTGTTCCATGGAAGAAAGAGAGAATTTTTCAACTTAACTTGTATGTTAAATTTGCCCTTTTTTGTCACACTTTTAGACTATAGGGCATTTGCTAATAATGTGCCATTGTGTCTTGTTACTATCCCTTTATAGGGTACAGGACCATCTGTTCTTTTTGATAGTGTAGCAACGGCAGCTCGAAAATACATCTACACTTCTGCAGCTCAAAGGTTTGAATGTATTTATTCTAAAAGCTCCCTTAACAGTGGAACTACAGCTATTTCTTTTCCATGACTCTCTCAACTTGACCAATTGGTACTTTCTGTACAATTTCGCTCTTTATACATTTGACAGGCACTTTTATCCAAAACTTGCACTGCATTCATGGTATACTCAAAGGTATACATTCTGTCAATGTATGTGTTCGCTGCAGTGAAACACTCGACACTGTCATAACACCTATGCGCGTCCAATGGTTATGTGTTCAAACAAAAGTTTATAAATAATATATTATATATTTTCGTTAAATATATACATGCATGTGTGTTTAATTATATACACATAAATATACACCGTACACACACATATTATGTTAACACAATATTTTAGTATATTGGATGCAATTAACAGCACTGCAACTACTGCAATATTCCATAAAAATGTTTGCTTTTAAACACCCATGTAAAAGGTAGGATAATGTAGATTCTAATATGTCAGCTGAGTGTTCATATCCCTTATGCATGTGATTGTGTGGATATGCTCTGTATAGAGGTTATGAGAATGTAGACTGGGACTCAAAGTTACCTCCTCGCCACAAACCACCCACAACTACACTGGAAAAAATGGCTGACCCTGTGAGTCAACGTTTCGTGCTGAAGCGATACCCCAGCAGACCTGAGCTTTGGCAGGTGAGTCTGAGGCACTGGAAGTGAGATTACTTCTGCTGAAGATCTGCGATATTGAGGAAGATTTCTTTGCTTTCAGGCTATTGGATCCCATTGGAACAAACATCAGTTGCGTGCCACATTTAACACAAGGAAACCCATCAGCTTGTAAGTGATTTAAACAACCCTGTAATGCATTTAGCTGACACTTTTATCCAAAGTGACTTAAAGGGGACTTGTAATGCCTCGTTTACAAGATGTAATATAGGTCTCTGGTGTCCCCAGAATGTGTCTGTGAAGTTTCAGATCAAAATACCCACAGATCATGTATCATAGCTTGTGAAATTTGCTGCTATTTTTGTGTGTGTCCCTTTAAATGCAAATGAGCTGCTGCTCCCGGCCCCCTTTCCAGAAGAGGGTAGAGCTTTAACGGCTCGCGCTTCGGTTGCTCAACAACAACAAAGTAGGAGAATCTCACGCAGCCAAAATGACTATTGTCAGTAAAACAACTCTTCCTCTTCTCTAAAGCAGCCCAACGTGGCCTCACCCCCTTTGTTGTGTGTTTTTAGGGTGTGTGATGTCACCATCCCAGGAAGACGTTTGTTGTAGACCCTACCAGCCGTTTGTTATAGTCCTTAAACAGAGAATTCTGTAAAGGAACATATCTCCCTTTGCATGGAACTTTGAACATCATAGCTTTGCAGATGTTGTTGCTTTTTGCAGATGATGTTGCTTTTAATCAAACCCATGACTTTGGCTTCTTTAATACCTTGCTCTACTGTGTGAGCTAAAGCTTTTTATTTTAGGTTCTGAGTATGTTTACAGATTTATATCGATGTATCGGTGTATAATAAATAGTTTTTCTGATTATTGTGTTCATTTAACAGCACCAGTCCATGTCCAAAATCAGGCCATGTTCCTTTATATTGGTAAGCAGATGCAGAGATCTTTAAAGGAATGTTTGTTCTAAACTATTTAAAATATAGCAGTTGCATATACCTGTCAGTGTATTGCTGCTTACTTATTTTCCAGTACATTTATTAAGGCTTTGAGAGATATTTGTGATCTCTCTCTCTCTGTACTGTACAGCGGTACGGTGGGCTCTGAGAACATGGACAGTGTGGACGTCCCAGAAGAAGACTTCGTCCCTCTGACTGTTCTGCGGACCACAGTCCCTCCTCACACCCCTACCAGCTAGTATGAGTCTGATCTGTGCATATGGGTACACATCAGAACCATTCTACAGAACGATTTATAAGGAAGATGTTTTGTTTTGTTTTGTCTGTAGTCGAACAACTATTCCTGGTTACACTGGCAAAGCCAAGTTTGCCAGACCACAGACCTCAGCTGTCAGTCTGCCTTCTTTACCTCATACTCCACAAACAGCTGGGTAAGTCATTACAACATTTCAGATCAAGATATTTTGTCTTCGATGGACTGGCCAACTGTCCAGGATGTGTCCCTGCCTAGGGCACAAGTCACTTGGATAGACTCCATCATCCCACCACCCTACATAGGACAAGTGGTTTGGAAAATGGATGGCTAATTTGCTTCATGACATTATTGTTTAGAAAAATAATATCTTAATCAACACATTTATCCAAAACTTAAAGTGCTATAAAGATATACTTTAAAAAGTATACGTTTTGTAAATATATGTGTTTGCTGCAACCAAAACCTTGACCTTCTCAGCTTTAGTGCCACAATAACATAAATGCCGGTCCAATGCTCAAACTAAAGTTTTTCATGATATCCTACTGATAATCTTGTAATTGTATTTGATAACCATAAGGAATACAGAGCGCTCAGTGAGTTTCATGTATATCCTGTAGCTTTGGATTTTCTTACAGTATTTTTTATCTTTATTCTTGTAAATACAGTATATCTTACTGTTAATCTAAATCTCTTAAAACAAACAAAAAAATACATAATTGTAATGCAATAAATAAATAAATAGATGAATAAAAAAAATATCTAATAGACAAGATTATTTTTGTTGTAAACTAAAATTAAAACCATTAAAAAACTTTTAGTGGTTTGAAATAAAATGAACATTAACTGAAATAAAATAAAATATAAAAAAATTAAATCAGCATTTCTCATTTTCATTTAGAAATAAAAAAACTGAAACTGAATTGTAGACATATATATATATATATATATATATATATATATATATATATATATATATATATATATATATATATATAACTGACAAAACACACAAAAACCTCAAGTAAAATTAAAAAGGAAAATATAAAAATAAAAACTAATTCAAAATAATGATTAAAAGCTATAATGGTGTCTAAATGATAACACCTATGATATGGGAGTAATGAGAATCAAATGACAATAAAAAAAAAATAAAAAAAACACTTCATTTTGAGAACCTGGATGTGTTTTCATGAGATTAATCATTTCAGACCTTTTCACTGAGAAATGCAATACAAATTTGTCTCAGTAGGTGGCAGCAGTGCTTTGTATTCAGAAACCTCTTTTGTAAGTCAACTTTTGTGGTCCAAACCACAAACATACCCTGAAATGAGTTAATAATTTATAATTTTATAAATCAATGAGAATATAAAGAATTGAATACTCATAATTACCTTGTCAGAATACCAAGTAAATGCATTTACATTAGCTAAAAACATAACGGTGATCAAGTAATGATCTAATGATGAATGCTAACCAGTCAAGCTTAGTCTGTGTCATTGCATGCATTCTAATAGCTCTGTAGCAGTAAGCACATCACAGGATCGCTCTGAAGAGGCGTTTCCCACAAACTTATCTTCTGATCTCTGTCTGTTTCTGCCTTATTATGTGCCATGTCAAACTTATTTCTTCCTGCATGTTCCCCTTCTGTCAGAAGCTGAGCTCTGTGTCTGCCCTAGATTTACTGCTCTTCAACGCTCTGCAGACTGTGGCTACGGCTGGAGGTGTGTGAACTGTGTCTTTCAGCATCATTTAATAGACCTCATCATGACGTGTCAGGCTTAACATAGTTCCAGTCATTTTATAAAGCAGACGAGATGAATAAAGAGACGTGCTGCAGAATAAAAGTTGAAGAATATACTTTCCACTTTTAAAATGAAAAAGGCCCAAACAAAAAGCCATGAAGCATTGTTATTTTCTGTGGGTTTGTGAAGAGTCAAATCAGACAGACACTACCGGGAACAAAACCAGCCCGGCAGCGCTCTTCCACCCTCTGTCTGCAACGGCAAAATGTCCTCGGCTTTCAGAATGAGTAGGAATGAGGCATCTGCAGTTCGAGTAAAGAGGAAGGAGGAGGAGGAGGTGTTTGAGAGAAGCACTGGAGGAAAACCAAACTCCTCACCCAGGGACCGGGTGGTTTTTTTGAAAACGTGTTTCCTAGCTGGGCCCCAGAAGAGCTGGTTTACTGTCTTTTTGGAGCAGATCTCTCCAGATGGCCCTATCCAAAGCTGAGCTGCTCTTGTTGCCGGTGGTAATCGTGGTTTTTACTCAACCCAGATCCATTTTCCTGGAGTCACCGGTGCTCTGAAATCTGTTTCCTTTGCCGATAAAACAGGCCTCCCATCTCTTTTCCTTACAGCACCTTTACAACTTCCTCTAACTCTCTCCTAGTTCTTTTTTGGTGATAATTCAAATGTCTCCAAACAGTTTTGATTCCTCTGCAGCTTTCGTCGTAACTCTGACATTGTTTTCTGGAAAATCGGACACAAGTGAATAACTTCATGACGTTAATTTTTTTTCAAAGCATTAGTAAATAGATACAGTAGTTGACACATAAAGTGTCTATGAACTTTTTCCATCAACGTCAAGATTTAGGTTAAAATGAGGAAAAGGAAAAGTGTAAATTTTAGGTCATGTGACTGCCCCAGTGAAAACATATGCACTAAAATGTTTCTGAAATACATTTTTTGCGCTAAGTATACTACAAATTACTTTACATATTTACAGTATGTACTTAATTAAAATACCCTGCAATTGTACTTATGGTATACTAAACTGGTATACTTAAAGTCTGCTAAACTGAAACAGCTAATTTTGCGGCCAACTAAAGATATGCTTAAGTATATTTGATTGTGCTAAAGTGAAACTCTTGCAAGTATACTTTTGAGACACTTAAAACATGTTGAATTTAAAGACATATATTATATCATATATGATGTTATACATATGATCCTGATTAATAGTGATTTGAAAACACATTTTATGAGTAATATTAAGAAATGTGCATTGTGCAATAAAGAAATCCTCCAAATAATGTTAAACTATTATTTTATATCATTAAGTCATAAGTGATGTCAATAAACGGTAGATTTGAAGTTTAAATAAATGTATTTAAACATATTTTGGTAGTTTTTGTTTCCTTTTTTTTACTAGGGTGGTCACCAGTTCTTTTAAAATTTTCACAGTTTTTAACATTTTTCAGTCATTAGTTCACTTAAAATGATCCTGTGGTGTGACGAATTATGAATAAATAAATATATACAGTGAGGCAACTAATTAATTATAAGACATTTTATCAATTTAATAATAAATAATTAGAGTTAATCAAAATCAATTATTTAACTGCCCATATATTAACTAATACATTGATTAACTGAATATTCCATGTTCAATACAAGTTAAGCTTGTTTAACAACATTTGTACCATGTTGCATACTCTTTATTTTATTTTAACCTCTCAGTTAAAAAAAAGCACTTACAATAGTAGCAAATGGGGCTGATTTTTGAAGGATTTAAGTTAAGCTTATAATTTTATAAAAGCACAAACATGAATTCTGTTGAAATTTGAGTATTATTTTAGCTTTCAAGTTGTTGTTGTTGTTGTTAAAGCTGCATTTCGACTGTAATATTACATCGAAAAGATTAATAAGCAATATATATGTATTTTCACAATATAACTGTGTGAACATGGGTGTTTATGGCTATATGACTGAAACAGAGAGTCTTCTAACCTTTACAGATTCAGATGGTAAGTTTTGTGGTAATCATCTGTTTTTGTGGTGATCATCCGTTTTTGTCGCAATTGTCCCAAAAGTGCTGTTGATTGAACTTAACCTTATTCAACCCAGAAAAATCATTTAATGCGAACATTCCCAGTTTCACCAAGTGTTCCATTTCTAGAAGCAGTCGTGTTACCTGGAGCTCCCCACGCTATGGACACAAGTCCCCTTTATCAGGAATGGTCACCACTGTCCCGCCGGGAAACCCTTACATTCATCCCAAAACCCCGGTACTTTCCATGAAATAACTCTAAAAGCACAGCATGTTCCTTAAAGAGAATAATAAATGATGAAGAATTGTGGGAAATGAGAGCCTTCCTTTTCATGAAATCCAATCTGTGTTTGTGAATAGATCTATAATGATGCTATGTCAATGACTGATTCTCTGAACTCAGAATAATGAGATGTTTTATTAGCATAATTTCCCTTGATTTAGATGACTGCTTCTGAAAATGTGGAGGTTGTGCCATTGTCTTAAATATTCGGCGTTAGTGTGTGTGGGCTTACGTATTTGACTATATGTGTGTCCATGCGGATAAATGAGTGCATCATTTTCGCTCAGATCCTCTTCTGCATACTTTTATTGCCTTGGTACATTCAAAAAGCACTTACAAACTGCTCGGGGAAAGAGCTACTTTGTGGTTACACAGCAATGGCAATGCAAATAAAACTTTGCCTGATCTGATCTTAAAAGAAAACAAAAGACATGCATTTCTGAAATGCTCTAGTTTTGCACCCCAAGAACTGTGGTTTGGAGAATAAAAGAAAGAATACCAGTGCAGCTTCACCTGCTTACAGGAAATAGGAACATGCTGGTTTCCTGTTTCCCCCTTTGTCGTCTGCACTTCTATGTTGAAAACAGTCCGCTCTGGAAGCAGCTCAGTTGAATCCACCAGTTGAAAACACCTAGAAAACACCAACTAGTAAGAATCAACATGTATTTAAGACTGAAAAAGTGATCAAAAGCTGGTACACAGGAGTAGAGGAAATTGTTAGATGTCATTGTAAGTAACGATTTGCACGATTTGTTGAACATCATATCTGTTTTGGGCAGTGGGAAAACTTTCTCTGTTTTCAGTTAGTTTGACAACTGAGCCATGGTGGGAATAAAATCTTCTATTTCCAGAGATGGAGATGTGGTTAACAGATAACTAACGTCCATCTTGGGGCCAATGAAAGGGATCAGACATGTCTTTTGTTTCAGGGTCTGAAGCGCTTTTTCTAAGGTGACCTTCAGACCTCGCTATGAGCCCGTTAGACGAAGTAAAGTCCTTTCTGAGAAGAGACAGACTCTGCACAATAGATGTAAGTTGTTTAAATAGCCTCTTATGTTTATGAGATTTTCCTAATTATCTTTTGATGTAGGGCTCTACATCTACAAATAGGCACAAGTATAAGAATCATAGAGGTGCAGTCATAACAATAAAAATAGAGTCAGGAGGTTGGAGAGAAGGGAGGTTCTCTCTCTCTCTCTCTCTCTCTCTCTCTTTCACTCTCTCTCTCTTTGGAATAAGTTGCACCATTTACATTTAATTATTTAGAAAACATTTTAACCCAAAGCGACTTACAAATTAGGAGAGCAGTAGAAGCAGATAAAAGAACAAACGTTATTAAGCCATAAATTGTATTTACTTGGTTTTCAATTTCGAATACCTCCGAGTTATTTAGATAGTTAAAACAATTATGGATTACAAGTTATAGTTGTTAAAGTTATAAATTAGGTTCATTAGGTTCATATTACAATAGTCCAACCTGGATTGAACAAGAGCTTGGACAAGGAGTTGTGTAGCATAAATGGAGAAGTTGTGATGAAGTGTTGGGTCGGCTTAACCTACAAGCAGTTCTGTCTTGGCAAGGTTGAGTTGAGGGTGATAGTTCTTCCTCCAGCAAGAAATGTCTTTCAGGAAGGCTGAGATATGTGGAGCTACCACCAACATAGCAGTAATGGAAAAAGCTAGATGGAGAAGAGAAGTGGTCCAAGCACTGAGCCCTGAGGCACCCCAGAAGCTAGATGTTGTGACTTAGACACCTCACCCCTCCAAAACATCTTGGGTGACCTACCTGAGAAGACTTGGACCACTGGAGTGAATAGTGTAAATTATAAATTTATGTTCACTAACACAGCCTAACTTTTTTGTTGTTTTTATCCCAGGCTATTTAGAAAAATGTGCCTGTGGCAACATTTTTGCAAAATAATATTGCATTACTTCTTACATGTTTCACAACACTTTCAAAGTGAAATGTCCAGTCAGTAGTTCTTAAAGAATGTTCAATTTTCTCCAAAACAGATGAATGTGAATATAACAATATTTTATTCAATTAAACTGTTGCATGTATTGCAGCAGTTCAGAAATTAAATGTCTGGTAATTGGCGCTATCACGTTTTGAAAACAACGTATTATTTTAACCTTCTAAAATAAACCCTACCCTAAACCTAACGAAAGTGTTAGCATGCATGAAATGAGCAACTATGCCATTTTAGCTTGCGTCTACAAATCTTTGACCTAGTGAGTGTTGCGACTCTTACTGAGTCCGCAAGTGCAATGCTGTACCAGATGAGCTATCAAGCAAGTTTACTACATCAGAAAATCTATACATATGAAGCTGATTATGTGATTCAAATGTCAAAATATATTAGTTTACAAATCATGCACTATAGAAAAAGTATTTTGAGGTCATAACATAGTATTGTGCAAGAACCACACAAAAATAAGTCTTCATTTATCGACAATCTCCCCCCTGTAATTATAATTTGGGTGAAAAGACATAAAAGTAAGTTGTGTTCATGTTTTGTAATAACTGCATTCAGAATTCAGTACTCTAAGATATTAAATATACATTAGCTGCTGTTTTCATAAACACGAAGAGAGATCCTTAGACTTGCTTTTGACCTTTGCGCGTTCACAGCAATGCCACCTCTTATATTTAACCTCTATCCATTTTAACTATTAGCATCTCTCTTTTTTTTTTTTTTTTTTTTTGCCAAGCTCACTGCACCATTCAAAAAGCTTCCCCCAAATTTAGAGGCATGATCATTTTAACCATACTTTTCTCCTCTCTTCTCAGTTCCTTGAGCTTAGTCTTTTTCTTGTCTACATCGTATCATTGGCTCAATTTTCAAGATGGGGTCACAAACATAATGACTGATTCAGCGACAGTCCTTTAGGGTCTTCACCATACTCGCTCGGCCGAGAGATTAATTTCCCTCCCGCCGCTTAGCTTTTTTTTTTTTTTTTTTGTCATTTCCACATAAAGAGGCTAAATGTCAAGCATGCCTGACTCCCTCCAGTGACACATCTATTCCCGCAGATAATTACCATAAGGAAATTGATGCTTTAGTGTGCAGAGGGGAATTTAATTTACTCTGACATCCCCTGCATAATGCATTCCCAAAGAAAGTGAGATTTTTCAGCCCCAGATTAAGAATTTAAATACAGCAGACTATTAAAGTGATTACCAATCTCAAACATCTCTGACTTATTTAGGTAGTTAAACCAATTATGGATTACATGTTGTAAAAGTCATAAATTAGAGGCTGTGAAAGCTGTTCAAAGATCCATGAAATAAGCAATAAGAGGATGTTTCTGTTCTTTCCTCGTTGGTTTACTTTGCTACTTGAGATGATATGTTTAATAGCTTGTTTCTCCAAGGTGAAATTGACCCTTCGCCGGCGGTTTGATTGACAGGCGATCTGACCAATCATAACCCCGAATCCACCATTTTATCCGACAAAGCAGTCAGGGGAGTTAAGAGATTAAAGGTGATGAACATGAACTTGAAAAATTGTGTGTAATCACGTCTTTTTCCGTGCTTGAAACAACATTTTTCTGATGTCCATTCATGTTTATTTGATGCTATAAATGAACTAGCATGAAGAGATGGTCGGTTCACGAGCCGCTTGAAACGAGGAGCTACAGAGATCTGTCACGACACATTAAAGAGCCACTATATGGTATTTATTGTTTAAACTTCTTTAAAAAATTGCAGTCTCAAAAGTAACCTGCGTTGTCAGTGTCCTCTTTGCTCCGCAATGCATTTTTCACTGTGTGAGAGTGCATGGCTTGTGGGACATTACTAAAGAGTACGACAGTAACTAAATGGGGCGGGTCTTTGCGAAGGGTCAATTGGTGAATGTTCATCCTATCAAATCCAAGAGTTAGTGCTTAGCAATAGCCTAAGTGCTAAAAATTCTGCATTAATTATCAAACAATGAACTACTATTTGTTTTTACAGCATTTATTAATCTACGTTAACATTCATTTATATAATTGCTCATCGTTAATTTATATTTGTTTGATAAAACAAAACTAAGGTTAATTTATATAACTTTGTTTAATATTAAAATGTATTATTGCATGTAGAAATCAACATTTACAACATTTATTTAAAAAGTATTATTCATTGTTATTTTGTATTAGTGATTATATTATCTAATGCTGACACCTATTGTATTACAAGAATTTCTCAAATGTTATACTTTTAGCATGTTTCAAATGTAACTTCATTTGGAATGCAAAACATTTTAACATAGTAAATATTTTATTCTGAGTCAATTTCAGCAACCCTATAAGACAAACAGTTTTGAGAATGGATGGATGGATGATTTATAACTTTATTGTTTAAATAACAATAAAGCGCACTGATGTATATGAATCAAAAGTACTACTTTTACATTTGTTGGCACTTTTTTTGCCACCTGCATACCTATGCACTATAATATGCCATATTATAAATAGTGTGAGTAGTGTGTTCACACTAATGCGGCTTTATTTACAACTTTGAAAAATGTAAATATACTACTGTGTATAGCAAACCTCAACTGCCTGATTTTCTGATTTATCACAAAATGTATCCTCCAGCTCTCTATATAAAGCTGGTTAAGTACTTAGTTCATCCGTGTACATATAGTACACTTCCGTAAAGTGATTTATACTATAGGCTAGCGAATCTCAACATGCTTGATTGTTTATATTGTCACAAAATGAACTTATCATCCAGCTTTACTCTACTAACAGCAGCCCTGTTAGTAGGTAGGTTACTTTTAAAATGTATTTCACTACAGATTACAAAATACATGCTTTAAAAAGTCATTTGTAATATATTTTGTTACATTACTCAAGTTTAGTAACTAAATCTAAATACTTTGGAATACTAATAAGTGTGGAACAAACACAAAAAAGGTAATTGCGAGTTTTTATCTCACAATTCTGACTTTTTTCCTCAGAATTCTGTGATATAAAGTTGCAATTGTGAGTTATAAAGTCAGAATTATGAGATATAAACTTGCAATAAAAGTCAAAATTATGAGATATAAACTCACAATATTGAGAAAAATCAGCATTTGAGATATAAACTCACATAATAAATTCACAATTGCAAGAAAAAAAGTCAGTATTGCATGTTCATATCTCCCAAATTCTAACTTTATAACTTGCAATTGTGAGTTTAAATCTCGCAATTCTGAGAAAAATAAGTCATAATTGTGAAATGCAAACTCACAATTGTGATGGAAAAAATGAATTGTGAGAAAAAGTTGCAGTGACCTTTTTTACAATTATAAAATGACTCACAAACAACTATCACAAAACATGAAAACAGTCGTGGATCGTCCAGTAATGACAGGACAGTTAGGTTGACAGTTCGGCAATTTTTTCAGAAATTCAGTCATTTTGTCTTGTTCAGGACAGTATTAAATAAAAATAACAACATTTTTATGATCCCTCTTAAAAGTATTAGAATATTGATGAAACTTAACTTCTTTTTCAGACTGTCAGAGAATCACCAATCGCTGTTTAAATGACATTAAAATTCAAAGTAATCACTTTGGTAATCTAAAATACTTTTCAGATGTAACTGTAATCTGATTACCACCCATTTCAAATGTAACTGTAATGAAATACAGTTACTCAAATTTTGTATTTTAAATGCGTAACTAAGTTACTTGTATTTCATTACTCATCAACCCTGTCGACTAAATGCAACTATAAAATAGATGTTAAGATATTATGAACATTAACATCATGATTTTCTTTATAGAAAACTGTCTAACTAGACTAGACTTTATTTTGATGCTCCCCTATAGACATTCTACTGATTATAAGTAACTTTGCAAGTATGTCGACTTATTCTGCTAACCCTAACCTAATACTAATAGTTAGTTAGAGTTGGTTGACATGTAGTGGCTTATAGTTAGGACGATATCTAAAGTGTAACCAAATTTAAAATTCTTTATAAAATTTTTGAATAGAATATTGTTGTGTTGGAAGTGTTGGATGTAATACATTACAAAGTAATTAATTACTATAATTTAATTACTTTTCCATTAAAAAAAGTAAAGTAAGGGATTAATCTCAATTTTTCTGTATAATTACAGTTTATTGACTGAAGAAAACACATTCATTCATCATAACCCCCCAAAAGGCTACACATGCTCTCAGCCATAGCAGTTTGTGCGAGTCATGGTGCACCTCCGTGGCTCTGCAAGTCTCTTCTCTGCTGGCAATGACTGGAGCTAGAACACAGTTTGCTGAGTCACCCTACACCAAAAGCATTCCCTCAATGTCGTCTCTGGAGATTAGACTGTCCCATAATGTCACAGCCAGTTTTTACTCCATTTATAATGATATCAAAAGAAAAAAAAAAACTTTCTGCCTGTCCAGAGGGTCACTAACACACACAAACAACAGGTTGTCCTGAAAAAAAAAAAAAGCCACCATCATCCTGGGTTCCCGTTTCACCCCACACCCAACAGCCTGAAAAAGTCCTCCTGGAGACAGGAGATAAGAGTGGCCTCCTTCTGACTCAACATGACTCAGCACCAGCAGCTCCTGAGATATGGCTACCTGGAACGGTCAAATATTTGGATCACTGGAAGAAAAAAAAAAAAAAAAAACCTAATTTATTACGGTAATGCCACAGCCATGAGGCAATGTACCGGAAACGTCATTTAAAATATAATGACAAAACATGGAATTAAATGACCCTATTTGTTTAAGCAAAAATTGCTTTCTAACTCATTATTTATTGACTATTTCTATAAATATTAATGCAAAAATTATATCTCTTTGGATGATTGGTAGCAGTATTGTTAGTACATCCATTCTGAGTATAATGATATACAGTATACTGAACAAGGCATTGTAAGCTTGTAGAAGCTTACATTACCACCAATGGCACTACAATCAACTTACAATGCTTTTGAGAAACATAACCCTGGTCAGTTTGTACTGTCACAATCTTATGATTTAACAACTTTACTATTTGCAATTTTAACTGTTAATAAAAAACATTAATGCATAAAAAAAGCACAACCAAACTCTATGCACTAAAACATCCAATTAATAGATGTGATGTGCTGGATAACCATATGAAAGTACCCTTCATTCAACTAGAAACTGACAGGATGTGCAACTTTCATATCGAGCAACATTTTTTTTTATGCCATGAGGTGTGTTTTCTCAAATCTAATTGAAATCCCAAAAGATTCAAATCAGTCAAGTGCGATTTGAGAGTTTCATAGTGCACTCTAAGAAGAAAAGGTGTACAACCTTAAAGGGTTCTGACAGGACTTTTAGCGGGTTCCATCATAGGATCATTTTATGGAATTTTGTTTTAATTAATTTTTTTTTTTACTTTATTCAATTTCATGAATTAAACAGCTCGTAAACATACTTTATCACTAGAAAAAGTTGAAATCCTGTTAAACACGAAAGTATTATGTCATCATTTAAGACATTTCTCCTATTTTTGCCATAAAGGTTTTTTAAAACTGAGTCAAGAACCCTAGATTTGGTTTCAACTCCAACAACATAAACAAACATTTCGTCGCCCAAACGTAACTTGGTTGACTTCCACAAAGAATCAATAACAACAGAGTCCAACTAGAGTACGCAATTTCTGATAAGAAGGAAAATAAATAACAAGTAAAATACATTAGCTGGCAAGTTAAAACTATGTCTTGCCAATATTATTTTGGGTTACCAGTAGAAGAAACTAACCATTACTTGGCCAAACTACCAGACCCATTCAATAAACACAAATTTCAGTCTATACAGAACATTTTTTTCTGAGTGTAGTTCTAAAGATAATATTTAGCTTGAATTGTATGCATATGGATGCAGAGTTGAACACAGTTCTCCACCTTTTATCTCCACCCTCCAATATGCACAGCCTTCCAATGCATTAATCACATTTTAGTTTGGGGTCCAAATCTCAATAATAACTAACAATTAATTATGGCGTTTGCCTCAGAAAACTCCTAATTATTGCTTATTAATAGTTCATAAGGTGGTTGTTAAGTTTAGGTATTGGGTAGGATTAAGGGATGTAGAATATGGTCATGCAAAATAAGGCATTATTGTGTGCTTTATAAGTACTAATAAACAGCCAATATCTTAGTAATATGCATGCTAATAAGCAAATAGTGAGGACTGGACCCTAAACTAAAGACCCTAAACTCTTTAAAAAAAATTACAAAGTAAAGACAACAAAAGAATAAGCAGCTTATATTAGTTAGTTCTGGTTTTCTAATCTGATTTGAATTTGAAGAGTGCTCATATTTAGTATAACAGCGCTGGGATTTTCTGTGTTTGATCATTCCAGTTATCGATTCACGTCATAGTACGTGTGTGGTGTGGAACAGGGAGTGATTTTCCTGGAGTAAGCAGTGGACTGTGATCGCCCATGACCATAACTGTTTTTCTTCTAAACGTGCTGAATATCAACAAGTCCTAGCTGTGCTCATATTTAATACAACAGCACTCTTGTTACTATGTTGTTTCTTAAATAAGGTATTTTAAATGATTTGAAATCAATCTGGGCACCTTCGTATAAATATAATGAGACAGTAAGGTGGTTGTTACGTTTAGGTATTGGGTAGGATTAAGGGATAAAGAAAATGGTCATACAGAATAAGGCATTATTATGTGCTTTATAAGCTCTAACAAACAGCCAATATCAGTAACACGTTATTTTACAGTGTCATTGTTACATTTGTTTCATGTAATTACGATAGTAATTATGCATAATTACATGCAACTAACACTAAACCAACCCAAATCCTAATCCTAAACCTATTGTAAGTACATGTAGTTACTTAATATTACTCAGTACTTAAATGTATAATTACCGTGTAACAAAGACACCTTAAAATAAAGTGTATCCCCAATATCTTAGTAATAATATGAATGCTAATAAGAAACAGTAAATGGTAAGAATGCACCGTGATCGCTCATGACCATTACTGTTTTTGTTCTAGACGTGCTGAATATCAACAAGTCCTAGCTGTGCTCATATTTAATACAACAGCACTCTTGTTACTATGTTGTTTCTTAAATAAGGTATTTTAAATGATTTGAAATCAATCTGGGCACCTTCGTATAAATATAATGAGGCAGTAAGGTGGTTGTTACGTTTAGGTATTGGGTAGGATTAAAGGATAAAGAAAATGGTCATACAGAATAAGGCATTATTATGTGCTTTATAAGCTCTAACAAACAGCCAATATCAGTAACACGTTATTTTACAGTGTCATTGTTACATTTGTTTCATGTAATTACGATAGTAATTATGCATAATTACATGCAACTAACACTAAACCAACCCAAATCCTAATCCTAAACCTATTGTAAGTACATGTAGTTACTTAATATTACTCAGTACTTAAATGTATAATTACCGTGTAACAAAGACACCTTAAAATAAAGTGTATCCCCAATATCTTAGTAATAATATGCATGCTAATAAGAAACAGTAAATGGTAAGAATGCACCGTGATCGCTCATGACCATTACTGTTTTTGTTCTAGACGTGCTGAATATCAACAATACAACAGCACTCTTGTTAGTATGTTGTTTCTTAAATAAGGTATTGTAAGTACATGTAGTTACTTAATATTACTCAGTACTTAAATGTATAATTACCGTGTAACAAAGACACGTTGTTTCTTAAATAAGGTATTTTAAATGATTTGAAATCAATCTGGAGACCTTCCTAAGTTTGACGAGGCCCTCTACTGGGCTCCATCCCCTGCCCCACAGCAATTAGGCTAATTAATGCAACACTGTAGTGCATTTATCCGCTTCTCATTCATACAGACATCCTTTCACTTCTCATTTAAGAAAAGTATTCTTTCGACCTCACTAAAACAGGTGACACGAGATCAAGAGACCCCGTCCCTCTGAGAGAGAGAAATAAATAAATAAGAAATGATCCGTCCACTGTCCTAACCCGCCTCATCCCATCTCATGCATGGCTGCCAGTGATGGTCTACTGGGTGTCAGCTTTTATTGGCACGATACAAAGCGAAGTGCCAAGCTCCGCTGCCTCGATTCCCCGAGCAGACTCGGCCTCTGGAATAAAAGCTTGCAAAATGTCTCGCACGAGCACAGAGACATAGCAATGCTGGGCTGGAAGGAGGAAGTGCAGTGGAGAGGGGAGGGACCGCGCGCAGAGTTCCAGACTGCTGCCGCGGCTCTGAGAACTTGTGCGCATGGAGCGGCGGGGGACAGCTGGAAGAGCTTCATACTGCAAACTCAAGGAATAGCAGGTAAATAACCCTCACGGGCCTTTCCAAGAGACACATGTCAAAGAGTTGATTCTAATGTACAATTTAAGCAAGTGAGAGAGAGAGAAGAACTGGCGTAATGGAAGTTTTTGTCCTGAACTCTGTAGCAGGTGCAAGCGCTTCATATCCTCTTTACATGGCGAAAGGCGTGTTCGTCGCGCGCGTAAACGTAATTACATTACTTTTGCGCGAGGGCTTCTTCATAGGTGGTTTTAACTATTGTTGATATGTTTTACTTTTCTTCCTCTTTTCTTTTCTTTTTCGGCTCATCGTTTTATTTTTTCCACTTTTCCATATGGAAAAAGTTTCCCGATGTCCCAAACGTGGAACTGGGTGGAATTTTTTTTTTCTCTCCAGTAATTGAATTAATAATGAAATTAAAATATACGGAATGTATTCCTGAACTGTGTTGTTAATATTTCGTTTAAACGCAACTTACTTTCATTATCTTTCGACACGCACCTGTTGCTCGGTATGAAAGTTTCTCACTATTTTTAGCAATGTGGAGTTTTGAGAACACATTTTCTTTGAAAAATAAAAAAGCCTGTTTTAATAACATGCCCATTTTTTATCAATAATATGTCTGGGGAAATTTATGAAATCGAAAAGTTTAGTTTTGTCCTTCCAACTAAGAATGTATTTTTCAGAAATAGTTTTTCAAAAAAGTTTTACATTCCTTCATTATGTTAGATCAGAATGCATACATTTCACTTTCATTTTTACTCCGATTTCCTTCAGTGGTTAAATGTAAAGTGTTTGAAACCGTATAATATGATCAGTGTTTTATCAAGTTTGTTTTTACTTAATCTTTTTGGGGAAAAAAAACACATTATTTTCTATCACTATTTTTATGATTATTTGCAGTGATAGACAGGCGAAAATGACTTACACGAATTCTTTCCCCGTCGATGCGTGAGTATCTCGAGTTTCTCGTGTGTGCCCTTGTTTGGTTTCATGTACACTCGTTAGTGCTCACGGAACGAGTCATCTGTGCAACACTAGAGAAACTGCATCGATCGATTGTGTAAAAGCGCACCGCGCGCGACAGACAAAAACACTTCTCACATTATCAGAGAGAAACTTTCTTACTGAAGCCACAAATTTAAAGGCAAAGAAAGTTTATTTTAGAAAGACTCATTTAAGAAAATGATCAAATCTGTAATGTAGGCCTTCATCATAATAAAATAATGAAAATAATAACCGCTTTCTTATAGTACAGTTTTTTTTTTATCAACTTATTAATATATCCTTTAAAGAAAAAAAAAGCATGGCTTTCAAATCCGTGCACTTAAAATAAAAGTTGCACAGTTTATGTTTGCAACTTTTGCGCATCTCAAGAGCATAATACCTCCATATCCATATGCACATCTATTGCAGTTTGTTTCAGGGATGTTTTAATGACGAATCTATTGTACACGTTAATTAAAATGTGCGCAGAGAAAGGGAGAAATGAAATGATGAAGTGAATAAAACGAGTGTTCTCAGTGGCAGTGTGGTGAAGTGTGACCGGTGTAAATGAGGCTTCTAAAGTGAGCTTCTTTTATTTCTGTGACAGCCTCAGAAAGCAGTTCCTGCATATCATCTTTGAAAGATAGCAATCACTCTTTCCTACCCCCTCAAATGTGATGAAATCCTCACTGATGCAAGCAGGCCAGTCAATGGATATCCCATTTGACAAAAGTTAGAGAAAACTAAAAGTTCAGCTCTCCAAATTAGAACTGGTTATTTTTACAGTTTCCTTATTACCATTACAGTTATAAACTGCTGTTCATTTGTAATTTCTGAAAGGCATGTTCAGTTATGTTTTATGATTTATATGTGTGTGTGTGTGTGATAAACCTGATATTCTTATTAAGAAAAGCATGATTTTAGGAAGTTCAGTTTTTGAATATTGTTTGTAACAACCGTAAAAAAAAAGAAGCAAGCAAGGTGGTGAAGATACTTGCTCACAATAAATTACTGCCACCTGTGTGAAACAGGGAAACTATTATATTCATTTAAACTGACTACTATTAAACTAAACAGTTAAATAAATGTATCAATGAATAATAGATTCGATTATTATTTGTTGCAACAGAAAAGCACCAACATGAGGTGTTAACATCAAAATATTTATTTGATTGAGGCATCTGTGTTTGTATCATATTTAGAATGTAGAAAAAAATCAAATAAAATCTGCTGTGACTTAAATCGCTCCCACTGAAATCAGGGAAAATTTCCAGAATTGTTCTGCATCCTTGCTGTTTTATGCAAAGACAAAAATTCCACCATTTACCCTCTGCAACTCTTCTTGACTCATTACATTTAGATGTCCTTTATGTAATCGTCCCTGAGTGAAATGATGAAACGGCACTTGTTGCAAGTAGTTCTTTAGTTAAGTCATACTCACCTTTGAATGGCTCTAAGCGCTGCTTTGGCATTTTGTCTGTTTAACGGTTTTGCAGTGCCGAGACTCCACCCAACTCTTCAACTTTTTTTCACACATAGATCTGTTTTTCCTAGCCTTTACACGGCCTTTCTTTTTACACACGCACACACACACACACACACACACACACACACTCTAATGGTGTTTTAAAACCCACAGAGCTCTTCCTGTCACTATGATAATATGCTTGACTATGCTAATCTCCTGTCTTGACTGTGACCAGTGTCCTACACGCATACTGAGGTTTGACAACACAAGCAAAAACTGCAGAAAAAAAGGAATGTGTGAATTGAGATAACATTTAGGACCGTAACAATTTTATTTTTACTACCTGTATTATTAAGGTTGGAGTAATATTTATTTTGATGGTACCTTTCGAACATTCTGTATAACTACATGTCAAATAACTCTCATTAGAGTGTTAGTAGACTGTCTGGTTAATATCTACTAACTGTTTATTGTGATGGACTTTTTACTGACTATAATTCATTCTAACCCTGACCCTACCGGTTGACTAATGCTGTACTAATGCTCTAATTATTATTATGCGTTTAATATATAGGTGCCTTTCTTGACACTCAAGGTCACTGTACATCATTAATGAGACAATCACAATAATTAAGTAAAAAAACAATAGTTAATGCAATAGTTAATCCACATAGTGGTCAAGAGAGTCCAGTGGCAGCAAAAACACGCCAGCGCACTCATATATGTAGTCATATGTAATAGGTATTCGTAGACACCGAGGTACAACAGAATGTGTTACATGGGCCGTCAAAATTAAGTGAAACCAAAGTCGGCAGCAGAGTGCAGATTACTAATATGATAGTGTTGAGAATAGCTCAAGTGGGAGAATAAAGCTTTTTCCTCTGGTTGAAACAATCATGCAAGAGGAGTATTTTTACTTTTTCTTCCTTGCTCTTTGCCTACACCATCACTATTTCCCCTCTCACATCTGCTCAGAAAAGAAGGGGGTGTAGGGGAATACCATACCGCTACCCACCTGATGCGCTCTATCTACTTCTCCCCACGATAGAGCCTGTTCAAGTGTCTCAGTTATACAAATAAAAAAAACAGTGCATTAACCTTCAAGATGGTTAGCTTGTGGTATGAGGAATGCGTCACATAATGATGCATTATTATTGCACCTAAACCTGACCTGACTCCAACCTCAATCAACATCTTTTAAAAAGTTGCAACTTTAACCACTCTATACTTATATAAAAAAAGAAACAATATTAATAATTGCAATAGTAAATAAGCAAGCGAAACACTTTTGAGGTGGAATACGGGTAAGGTTAAGGGAAGAGTCAACAGTCTGTAGATGTAATTACAGAAATTAATTACAGCTGCAATTACATCCATGCATTTTTTTAAAAATATATAAGTAAAATATAAAAGTGTGCGAGAGTGCATTATATCAAATTATAAATTTAAATGTTAGAACATAAGGTTACACTTTAATTGGTAACACTATTTTACAGTGTCCTTGTTACATGTTACATGTAATAACTAAAGATTATGCATAATTACATGCAACTAACCCTAAACCAAACTTAATCCTAACTCTAATTTTATAGTAAATACATGTTGTCAATTAACCTAACTCAGTAATTAAGTGTATAATTTAAAGTGTAACCCTTTATTCTAAGGTGTCTGTGTTACAGTGTAATTATGCGTTTAAATACTGCTTAATAATAATTAACTACATGTACTTATTATAGGGTTAGGACTAGGTTTTGGTTTAGGGGGAGTTTTTTAGTTATTTTAGTTATCACTAAAATAAAATGTTATCGAACATAATATTAAAGACACTTAATATAAAAGTGAGACAAATAATTTTCAAAAATCCCCAAAATAATACAACAAATGCAAATATTTTTCTCAGTATGACACTTTGAATCGAAAAAAAGTCCACATAAAACATTTCCTCAGAATGAAACACTGGATTGTTAATTTATACAAATATTCACCCATGAGTCAAACTTTTACATTTTTTTTTTTTTGCAAATGCTCCACCTTAGGATGCCAACTTATTATCATAAATGCACCATTTCTCAGGTACTGCCACCGATTTTCAGTTATAATTCAGTGTTGCTGGGCCACAGAAACAGGTTCTTATCAAGTTTATGCCTGCATTTACCCAACCCATGTTGCTTTTGATGGCAACATGTGCCTCCTGGTAAAAATCAAAGCCAGACCACTGGCAAGAAACTGGCAAGGAAGCCAAATGCCATCTTTCTATCCAGATTGGGCTGCTATCTCACAGTGGCCAATTCTGTGAAGTGTTGAAAAGATTGTTGATGTCCCATTTAGACAGTCAAAGAGGTCTGTGAAGATCCATGAGCAGCTCCTTGGTTTTCATAACAGCTGATCTGAACTGAAGTTTGTTTGTAAAAACAACTAATGTGAGATGTTAAGTACATATTAAGAAAATATTCAAGTACTATGTCAGATGCACAGGAAAAGTGGAAAAGTGTAAGAAGTCATCCATACAACTATTTCAGAATATATATACACAAACACACGTACAGACACACACCATAAATATAGATTTGCATATAAAGATATGAATTGAAGAAACATGTCATTGTTGCAAATTGCACTTTTACATTTTATACCACCCCATCCACCATATACAATCCTTCCCAAACCAACAAACAGAACATATGAAGAGGGGGACAGAAAACATATTTCTCTCCAGCTAAATCAAATTTAATTGCGATTAGCTTGTCATCTCCACCTGCAATCCTTTACCCACCACTGACCTTTAAACGTCTCACACACAATGACACCCAGTCGCTGACACATTGACGAAAACACGAGCCCACACCCGGGTTTTGGGCTTGCAAGCTGGACGTAAGTCCTCCGAGAAGTGCAATCCCCAGGAATACTGGGACATTGCGACAGACGGTAGACTGCTGCTTTCCCACTAGTTGTTCCAAGTGCGTGGAGCCATCTGTCATTTAAAAACAGGAAGGCCTACGTCCCCCTTCTCCCAGGAGCTCTCTTCAGCTTGCTTGGCTATTTTCAGGAACTTCACTGCTCCCTGTGTGGCTGGCGGGGCCGGGCGTGAGGCCCTAGCGGGAGCGTCTTGAAGTGGCAGCGAGGCCGAGGCTGTTGTGCCCATCTGCTGTGGGCCCAAGTGGCCGCTACATTATTAATGGGGCCACGAGCGCTGGTGACTTCTCAGATATGCAGGCCTGGCCTGAGGAAGTGCTCACCACTGACTCCTTCAAGGAGTCGAGAAACACTTATTTTGGCCCCCCTCACATTTTATTCTCGTCCTATTCTCTCAGTGAGTTGTCTCCGCCTAACCTTTCCCTTATTTCTTCATCTGTTCATTTCTTGTCTCCGATAAACCTGCTTTTTTTCATTTCTACTCTCTGTGTCGTCTTCCTTCTGTCACCTTACTCATTGCACATCTCGTCTACATGTTCGTATATGTGTGTGTGTGTTAAAGAGAAGCGGAGAGATGCAGAAAGAGTTGGGCTTGCCGGGCTCACCCATGCATGCTCAGTAAATTAGTGTGAACACGGGCGCCAATCAGCTGGTGATGCCAAACACCCGCATCTTCCATGACCCCGGGCCATCTAATTTTCTGCTTAATTTTGCGGCAGTCAGTTTGCATTTTTGGATGATTATGTGGTGGGAAATTAACAATAAATAACAAATGTGGTCTGAAAGCCTGTTCCTTTCGAGACTCCCCACCCCATCCCCGGCCTTGTAGTCCACCAAACATATTCTTTTAGTTCACCCCGTCTGTCAGAGCGGTAATGAAAATGTCTGTAGTTCTTTGTAATGTAATGTGGAAGACAGTGGTGTGTGCGGCTGGAATGAGGCTGTTCTTGCCAGGGTGATGGAGATACACAAAGAAAGGCCATTCTCCTTTAATCACCAACCACTTCTCTTATACAGGGTTATTTTTGAGGCAGCGAGCACTGATGATACACTTTCTCTCTTACTTTTGCTCCTGTTAGAATACCTGCACAGGATGGAGACAGAGGAGGCACAGGAAATGTCCCAGATAACAGGTAAGAGTCGCCTCTCATACGCTCAAAGCCACAGAAGGTCTAGACGATCAAAACAGTCAAGCAAAGATAAGCGTATTTTCACGACAGGTTATTGTGAAGGCCAGTCTCATCAGATATATGTTAATGCATAGGTGATTGTAGGCCACATTTAGAAGGCTTCAGTTCACAAAAAATGTCAGATTAACTCTTAAAAGTAAGTTATTATATATGATCATTTTGAACTCTTATGGAACACAATAAAAGTTTATATCTTATAAAAGTTAGTTCACCCAAAAATGAAAATTCTGTCATCACACTCACCCTTTTGTCATTCCAAACATATGACTTTTTGCCTTGACTGTGGAACACAAAAGATAAAAAATATCGTTCTTTTTTTTTTTTGTCCGTACATGGAAAGTCAATGAGGTCCAAAACTATGTTGACTTTCATTGTATCAACAAAAACATTCACTAAAAATATGCAGAAAGAACAGTTTTGGAATGATGTTAACAATTTCTATCACTCATCTGAAAGCTCTGTGTTCCAGTGAAATATCAAGTAAAGTACATCCAAATGGTACATCCCCATTACTGATATACAAATATACTGACAAACAGATTCGATTTTTAATGGTACGTTCAGCAAGATTTATATTTGTGACTTCTCGCACTTGTTCTTCTGTGCCACAACACCTCAAGGATGACATCTTGAATAGGCACAGGGTTAATGCAAACACTTTTCCAGGAAAATAGATAAATGGAAAAAGGGAACACACTCTGAATGTAGTAACTGGGTCAGCATTTGTGCTCTGTCGACATTTTCATATCTAAATAAAGTTATGAAACTTACACAAGACTCATTATAGTGAGCTCCAAACCTGCTGCATTAGTGAGAATATATTTTATGGTCATATACTCTTTAGGCTGTTGAGGTTTGGCTTTCTGTCCGCAATGGAGGGGCTTGAGGAAGCAGCATCAACTTGAAATTAGATATACCCCCCTTCAGGACTACTAATTGATGTTGGTGTCCCAGACAGCAACATAGTGTCGGCCCAGATCCGTCCCACATCTGGTACATGTGGATTCCACACGTGCCATTTGTGGGCCGGATCTGGGCCAACACTATGTTGCTGAGGTAGTTGGGGAGGTGGAGGGATGCCGAAACAGCTGATGCCAAAGCAAAGTGAGCTTAAGCAATTGAAAGATTAGATGAGTTCACTCCTTCCAAAATTACGTTTTTTTTTTGTTTTTTGTTTTTTTGTTTTTTTGTTTTTTGGGGGGGGGGGGGGGGGGGGGCAATACAACCCTGAGCAACCACAATACAACCCTTTTTCTTTAAGGGGAAGTGTGCAAATTCCACTCTACTAGTGTCACCAAACAGATTTCCAAAAATATAGGTGTGTCCACTTTAAACGATCAGTGAGATTTGCCGCTTGTAGTCGAATGAGTTGAAAACTGATACATAAAGCAGGACTCTTTCTGCTTCCTGAAGTCAGTTTTTGCATATATTATCATAGCGGAAGTGGATTATCTACAATATTTGTCATATACACAGATGTTTTCATGTAGCATCAAAACACTTTTCATTCAATACTTTGTGTACTGCTTAATGCAGCCCCTGTATCTACAAGAACACAGTTTAGCATAAGCCTATGCTATTTAAATACCAGTTAAAGCTGGGTCTACATTTTTAAGCAGTTTTATTTAGATAAACATGACACAACAGTAATATTAAATGAAAAGAGTTTTAGTGTTATAAAACAAGGATTTCTGAGCATTAGCAGAACTGAAGGTGTCAGAATTTACACAGAACACAAGTGATCATTGCCATCAGTGAATCTGACTAATCGCGAAACAGCTGTGACGTCAGCTCTGAAGAAGCTGTGTAGAGCCATAAGCCATAAGTCAGCCGGCTGCTTTTGAATGGCTCTCTCTGCTCTCTACTCTCTACTTTTAAGCATCGGTCAGAGTAACGTGGAATCTACACCATCTCTAGTTGGACAAAATTTCTAACCAACATGGACTGCTTTAAGGCAAACACCGATCAATCTGTGCCGCATGAAGTCAAACACACATAATGACTATTTTCAAACAGGTTTCCTGAACACTCAAACCACCTGTCATTGATCAGACAAATAGATAGCCCTGCCCCAAACACCAATCCCATTGGTTAAGTCAATGATTGGGAATGGCTTACTTATTAACCCGAAAAATTACAATTTTACAAAATGCATCAATCTCCACTATGGTAAAGTACGCAAAAATGAAAAAATAAATAAATAAATTGGTAACTTCTTTACTCTCTGCTCAGGAAGGGACAGCCCAACTGCTAATGAGGGAGGAGAGGACCAAGATGAGCCCATGCCTGTTCCTGAAGACTTGTCAGCTAGCACTGGCCTCCAGCACAACAACCGCACAGACAAACCACTGGGTGAGTCAGACCAGCCTAAGCTGGGACACAACCACAAAACTACCTCATTTACACATGCAATGCTCAGTCTGATATAGCTCCCACTGCAGCCCACTCTTAAGGTCAACCCAAAAGAAAAAACTTTAAAATGCAACACTACGCATGAAACAGATTGTTCACGAAGCGGCTCTCGTTCTTCCTGCAAGATCACAAAGCGGGTGCACTAAATTGTTTGAGGGTTCGCAGGGTCCAACGCATTCAATTCAAGCTTTTGTAATGAGATCTCTTTCTTTTTTTTCTATTGCCACACATAGTAAAGAAGAAAATAAAACATCCACTCGAGAGCTAAAATCAGTAAGAACTTTAGTTATAACAAATTAATTATTTTCCTCTTGTCAGACTAATAGTTACCTACTGGTTCCTGAAAACGTGGGATATTTAAACAGAAGATTGCTAATTTAATACACTGAAACAGTGTTTACTCACTGACTGAGCCTACACATAACATGCTCAGTTGTGCCATGAACTCCTTAACCCACACTTATTAGGAAATTTTTTTTTTTAACACTTCTGTTCTTTTGTACTTCTCTGGTTTATTCTTGAAATTCTGTATTGCATTTCTTGTCTCCCCCCCTCCCCCTCATTTTAAGTCCTTTTGGATAAAAGCATCTGATACAATGACTGAATGATTAAATATTATTTCAAATTTTATTGAAAAACAATTTTGGGGTCAGTAAGATTTTTAGATGTTTTTGAAAAAAGTCTCTTATGCTTATCAAGGCTGTATTTTTTTATTTTTTTTGTAAACACTAATATTATGAAATATTACTACAATTCAAAATACCTGTTTTTGATTTTTTATTATATTGTAAAATAAAATATGTTTAATTTTTGTAATGGCAAAGATTTTTCACATGATCCTTAAGAAATCATTTTAATATGCTGATTTGGTATTATTATGCTTTATTATTATTATCAGTTATTGAGCTGCTTAATATGTTAGGGGAAACTGTGAAGCATTTTTTGATGAATAGAAAGTTCAAAAGAACATTATTTATTTGAAATAGAAATCATGTAAAAGTTTTTTTCTGTCACTTTTGATCAAATTAATGTGAATAAAAGTATTAATATCTTTAAAAAGAAAATCATACTGACCCCAAATGTTTGAAGGGTAGCATATAAATGAAAATGTCATTTTTGAAGGACATCACAGAGGGTGGTAACAGAACATGTCAAAGTTAGTCTTTATATTAATAAATATAGTGTTAGTGGTAAAAACAGAAAGCGGGTTAACTAGAGGCGAAAATAGGCGGGAATGAATTTGGCTAACCAAAAGTTAACAGATGGCCTGTTTAATATCTTAATGTATTTTAGTTTGGAATTTTCCCTCCAGAAGTTCCAGATTAACTTGGACTTAATGTGTGACCCGCTCACTTTGAAGCTACTGAAAGTAAAAAACAGAGAGAGAGAGAGAGAGAGAGAGAGAGAAAGAAAAAAAAGATGTGAGAGGAAACTGAAATAGGATGTGCAAGAGTTTCCTAAGAAGAACTTGCCAGAACTCAGTTTCAACACTCACTCAGGGAGATTAAATGTTCAGGAGCAACACCAGATAGGCGCAGTATCGCAACAAATACAAGTGTACGCTCTCTTACACACAACTGTGCACCTGCACTTTTGCCATGCTTTCACTTCAACTGCCACGATATTCACACACTTCCACACACCCACCCGCTTTCAAATGCAAGTCCACAAGCGATGCTTTACTGTCAGTTAAATAGCACTTTCATATCTCCCTCATGTGTATATATGAAGAGCAAAGTCAAAATCACATTGATAAAGTAATGAGAGACCATAGATGCTGATGATATAACTGTTGAAAAGAGACACAACCCCTTGTAAGTCATCTGTTTGAATTGTTGGGATGAATAGTATTAAAATGGCACTCAACTCAAAATGACACAATTGTTTTTCACACACAATTTTCAACTTTACATTGAAGAAATGTGTATTTAAAGATGATATAGTAAGGCACTCGCGACAAATCGAACAAAAAATTCATGGATTTTTCGAGAGAAACAGGGAAGTAAACTTCAAACGCTCTGAACTCTTGCATCAGCAAAGGTTTGCGTGAATATGTACGTGTGCATGTTGTCCCTGAAGATATAATCAGCCAGTTTGTGAGAGGATGTGAAGACAGTATCTTCACCGTGCATCATTGCTTCTCTGATTAAGTGAGTATCTGTGCAGACTGTGCAGTATATACGCTGCTCGATCAGATGCGAGATGATTCTCACAGAGCGCTGTGTCTTTGCTTTCGTGCCACGATGAAAGACGTACAAACTCCTCTACAATTACGAAAACACTTGCGCATTGAAATTTAAAATCTGCGAGCAGCAAAAAGTGCAAACAACATTTTCCTCTACGAATGAAATGTTTAGTTCAGTAGGAATATGAGAGAAGTCAAAAAGTCATTGTGACCCTTGGAAAAACAAGAAGTGTGCTTAATTGTAATTGTAGTGTACTTCATATTTTGAAAAACTGTGCTTGCAGATCATTTGGTTACACTATTTCGATGGTCCACTTTAGACATTCCACTAACTTTAAGTAACTTTGTAACTAAATCTAATTAGAGTATTAGTGGATTGTTTGATTATAGGATTAGGTGTTAGAGTTCAGGTAAGTATTAGTTGACATGTAGTTACATACTTATAGTTAGTAGAGTGATTAAACCATGTACCATTGAAATAAAGTGTTAGCTATAAATTTAATAAAATAAAAGACCTCTTTGAGGATACTTAGAGAGAGAACAGTTTTGTGATTATGTTTACACACTTATACACTTTTAAAAACTGCACTTTGTACTAATGCCAAAAGCTTTACATTTTAAATCATTATGTTTAAATTAACATTAGTCAGGCTTTCAAGAAATACACTGATTTTGATGTGTTGACTAACACACTTCTTTTAACTTTAAAACTGTGTGTTTTCCGATAATACATTTAAAGTTTACATATTTCAAATGTACTAAATTGCAACTTCATTATTACAAATGTGTAAATATATTTAAATACATGGCAAACAAGTTTCAATAGAAATGACATTAAAGTATATTATATTTCACCATAATTGCTTGTCAGACATTCTGCAGTGCATGTTCTATTTCAAAGATAATAGAACTAATTACAAAATTGCATATAAAGATGTACTTAAATCTTACTTAAGTGGGTCAAAAAGCACTTTAAAGTTGAACTAATTGGATTTGAACTAAATTTAAAATATATTACATTTTCATTTAATTACATTGAAGTGTCCAAAAACATTACATTCAGTTTGCGCTTATAATTTTGAAGTATTTCATTTCTGTAATAATAACTTTTTAACATATGCCGAAGTATATACTCTTTTTCACAAGTGGAATTACTGTTCACAACCTATTTTATCCGTATTATGATGTATATCAAAGTGAAACAAGGTATTCAATAAGAAAAATGGCCAGGAATTGTTTAGACTGTCAAGTTTAGTTTACTAAAACAATGCATGAATAGCTATTTGGCCATTAGTTATACTTCTCAAAAAGCTAGATTTGAGTATAAAATGAAGTAATTTTAGACAAGAAAAATTTTATAGATTAAAGGTGTAGTAAGCAATTTCTGAGAAACACTGACACGCTCAAGACAAACAATGCCGCTAAAAACTGTCCTGTTACTATAGCTACCGTTACAACAACAGCATATCGTCGTTCTGTGAAACAGCAAAACCTCGTATGGAGCAGAAACAACACAACATCTGCTTCTATTTTCTAGGGTCTCTGCAGCGCTGGAAAGCTTCTCTACTATTAACAGTCCTTAAGCTCTTGCCTGATCATAACCCTTATTTTTCCACTGATATTCCTTTTCTCTTTTGTAATGTCTCTCAGCCATCTCTTTCTAGTTTTCTTCAAATCTCCCTCTTGCTCATAAGTGGACACACCCCCTACTGCTGATTGGCTACAAGTGTTCTGTGTTGGTCCGATCCACTTTCAATAGCGTTTCTCAGAAATACCTTGCTGCACCTTTAAAGTTTACGAAGACAAACAATTCGATTAATTCACGTGCACTCACAAATCATTCATAAGAACAACCATTAAAAAAGTAAACAGTCCATTTAGGTTTCATGCTGGCTTTACTTTGGGGTAAACAGTAAGCAGATGTGCCGTTTAACTTCACCGTTTAGTATTTATTAGCGCTGCATGGCAAAATTGCTGTACAGTGAAGTGCAGGAAGGTTTTCATGGTGCAGGGCCGATTTTATCACGTAATTCCTCTTTTTAAATGTATGAAGGTGATGGCCTAGCCTTAAACCTGTTGCCATATCAGAGGCAAACATTTCACCAGCAAGTTCCTAAAAATGTGAGCGAAAGCAGGGTGTTTTTTTATCACATCTCACACACGCATGCTCAAACATACTCTCGCCCACCCAATGTGGAGACGTGGTTAACGTGCATGTAGCTCTGCGGTACCGCACAAGCTATATGGTTATTTTCGTTTATGCCCGACTGAAGCGTAAACGAAAATTAATTGTACAAACCCATGCAGTGTTACATTCATTTATAATACCCTTATCATGAATACATCCCTTTGCTGAGTGATCATTTTTGTAATGGATGTGGTAGAGGGTCACAAGTTCAAACCCAAAAAGAGTTTCTTCGGAAATGAAAAAACGAATTTAATCGAATTTAAAATTACACATTGATGTTTGTGAGCTTTGCCTGTTAAGTCGTTCTCTTGTATGTAGAGCTCTTTTGTTTGTCCTTGTCTGTGGCTTTTGACACTTGCTTCCCAAAATGGGTAAATTAGGATGTGTGACAAACGTTATACAAAGTAAAAGCTCCTCTTCCCATCCCCAGTTTAGTCACAACTTCCCCAAAAGATCCATGAGAGACTGTATCATGACAACAGGCCTAGTTCCCTCTGCCAAACTCAGGTCACATCACACTGGTTAAATCATCATATCATATAAGCAGAAAGGCTGTCAGTGGATCTGCGTGTGTGCGAGAGGAAGAAATACATCCTTTTATGGGTGTTGCTTTCCTGTATTGACTTTGTTATTAACTGCTGTAATTCCTTCACACATTGACACTGAAATCCATCCTTAAAGTAAACATAAAATGCGGCCATACTTTATTAGAGTGGGAAAAAATGTAGGACGGCCAATTAGAGATTGATGGGATCGGAGCCATGATGTCGGAAGGGGCGAATTAAAAAGTACGAGGGATTCATAATGTAGTTGTTTTTCACTGGTGACGATTTTACGGGAAACTGGATTACTTGCTGTAAACACTATAAAAAGAGTGTCCGAGTGAACTGACAGAGAGTAGCCTGAACGCAGGCAGCCGGTACTCTCCAGTTCAATCACGTGCTTCAGTTGCTGATCCCTGTAGTCTGAATATAAAAAAAAAGAAAAGAAAAAGAAAAACTGTTTCACTTGTTGTGTTAAACAATTCCCTGTCTGTGCTTCCCTTTCTGTCACTTCTCCATAACTCTTGTCCTTTTTTTCGGTTGGGCCGGCTCGGGTGCTGAAGCTTCCCCTTTTCCCTCGGATTCCCATATTTCATTATTTCTGCTTGTTCCTCTTGAGTCTGTACAAACAGAGGCTGAGGCATGGGGAAATCAGCCTGGCACCACAGCATGTTAACCACAGGGCATTTACTCTGAGCTCAAACTGCCTGAAAAGCCTCAAAATGTTTACTTCATCAGGCTGAACGGGGATCTGAACAATGATCTGGCTTATGATTGGATATTCCATAGAATATTCTGAATATTTAACAAACAGTTTTATCCTTATTTGATTGTGTGCTCTTTTTTCGTGCTTCTGTAGGCTTGTATGTAAGTGTATGTGTGTAAGTGTTTACCACGGTTTGCTGGTCTGGTTTACACCGCTGAGAGTCCTCAGTTTCACAGTGCTTCCTGTGTCTCTGTTTCCTGTTTATCAGTCATTTGTTTCAGAGAAGTGTGATGGTGAATGAGATGTTGAGATGGTTTTTGAGCACAGGCTGATAGAAGAACCTTCGGTGGTAAATAGAGAGGAATATTTTTCGTTCAAATATCATTTTTCTCTTTTCCTAAAAGGGAGTTGGGAGCTTTCACCCAGTCATAATGTAAACATGTGTCTTAAACTAAAGATATTTTTTGGTTACAATACAGTTCAAAGGTTTGGGGTCAGTAAGATTTTTTTTTTTTAAATTATGCTGTTATTCAGCTAGGACAGGTTCAATTATTAGAATGGTTTCTGAAGGATCATGCGACACTGAAAAGCTTTTCCGTCACACACTTTAAAAAATTATTTTCATATTTGTCATTTTTTCTATTGTTAAATCAACGTAGATAATTAATGTGGTTCAGATAACATAATCTTTTGTGTTTCTGTAACCAATCACCTTCATTCCATTAACCCCAAATTTTTAATTTCAATGAACTCAAAGGCAACCAGGTAACTTACTTTTGTACTTTTTTTACAGTGCATTTAAAATATACTCAAACAGAAGCTCCTTTAAATTGTAATAATATTTCACAATATAGTGTTTATACTATTATTACTATTTTTGATCAAATAAATGTAGCTTTGGTGAGCAGGAGACTTCTTCCAATTTTTTTTTTTTTTTTTTTTAAATCTTACCGATCCCAAACTCTTAAACAACAGTGTATGTTGAAGCTATTTAAAGGGGACAGTACCTGTTAAAATATATAGTCTGAGTCATCACCTTAATCAGACTTCACAAAGCTTCAAATGAAAGAAAAACTTGCAAAAGCACGTTGGACTACTGACTGTTTCCACGACGGCAAAGCTGCGTGTGCTTTTTTTTTTTTTTTTTTTTTTTTTTTTTTTTTTTTTAAAGCAGCAACGTAGCAGCTGAAAATGTTAAGTTAGCAACTAGTTTAGATAGTCACTCCTTTACCTCACAATAATAGTCTACAGAAGAAGATATTCAACAAATGCCGTTAATGTTCTCTAATGTCAAGTAGGATGTTTCAGAAATGTGTTTAATGCATTAAACGTTGATCTTTTGCACATACACACACACACAAAAGCTGAGAAACAGAAAATAGATAAGAAAATAGTTGCTTTGCAGGTGCACTTCTTGTTGTAGAACATGGTAAAAGATAGCGGTGTTAGCTACCGAGTCAGAGAAAATAACTACCCAGCCTGCCACTTTACTTAACAGGCCCACTACCCTCTTTTCCAGCCTGTAATATAAAAGTTGAGGCTCGGAGTGACGAGGAAAACGGGCTGACCTGTGAGATGAATGGAGAGGCGGAGGAATGTGCAGCCGAGGACTTGCGCGTGCTCGATGGCTCGGGGGCCAAAGTGAACGGCTCCCACGCAGGCCCTGACAGCAAGCCGGCCGTCTACCCCACGGCCGGGGGCATCCGCCTCCCCAACGGGAAGCTGAAGTGCGATATCTGTGGGATAGTTTGCATTGGGCCCAATGTGTTGATGGTGCACAAGCGAAGCCACACTGGTAAGCACAACTGCCATCTACTCTTCCCTCCTTATTCTATCACTCACAGCTGACAGGGTGCAGGGCTGGGTAGGTTGATCCGCACATAGTGAGACACACACACACAGAGCAGGATAGAGACAGACGCTGGATGTGTTTTAAATGCAACCATCCTTTTGTTTATCAGCAGCTGTGTATTAGATTTGCACTGCTCGACTTGAATGGATGAAACTGCTAGAAATGCACGTTGATGTAAATGACTAATAAAGATGCAATACTTCAATATGCTGTGTCTTTAGGACAGCATTTTTGGCTAATGTCAGCAGTTTGTTGCATTAAAGAGATAGTTTATGCAAAGAAATAGATTCTGTCATCATTTACTCACCCTCATGTTGTTCCATGACTTTCTTTCGGACCCACTTTATATTAAGTGTCTTTAACTATTACGTACTTTTAAATAATCATTTGATACAGTAGACTTGTAGATATACTTTTTTGGGGGGGTTTATTGGGTTTCTATTTAATTACACATGTAAAAGTCTTTTGCAATGCAACAACTAATATAAAGTGGTCCTTTCTTTCTTCTGCGGAACACCAGTTTTGACTTCCATTGTATTGGGGAAAAAAATGAGACATTTCTCAAAATATCTTCTTTTATGTTCTGCAGAAGAAAGAAAGTCAGATTTGGAACGACATAAAGGTGAGTAGACGATGGCAGAATTTTCATTTTTGGCTTAATTATCCTCACCTGTAACTTAATTAATATGATTATGATCAAATGAGATGTTTTTTGTAACAAAATGTGACATTTTGTTTCGTTTCTTTATGACAATCCAACAAGAAAGATCTAACCAAGAAGAAGTCTGCCTCAAATGACAATTATTTCAGTATTAGTTATTTTCTCCCTTTCTCAAATTGATATTCTGCTGCAATGAAGCCAAACCAGTGGGTGAGAACATTTTTCAAAAAGGCACTTAACTTCCTCACTTGACAAACTAATGAAACTCAAAATGGAAGAAAGGAACAGTGGGCTAATGTAAATTCAGAAAAGAACGTATAATAAAAGATATAATGAAGTGCTTCCTATTTAAATCAAAATATTCGCAGGAGGTACCGAGCTCCTGAAATGCCTTTTTAATGAGTTTCTTTTTCCGTCTTTTTGCTGCTTCACTGGTGACTCTTATTTTATAGGGCTTTTGAAGAGAGCGCCGTATTAATAGCGTTCTCGGAGAATGCCACAACATTCGGAGGAGCTGGATATTGGTTTATTCCAGGGGCGCTGATCAGGAAGACTGGCTCTCAAACACAAAGTGTTTCCTTCACTTTATTTAAATGAGCTCTGCATTTGCATTGTGATGGCCCGCTCTTATTTTAGAGCTGAAGAAGAGGAAAAAATGAGATTTTCAGATCAAATTGACCCAGGCAGTGGTGCATTACGAAACTGGCAGGCAGCGTCTGAAAGCCTCTTGTTCGATCAGGGCGCCAGTCGGCGCGCGGAGCCAGGCAGCGCGCACAGAGCGGAGAGCGGCGCTCACGTGCGAGATTCCGCTGGCGTGTTTGATTGAGCTTTGGCGCGAGGCGCTGCGTTGTTGAAGATGTAACAGCGCGGTGGAGCCGTGTAGGACAGTGACCCCGCATCCACAGTTTAATAGCGCTACAGCAGCGGAGCTTTGCTTTCAGAGGGCCGATATAGTATCTCAGAGACGCTCACCATTTACATGGCCATTTGTCGCTGGCATTCTATTTTCAAATTAAATACAGTTTGGCGTTTTTGTAGCTGCTATACATGTTAAAGCACTTATTTGCGAATGCAGGTTCCATTTGTACTTCATCACACAAAAATATAAAAGAGGCCGAAACGTATTTGGAGGGGGTTTTTTTGCGATTAGCCTGCTTTAAACCAACGGGTTCCATTTTGTGGATGTATGAAGTCAGTTTCAAGTCAAGTCATATTTATTTATATATATCGCTTTAATATAGATTTCGCAAAAAGCAGCTGCACTGTAACAAACAGTGAAATAACAGTGTTATTCACTGCTCATGTTAATTCATAAATTATGAAAGAAATTCAATTTAAGCTAGGCCTATAAAGACTCATTATTCAGCACAAGTCAGTTCAGTAACAGTGTAGATGCTGCAAAGTTAGTGTCATTATTGACTTAAAAGTTTCAGACAGGTATCCTACTGTTGCGCATACCTATGAAAGTGTTCCATTAACGTCTGAAAACTAAAAGTGCACTTAATTTTGAAAAGTACAACTGTTATTTTATCATACATACTCTGCGCTTGAAAAGTGTGCTTCTGGTTTAATATACTGATATCGATCAGTTTTTTTTTTTTAAAGTGTGGCTTAAGTGTCCAAGTACATTTTGGGACCACTAGAAAGGAGAATGTAATGTAGTTCCTTAATCATCACTTGCAGTACACAGTCATTTTACATGAAAATGCCCTAACACCAAGAGCACAAGAGTTATGCATTATCTTTCTTTCTCCTATAGGGGAGAGGCCATTCCAGTGCAACCAGTGTGGTGCTTCCTTCACTCAGAAGGGTAACCTGCTCCGACACATCAAACTGCACTCTGGCGAGAAACCTTTCAAATGTCATCTGTGCAACTACGCTTGCCGCCGCAGAGACGCCCTCACCGGACACCTGCGCACGCACTCGGGTAACTCATGCTTTCGTCATCTGAGTTATTCAGACGTGATGTAAAGAGACTGACGTGCCTTGATTTCTTCATGAATCTAAAACTACGCTGATTGAATCGCTTGAGCCGGTTCAGCAAATCAGTGACCTTAAATTGTACAGTGCGATTGAGCAGATTTTGTTTTTATTTTTAACTAACAGTTGGAAAACCTCACAAGTGTGCATACTGCGGGCGCAGTTACAAGCAGCGGAGCTCGCTGGAGGAGCATAAGGAGAGATGTCACAACTACCTGCAGTGCATGGGCCTTCAGAATAGCATTTATACAGGTATGTGATTTTAGCAATCCGGCTCTCTCTCTCTAAGCTTTTTCTATTCTTAAATAGATGGAAAAGTAGCTGACCCATGACCATGGCTTAAATGTGGTTTATTGTCACCATTTTGAAAAGTACAGCCCATGATTGCTTTAAAGGGTTTGTTCACCAACAATTACAATTCTCTTATTAATTATTTATTTATTAATTACATCCCCTCATGTCCTTCCAAACCTGTAAGACTTTAGTTCATCTTCGGAACACAAATTAAGATATTTTTATTGAAATCTGAGAGCTTTCTATCCCTCCATAGACAGCTACGCAACTACCATTTTGACGTTTCAAAAAAAAAAAAAGTTCATAAAGAGATTGTAAAACTAATCCATATAAATTGAGTTAGTCCAAATTTTCTGAAGAGACACGACCACTTTACACCCATCAGGTGTGGTAAACGGAAGCTCAAGCATGTTTGCTTGAAGTGCGAGAACCAATGAGGTTCATCCTCGTGTAACGCAGCACGTTTGAGCATCCGCAAGAGGCTTGTTCTCGCGCATCAAGCAGGTTCGGTTGAGCTTCTGTTTATGTTCGCTAATCAATGTGAATAAAGGCCTAAATTAAATCTTTTTATCATATAAAGCAGCCGAGTGTCTTCAGAAAATTTAGGCTAAACCGCTCAATTCTTATGGATTAGTTTTATGATCTCTTTGTGAACTTTTTGAAGCGTCAAAGTGCTAGTCGTGTGTCTATAGAGGGACAGAAAACTCTCTTCATTTGGGCTCCAAAATTGAACAAAAGTCTTACAGATTTGGAACAACATGAGGGTGAGTAAATGATGACATAATTTTCATTTTTGGATGATCTAACCCTTTAAATGTAAAGTATCAGAGGAGATAAACTACCATCAACAACATTCTGGTACTTGTTTATGGTGACACTGGACAAATATTGCCATTCAGATGTTTGGAGCCTTAATTGAACAACTGTATGAAATGATTTGCAGCTATATATATGCCCATAATGTCTCAAGGCTAAAGAAAAAGTGTCCCAAGACAAAAAACAAAACAAAACATAAAATAGCTTAAGGTAAGGGATAGAAAATCATGATGTGTGCCTCAGAGATACAGGTATATGCCACATCTTAAATGCATGATTGAAGAAACATCATTCATGATTATAGTTAGCACCATGCCAGAGGATGAGCTCAGGTTAGATACGGGTCTTTGAATCTTATGCGTGGTTTCTTTGTCTTGCTTTCCATAGTGAAGGAAGAGAACAGCCAGAATGAGCAGAGGGAGGACATGCCTGCATCTGAGAGAGCCTTGGTGCTAGACAGGATAGCTAACAATGTAGCTAAGCGTAAGAGCTCTATGCCCCAGAGGTTTGTGGGTAAGAGTTGAAGTTTGCTTTCATTGTACAGTATATATCGCAGAAGTTGTTAGATCGTCATCAAAACAAATATATGTCTCTGACTATAAGACATTGCAGAGACATACAACGATAGGCAGCTCCCTCATTTCATTCTCTTTGATGAGTTGACATTTAAAAAAGCAGGAAAAAAGAAATACTATATTCGCATCGAATCGAATTGGACTGTTGCTTGTTTTTTTAAGCTTCTATATAAATTTCAGTTGCTTTTACAGCAATAGATCATGAAGCATTATTAGAATAATGTCCTTCGTTACTAAGCCCTTTTCTCTTCTTTTCGTGTTGGTGTTTTACTAAAGAGTATTGTAAAAATGAAAAGATGTTTGAGGCAGAACACTGGAAGAACGCTCTGGAGAACTTCTAGGCAACCTGCTGAAGGTGCCTTAAAAAATAAATAACTTTAATAGCATCTACGGTTCCATAAACATTTTAACATCCAAAAATGTTCTTTAGATTAATGAAATGTTCTTCACACTGAGACCAAAATAGTTCTTTTAAGGCATTGCTGCAAAAAACCCACTTTTGGAAGCTTTATTTTAAGAAAGCGCTGCAAAAAATATTTTTAAGTACAAAATAAAAATAAAGGTTCATTAATGGCATCAATGATTTCATGAAAATCCTTTAACATCCATGAAACGTTTTTTTGTACTGAAAAAGGTTCTTCAGATTATTAGTTAATTGGTTAAACCTATATTTTTCAGTCTGACTCTCAAAAAGTATATGAACTATTACAATGGGGTTTTTTTTTTTAGATCTTGGAGAAGCTCCATTTGGTTCCTCAAAGAACTGTCAATTTTGAAAGGAATCTAGGAGTTCTCCAAAGTGTTGTGCCTGAGGCCCTGTTTCCACCTGCTATTAAGATACATTTTGGTCGATCGGATATTTTAATCTGTCCCTTTTGTCCACTTTCAACCACTTCTGTCCTGATTTCTTCGAGAGGAAGGTCTTTGGGCGGGTAAATGTATTATCAAAATAAGCTTGCGCCGTTTTCATATGAAAGTGCCCATGATGACAGAAAAACATATGGAGAGCAGCATGTTTTGTTTCTGCTCTGACAGACTACGGCGAACGCGGTGAGTGCGAGTCAGGAATGGTGAGAGAACATAGTGCTTGGTTCGTTTTTCGTCTCCAAGCCAAATTTGGGTCTTCAGCTAACAAAGTTTAATTCCCATTTGGCTAGCGCGCTTCCCATAATGTTTACGCATCAAGGCCAGTAGGCGGAGAGTAGGCGTTTTTGTGTCTGTTCGAACACATTCGACCACATGAGAGTCTACACTACGAAAGCAATGCGGTCAAATGTGTTACCTCTGGAAGTGGTCGAAAGTGGACAAGCTCAAAACGCTTTACACCGATCGATCAAAACATCTTAATACCAAGTAGAAAAAGTGCCTAAGAGTCTTTTCATTTCCACGGTAATAATAGTTAATACTGTAAAAAGACAAATAAAATGTCCGAATTTGTGCCTACCAGTAATGGCGCAGAAAGATCCATAGATTCTTCTTATTTTCCATTTCTCAGAACTCAGATGAGTTAAAACCTTTGCTCTTTTGGCTTTCTTCAACAGGAGAGAATCGTTTGTCGGAGCTGTCCTTCGAGGGGGGCTCAGGGGAGCTTATGCAGCCTCATGTGATCGATCAGGCCATCAACAGTGCGATTAGTTATCTGGGAGCAGAGTCCTTGCGGCCTCTGGTTCAGACCTCTCCTGGCTCCTCTGAAATGGTGGTCAGCCCTATTTACAACCTCCACAAGACACAATCAGCTGAAGGCAACGGCGTGTCTGCTAAAGACAGCGCCGCGGAGCACCTCCTTCTGCTGTCCAAGTCCAAATCAGCCTCCGTGGAGAAGGACGGCTCCCCCAGCCCCAGCGGACAGGACTCCACCGACACCGAGAGCAACAACGATGAGCGGGCGCGGCCGGGGGGAGGTGGGGGCAACGGCGGCAGGTGGTCTCATCTACCTGACCAATCACATGGCTCCAGGTATGCGTAATGGAGGTCTGCCAGTGGTCAAAGAAGAGCAGCAGCGGCATTTTGAGGCCTTGCGGGCAGCAGGTATGGAGCTGAGTATGGCGTCATCGGAGGGGTTTAAGGTGCTGAGCGGAGAGGGAGAAGAATTGAGGGCGTATCGCTGCGTCCACTGCAGAGTTTTGTTCCTGGACCACGTCATGTACACCATCCACATGGGTTGCCATGGCTTCCGAGACCCCTTCGAGTGCAACCTATGTGGTTACCGCAGTCAGGACCGCTACGAGTTCTCGTCGCACATCACGCGTGGAGAGCACCGCTTCTGAGTTAACAGAGACGTTCCACGTACACTTGACTACACGTTCACACAAACGTACTACACACACTCACATATGAAACAATTCAACATGTCAGAATTTTTTTTAAGTAACATTGATTTGGACATATGTACATACAGTTAGTCTATATATTTCACTGTCTTGTCTATTTTTCTACAATGTTGTAAGTTGTATGTAATACCGTGAGACTTTGAAAAAAAAAACTGTAACTGAAAATATAAATTGTGTTTTAAAATACATATAAAATTGACAAGTTTTTAGCTGCCCTTAAGTTATGAAGACAAACAATAATACTACTTATCAAATAATGCATACAGTTATGACACATTTAAAATATCATTTGCAATAGAAGAGGTCAATTCATCTTCAGTATCTCTCACTTCCCTGTGTTCCAACTGTTTTCATTTGATTTTAAATATATTATATTTTTTATATTAAGCAGCCTGAACAAGTTCATATCATTTTATAATTTATTACAATGAAATTATTTCACAGTTTGTCCATTTTATGTAAGATGACTCCCTTTTGAAATGGTCCCCTGTATATTGAACCAAATATATGGCAGTACATACTGTGCCTGTTTTTTGATGTTTTTATTTTACAGCTTTTTCTGCTTGTTTTATATTCTATTTAAAAGTTTGGCAGCATTTTGCTCGTACATATTTACATCAACATACTAGAATATATATGCTTGCAAAAAATTAATAAAAGATATTTTACATTTGTTCAACCTCTGATAATGTGTCAAGTTTTGTAAAGCAAATTTTGTTTAAAGGGATTGTTTTTCCAAAAATGAAAATTCTGTCATCATTTACTCACCCTCACGTTGTTCCAAACCTGTGTGAATTTCTGTATTCTACTGAACACAAAAGAAGATATTTTGAAGAACGTCAATGGCCAAACATTGACTTCCATAGCATTTTTTCCCCCATATTATGGAAGTCATTTGGGCCTATCGAATGTTTGCTTACCCATATTCTTCAAAATATCTTCTTTTGTGTTGACCAGTTTGGAAAAACCTGAGGGTGAGCAAATTTCAGAATTTTCATTTTTGGCTGAACTATCCCTGTCCATTATATTTAAACTGATAATGCAGACTAAGTATAACACACACACACACTCAAATGAAGGAAGTTTATATTTATACTTCACAAACATGTGCCAAAATAATTAGTACAGAGCTTAATCTTAATATAATACAGAATGAATGTGGCATCAAAGCATCACACTTCTAGATAATCGCTTTTTTATCTAAATAATTGAGCTAAATGAACAACCGTCACCTCGTAGATAAATTGCTTTTACACTACAATTTGAGAAAAAAAACTGAATACTTCTATTGAATACTTACAAATAGAACAAAATGTAGGATAAAGTGTCTTTTCTAAACTGGGATTCTTTTCCTAGAGATTAAGGATAATAGATATGTTTGAAGCAGCATTTTCGGAACTCTGGAGTTAGAACAGGAATCACTATTTCTCAGCTGTTAACAATTGATATTATGATTCCAAACTATTTGTAGTCAGGCTATAATTCGTAAGAGTGCACAATGGCCAAAGGGAGATGGAGTAAACTGAACAAGAGCATATCTGTCAAGAGAGCATAAATGACCCCGACCCAAGAAACTCACCAGCTCTTCGCAACGACATGCGTGTCCAGATGGCTGCTGTGTGATTGGGTAGAAAGGAGAAGCAGCTGTGGCGAACGCAGAGCCCCCCACGCTTCACTGGGACCTAACCGTGGAGAGAGAGCATTTGCATGAGAGGGATAATCTGGCCAGCACCCCCCCCCCCCCCATCCCCCGCACCAAACACACGCCACCCCATCCCCAAAAGCCTCAATCCCAAATCTCACTTCTCTTTTCCGCTTCATCTCATGATAGTACAGCACAAATAGACCCCACCCATTCAGAGAAACTTTAACGTTGTCTGCCAAATGAGAGACCAATATATCAGCCAGGCTGATTAACAGAAAGGTTGTTTTTAAAAATCGAAATTTATTATTTGGATAATAAACTAAGTAAAATGCATGTTTATTGCGTTTCACATGTGCAAAACATCAGTTAACACCACTACGAAATAGAATCGTAGCATGTCAGCATCAAATGCTACTTTTGTGGCAGGAACAATGTTGAAAGAATAATATAATAAAAAGATTTTTCAAAGTCTCTGCTGACATCTCACTAAATACATTCCACCACTATGAAGTATTAAAACTGATTGTATAAATAAACTATGTAGTCAACTTAAGACAAACTATAAAACATAATAATGCAAATATTTGTTGTAGATATAGTGCTGAGAAAGGTAGTGGATGAATTCGGTGTGTCTGTCCTCCTATAGTCCAGCTGTGGGCTACCCCTACGGTCCTGACAGCCTTCCACCGCTCCTCAGGGATGGACTCACTACTTGCACTGCTGGCTAATTTTACAAAGTTTCAACACTCCGGCCAACCACACAGCCCTAAAATATTCATTAACCCGCTTGACAAAAAGATGAAAAATAAATGACAACCTTTTTTCATGGGCTTCCAGTTTTTCTAAGATTGTTTCATGAAAATTACATGACTGATTCATTTCATGTGAGCACAATCTATAATCGGATGCAGATGAAGACAAGCCAAGAGTCAGAGTTTAGAATTGAATTAGACTGTTAAATCCCACTCGTCTTCTGAGGTGTATTAACAGTTCAGCCTGACTTCCTGTAAGAATGGTTTTGCAGTTACAAGAAAGAAGCAACCAAATCAATCAGCCATCTATCTTTCAATTTCTCCAGACTGCAGTCATCAGGTTTCACGTAACACAGACCTTGTGTTCCACTTCAACACAAATCAGTTGTACTTTGCCAATGAAAACGTAATGCTAATGCAAAAAAACACCAAACAAAAAGAACATTTCAGGGAAGCAAGTCTCACTCAAATAAAGTCAGGGATTTCAAAACCGACTGAACGCTTCAACTAAAAGTAAGTAAGTAAAGTCTTTATTTGTCCCGCGGTGGGGAAATTGCATAAAAATCCAATTGCGAAAAAATCCAAAAACAAATTACTTCAAAGTGGCATCATTCTGGGCTTTGCAAAAATTGATTTATATTTTGTAACCTGACCCAAAGCATTCATGTTAAAATTCATTCATTGCTTTGCAATTTGGCCTGGGTGAGTTTCCTCACCACTGCACCAGCAACTTTTATTCCTCATGCCATCTGCGGCCACTCAATTAGAGCTTCACGATGCTCCTCTCCATCCACCAACAGTAAATGCATCAAGCCAGTTATCTGCTTATTTTCTCTAGTGCTTATTTTTGTGAGGGTTACGGCTGGTGTCAGGGCTGAAACTCCTCTGGTTTATGAGTTCATCTTTACATCTAGTAAAACTAACTTCATAGGATAAGACAAACATCCAGACAGTTAAACAGACAGACAGACTGAAAAAAGATCAGATGAACAGTCCTCTACAGACATGATGTGTAACTGGGAAGAAATAACACCCCCAACAAACTTTCCTCTCGGAGGAGGATGAAGAGTCCACCTTTAAAACCCCTTCCAAGGCACAAAGCCATTCCTCTGGTTCACCACATGTGGTCCGAGACCGCACTGGCTTAGCAACAGGAAGAACACTGCAAGAGTTGATCTGTGGGTACTTCTTATCATGAGACCAGAATGCCTGCAGTGTTGCCCAACTTCCCCTCCAAATCCATTCACCAAGACAGAACACAATGGGAGAGTTGGCCCTAAGGTGTCTAATGCTCTGCCTCTACAGGAGCAAGAGCAGGTAAACATGAAGAGCCGTTGAATTCATTCTGTACACACTGAAGGTGAGCTGGCTGAACATTGTACTAGCTGACAGTTACCCTTTGGATAAGTGCATGCATTCAGAGGGAAACAACAAACTCAAGACCCCATGTTCCTTTTTTAGTGAAAACTTAGCACATTTCCTCTATAATACAGGGAAAACAACTCCACTAAACGATGCAACTGTTTTCAGGAAGATGCAACCGCAGTATGCTAATTATGAGGCAATGAATACAGTAAAAAGTTCAGTTTTCCCAAATCATGAGTGCTGTTTTAAGTCATATCCATTCTGAGTCCACAAAACAGTCGGATCTGCAGTCACAATAACCATAGATTTTCTTTTTTGAAAAAGAACATGAAAGAGATGAAAAAGACCCAAGACAAATCAACCATTTATTTCAAGAAATGAAATGAACATCATAGTCATACTAACATAATATTCAAATAGTATAATCAGAACATGTGCTCAGCGACCGCAGCCAAAAGTCTTGTTCCACTCTTCATATAGCTCCAGATCTTTAGAAGAGACACTGGGTCGCACTGTTTTGAGAGCCTCCTGGAAGTCAATGTAGAGTATTGGCCGAACCTGTTCTGCTGTGATGGTAGCAATGTCACTAAGGCCAATGCTTCGGATAGGGCCTAGGGCTGCTTCTCGGCATAGCTGCGTCATATCCGCGCCCGAAAACCCCTCTGTTCCCTGCACCACTTGCTCCATCTCATCTGCTCCCAGCTGACTTTTCTCACGGGACATGAGCTTGGTCACTATTTGCCGCCGAGCCTCAGCCTCTGGGAGAGGAATGTAGAGTCGCTTAGCTAGGCGACGACGGGCTGCTTCGTCAATCTCTTGTGGCCGGTTGGTGGCACCAACCACAAGAATGCGATCTTCTGCTGAGGTGGCAGCTCCATCCAACTGGACAAGAAACTCAGTTTTGATTCGACGGGACGAGTCGTGCTCTCCGTCTGTGCGCTGAGAAAGAAGGGAATCAATCTCATCGATGAAGATAACCGCAGGTTGGTGGCACCGAGCAATGGCAAACAGCGCTCGTACCATCTTCTCACCCTCTCCGACCCACTTCGAAGTGAGCGATGAGGCGCTGATGCTGAAGAAAGTGGCTCCGGATTGGCACGCTATACACTTCCCAATGAGAGTTTTACCGGTGCCTGGAGGACCAAACAGAAGGATGCCTTTAGGTGGACCTCTGAGACCAGTGAAGATATCAGGCCTCAACATTGGCCACACTACAATCTCTTTGATTGTGGCTTTGGCAAACTCCAGGCCAGCAATATCATCCCAAGTTACTGGGGGGCCGTGGTCCATGATCTCACTCATGATAAGTTCAATGATCTTGGGCTCAAAGTTCTTTAAACGCTCATCAACAGGTTGCGTGTCTTCCGGTTTGTTGTCTTTCGAGTTACTTTCTTCCTCTTGTCTTGGCATGGGTGAGACAAATTTGGAGGATGCCCCACGAGACCGACTTGCCCCAAGACATTTCTTGGTGATTGTAGCAACATTGGCCACAGAGCCTCGCTGGCTCTGATGGGAATGTTTTTTTTGCTGGTCAACAATGAACTGCTCTCGTGCTGTTCTAAAGTTAGCACTGACAGCCTCTTCTCTCCGTACCCTCCCTTGCGGTTCCTGCTCGCCTTGTGATGGGAATGAACTTCTGTTGCTTTCACTTCCTGAGCTGTAGAAGTTCTTCCTCTTGGATGGGTTTGTGGAGGAAAAGAACACAGGCTGATTATGCACATTGGACCCACTTGTGCAACTCACACTAGAATGAGAAACACTAGCATTGACTGTGGAATTGAAATAGTCATGGCCAAACATAGGCGATCCCATCTGAGCCTTTGGAGTCAGGGTCAAACATGGCGAGGCTCCGTCGAGTCCTCTGGCCCCGTCTGCAGTACCGCTAAGTGGATTACTGAGCCCCCTTCCCATCTCAGCTCTGGGTGGAGGCGCAGAGGGCCCATGACCCAGAGGCTCTCGTTTTAATCCAGGTGGAACAGCAAGAGCACAGCCTTTCTCCCCACCGACAGTGATGTTAACATTTGCCGGATCTACTGGGAGAGTGCCGCCTTCTGACCCAGCCTGCATCATCTTTTGCACGCACGGCAGATTGAACACATTCTCGAGCGTTAGGGATGACTCCCATTTGTCGCTATGGTTCTTTTGATTGCGGGCCAGGTGAAGGGCAGTCTCTGCATAGTTATTTAGCCCTGTGCGTGGGTCGTCTGAGTCCAGTACTGCAGCGTACCGCTCTGAGTAGGTCCTGAGCAGGCTGGCAGCTCCAGCCGGAGAGAGCTCAGCACTCGCCCATGCATACTGAATGGACAGGATGTGTGCCCGATAAGCATCGGCCGTCTGTTCAGGTGTACAAGAGCCAGACGAAATGTCAAAGGACCTCCTCTGCCACTCGTCCAGGTGTGCTCTGCTCATGCCTGGCCTGCTCCAGCCTGCATAAGAAGTGGGCACAGGATCAATTAATAATGTATAAAAGGACCACGAAACAATAAGGCTCTTGAAGGGTGATGACAATGCAGGAGAAATAATGACTTTTCAGGCAATATAACATTAAGCAACATTGTGCATTTCATAGTAACTTGAATCCACTTTTAATGTGCCCATTAAGTTTCCTAAAGCTTGGCTTTCCAGTATGAGTGCTTTAAGGCAGAAGTGTTTTAATAGTGTCACAATCAGTTTGCTTCCTGCGATTAATTTCTGTGAGATCCAATCAGTGAATCGAGTCAAAACTCAGGTCACATTTTTATATATTAAAAAGCTATGTAATAAATACCAATGTCTATGATTAGGTATAATTTTATTGGTGCATACAATCAAAAATATCACTCTTCCCTGTGTTCATTTAAGGAATGAACAGTGTGGAAAACAAGCCTTGATCAATTTTAACTGTATTATATGTTTAATCCCTTTCTGATAAAATATATAAATATTGGTAAATTCAATATATCAAATATTGCCACAAGGAAATTTATATATATATATATATATATGCTGTATTTCCCAGGCCTACTGTCTTGGTGATTGAGACAATCATTTACAAAATATAAATGCACTAGAATAGAATATATACATACATACATATATACTATATATATATATACACACACACGTATCCTATATATATGTGTGTGTGTGTGTATGTGTGAGATATTGCCTTCAATTCAAGAGTTATATTCAATAACTCATTTGTTACTCTCGTTTTCATGCAGAGAAAGGGCGCATAAGAACCAAAAATTGACATACTTGACTGTTTCTGATGATCTGAAAAATTTCCATTAAAAAAAAGTTTCTGCTTAAATGTTCGAAATTAGTTTGTAGATAACTATGAAATGCAAGTCTCAGCAAAACTGTTGTAATTCTTTCAAAAAACAAAACAAAACCGTTTTTAATGGATGACTTGGACCAGATAATGAATAACAAAACAGAGCAGAGTAGAGCTTCTTCGTCCGTGCATAAAACCTCTTGGGAGTTTAAAAGAATGGAGATCAAATAAAACAGATTTTATTTGTTGGTCTGTACACAATTCCTACACTTTTGCGTTCTCTCATCGTTTTGGTGACTTATTATTTTAAAACGTGGAATGTGTTAGCAACAAAGATGTGGGACCAAACTTTCGCACCAATGTTATATGACAGAAACATGACAGTAGAAATCCTCCTATAACGTGAAACGTTTTATCAGTTTAATGATCGTAAATAACGATCCTACGAATAATGTCTTAAGGGGTATCAACAGGTTGTATGAAATATGTGCAGGACGTTCAGATAGAGAGGACAATTTAGCTTTATCCAAAACGTGAGCTGATAACAGGAACACAAATACATCACAAATACACCTTCAAACACACTTCCGTGTGCATTTTATTTTGGGTGAGGAAAGTTGCAACCTACCTCTGAGTTAAACGTTTTTCTTGTATAAATGCTGTAAAGCTCAGCAACACCTGAAAATCTAAACGATACGAAACAAAACAACCATAACTTTGACTAAACCTCGCGCCTCCTGCATGAACTGTGTGCGCGCGCCAGCAACTTCCGGCTGCTCAGTAATAAGGTCGCGCGCGCCATCACCTGGCGAAAGACACTCATTGCGTTTATATAATTGAATCTACTAAGGTTCACGTTTTTCTTCTTTTTTAGTTTCATAGTCGTTTTTATAGTTTGTGTTAGCAAGAGACATCATTTATTTGCATTACCTTTATCAGGCAGTATTTATATTTTATATATATATATATATATATATATATATATATATATATATATATATATATATATATATATATATGACTGTATTCTTAAATTGCAGTGCTTTTACCAAACAAATACTGTAATTTAAATATAACGTTTCAATTTGCTCATTTTATGGAAGGCCATTAATGCCATAAATTTTAAAAAATATATATATATTTTTTTGGTAAATCATTACATTAAAGTCATAATTAAGTCGAAATTATGTCATATTAAATCAGAATTTTGTCAAAATTAATTGACATCATAACTATGCCTTAGTAACTCATCATTTCGACCTTCGATGTCATAATTATGTCTTGTTATCTGATAATTATGATTTCCCCTTATGTAATTAAAATGGCCTTCGAAAATTTTTGCTCCGAAAATTATGCCAATTGTTCGAATGGAAGGCAAAACACTATCAACATAATGCGTTGATAATTATTTTTAGCCTCAATTAATCGACCGAATTAACAATCGTGCTAGTGAACATTAGCACAGTTGTGATACAAGTCCCCTCAATAGCCCAAATGGAACATAAAACTACAATACCCACAAGTCTGTGCAGCACGCGCGCGTTCACTCCCAGCGGTACGTCACACCATGAGTGTGTTGGGATAAAGAGGCTTCAACTGGGGATTTAAACTGATGTCTACTGTCTAGACGAAGTACACAAGAAGCGAGGAATTAAATGCATAGCTATATATAGTCGACCTCTATTTTTGGACCAAGCTAGCGTATTACCGGACTGTGTTTTTTATTATTTATTTATTTGCTGTTCATAGGCAATCATCGGAACAGATGAAGCTAGCGTAGACTGTTAGCTGCGAGAATTCAGAAGACAAATCCTTCAAGAGTCACACCCTAATATTCACTGTCCTCGCGACTGCGGGCGCACATGCCCGACCTTAATGTTCGTTTTGGAGAACAGCTAGATTATCACTTATGAAGATATTGTTCATATTTGTGCAAAACTACTAAGAAGGGAGGTCATGTATGTCCGGTTTCAGTCTACTTTGCTGGGATACAGATAACGTTAGTCGGCTAGCTAGTTTGTGATCATCTGCAGAAGACTGAGGAACATGAGTTCACCAATGTACACGTTTGTTTTGAGAGATGACAACAGTACTGTGTATGCTGAAGTCGCCAAGATCCTCACCTCTACTGGAAAATGGAAACGACTGAAGAAGGACAATCCTCGGTTTAATTTGATGCTGGGAGAGAGAAATCGGCTGCCTTTTGGACGACTGGGTAAATGATTTCAAGAGCGACATATTTAACATGCATTCACAATACAATAATGATGGGATTGTTTCATAATCCCATGCTGTTTTCATATTTAGTGTTCACTTAAAGTTAGGAGTTTCGGCAAGTTAATGGATCTAAGCCGTGTTCATTTTCAGTACGCCACACTTTTTGGAGACTATGACTTTTAAGTTTATGATAATGCCTGATAAAACAATGCACTTCTGCAGCAATTTCACACAGATTCAGCTTTATAATGGATCTCTGTGGATGTGTACCACTGGTTCTGTGTAATAACATGCAGTAACATGTAATAACACTGACATCAACTTTTTTCAACTTAAGTTTTAATAGGATTTTTATAAATATTTTTATATTAATAAAGGCATATGTATTGTAAGTATATATATACTTAAAATATACATTTCTTGTACATGTATTCCATATATACACACACACACACACACATATATATATATATATATGAAACTGTGATACTCTACCATTCAAAAGTTTGGGATAAGATTTTTTTTCAAGTAAAAAATAATACTAGTATATTCAGTAATATTTGTATTTAGCAAGTATGCATTTGATCAAAAGTGACATAAAGACATCAAAAAAACTGTTTTCAACATTGATAATAAGAAGAACTATTTATAAATAACTGATCGCCAATAATGATACAGCAGCAAATTCGGCATATTAGAATGATTTGTGAAGGATAACGTGACACTGAAGTCTGGAGTATTGATGCTGAAAATTCAGCAGAAATAAATTACATTTTAAAACAACGTGTTAAAATAGAAGAAAGTTATTTTAAATTGGAATTATAAGTAACAATATTACTGTTTTACTGTCTTTTGAGTAAATAAACGGAGCCTTGGTTAGCATAAGAGGCATCTTTCAAAAACAATAAAATAAAAAAATCCAAACATTTAGTGGTAGTGTGCACACAATTGTTGGTGGCTCCAAAAATGTTGATTAACTTTTAGCTGCAGGACACTGCCATCATGGCTCAATATTTCGATATTTCAGTGTCCGATACCCTGCTGTGTCCTCTACAGGTCATGAACCAGGACTGATGCAGCTGGTGAATTATTACAGAGGAGCCGATAAACTGTGTCGCAAAGCATCATTGGTCAAGTATGCCGTTTACTTATTCATGTTCATGAAGTTTCCCTCCTCCATTCAAATGTATGACCGTTATTGATTTAATGAGAGTTTTGAAATTATATTAGGAATGATACTGTTAAGCTAATGCATACTTAAGTTTCCTTTTCCTCCATGCTATTGATTTATAAACTCTGCAGTTCTTCTGATACTTATATAAGCATGTTTGATGTTTAGGATTATCAAGACCAGTCCAGAGTTGAAGGACTCCTGTAACTGGTTCCCCGAGTCTTATATCATATACCCAACCAACCTCAACACCCCAGTTGCCCCGGCCACCAATGGCATCAGCCATATGAAGAGCAACCCAAAGACAGATGAGCGAGAGGTCTTCTTAGCTTCATATAACTCTAGAAAGGAAGGCGGAGAGGGAACAGTGTGGATCGCCAAATCATCGGCAGGTGCAAAAGGTACGAATCTTCATTGGTCCAAAACAGTAAGTTGAAAGAGAGATGCCAGAATGCAATCTTTGTATGATTTAAAAGTAATGATAATCTCCCTATCTTTGTTCAGGTGCAGGTATATTGATCTCTCACGATGCAAACCAGTTGCTAGAGTTCATCGATAATCAAGGCCAAGTGCATGTCATTCAGAAGTATCTGGAAAAACCACTTCTGTTGGAGCCGGGACATCGCAAATTTGATATACGGTAAGATGAGATATATAATCCTTTGTGCTGAATGTTTTGATGTGATTATGGAAAAGAAGAAATTGCAATACCCCATTCTAATTAAGTCAAAGTACTTTTAAAGTCAATGGATATTCTGTCGTCTGTAGGAGTTGGGTGCTTGTAGACCATCAGTACAATATCTACTTGTACCGTGAGGGTGTGTTGAGGACATCTTCCGAGCCCTATAACAGCTCAGATTTCCAGGATATGACCAGCCACCTGACGAATCACTGCATCCAGAAAGAGCATTCGCAGAACTACGGCCGCTATGAGGAGGGCAACGAGATGTTCTTTGATGAGTTCAGACAGTACCTGTTGACCGCACACAATGTTGCCATGGAAACATCTATTTTACCTCAGATCAAGCATATTATCAGGTGCTCAAATTCACCATGAAAATGTTTTTGTTTTCTTTTTAATGATTGCATGTTCTGTGCCTGCAAATAGTTATACAAGTATGCATAAGGCATAACTTATTTCTCAAAAGATAATCAATTGATTTGGGGTCTAAAAGCTTGAAAATGCTAATGAAATTATTTATATTCTGAATTTCTTTTTTTTAATTTAAATATTTTTTCCCCCAAACAAATGTTATTTTAGTATTATTTATTTACTTCTGTAGTATTATTATTTTGAATTAGCTTTATTTTTATATTCTCTGTTTTTATTTAAATATTTAAATTGAGTACTTTTTCATTTTTTTTAAAAAACAAAAATTGTTTTTTTTTTTGGTTTAGTTACAGTAATTTTAGTTCTTCAATTTTTCAGTTTAAATTAATATTTATATTTCAACTTTATTTCAATTAACACAAGTTATCTTTAATAGTTAGTTAGTTTTAGTTAACACTTGCAAATGTATTACAACTTAACAATTAAGTGAAAAGTTTTGAGAAGTAATAATGAAAAAATGTATATTCATTTTGGCAGTTTGTCAAAAAATCTGACCTTTCATAGAAAAAGATAATCATTTTACAATCTTAGTGCAGAATCTTAATTATTTCTTACAAATTTTACATAATTATTTTGTTTTAAATTAAAAAACAAAAACTCTTCCAATATCTTCAAAAGATTTGACATTTTTTAATTCGAAATAACAGATTTTACCTCAGATGTTTGCACCCCAATATACACATTTTTGGATGAGGCTAACGAACTGTGATGTTGCTCTGAAATCCCGTGGTTCGTCTCAACAGGAGCTGTCTCACATGCATCGAACCAGCCATCAGCACTAAGCACCTGTCTTACCAGAGCTTCCAGCTCTTTGGCTTTGACTTCATGTTGGACGAGAGCTTTAAAGTCTGGCTAATTGAGATAAACGGGGCGCCGGCCTGTGCGCAGTGAGTACACGCTTCACATTTGTTATGTCCACAATGTTTTGCTTTAGTTTCTTCCAAATGTCCTAAATTTATGAAAAACGATCATGATTTTGTCCCTCATTTTCTTATTTGATGTGTCAATACATAATGTTTCCCACATACAGCAAGCGTCACCTCAAAGAGTTTTGGGGGGGGGGGGGGGGGGGGGGGGGGGGGGACCTTTAGGCGTCCTTGCTAAATATATAATGGTAAATTTTACACTGAGGTAAAAGTTGTTAGAAGAAGCGTGAGTTGCAGCATGATGACATCTACTATCTATTAAACATTGAGGGTCAGGGCCCGGTTGCATGAAAGCCCTTAAGTTAAGAAAACCCTTAGTGAAACATGGGTTGCAAGAAAAAAAACCTTAAGGCTGTCATTAGGTATTTCCCTTATTTAGTTCTAAAAAATTAAGGGATCAAAACAGGTCCCTTAAGTCATCTGCTGAACTCAAACACGATGGATGATTTCATGTTAACTGAGGATGAAGTAGTACCAATGTGTATTTTTAGCGATCAAAATAAGACTGTTGGAAGTATGACGTGAAACAAAGAAAAAAAATAAAATTGAATGAGCACAGCGTTTCATATTTTTTTATCATTTCCACTTAGCACTTGAATGAACTATCTCATGCCAGGCTTTTGTCTTGTGCGGCAGGCTATGAGTCACTCCATTAAATCCATAAAATTTTGGACCATGGTTGCAGATGCTAAAGCTTTTTTTTCCTACAATTATTTCTTATGAAGTTGAAATGTTTAATATTGATATTAAAGTTTCTCTCTCTTGTAGGAAACTCTACGCTGAGCTATGTCAAGGCATCGTGGATGTGGCCATCTCCACAATGTTCTCTTTGAGCGCAGATGCTCTCTCATCCTCGCCTCCGTTTTCCACGTCGCCATCTCTTTCCACCAACTCCTGCTCTTCACCCAAGATCAGAGCGCCCCATCAGTTCGGCCCATTCATCAAACTATAAATTGCCATTGCAGGATGCTACTGTTGTCATGCAAACCCCGTCCCCATAGTCCTGCCCGAAAAAATCATCAACCAATCTGAGAGGCTTTCGGGACTACACCTGATCTTGGGGCTGAACATACATGGGTTTCATCTCTGTCCAAACCAGACTGAAGGTACATGGGGTCACTTCTGTAACAGGCCAACTTCCTCTTCTCGTTTCCATCCATCATTTCTAAAGCAAACACAGAAGAGTCCACAGAAATGCAGAGAATTTCCAAAGTAAAGACTGGAAGGTGAGGAGAATCCTGCACATACCAGTGTAGCATTACCCAGAAAGCCAAGCATGTACACTTATAATCATGACTATGTTTGTCCAGGAGTTTAACACTTGCGTAATTTAAAGACTTGAATTTGCGAGCACACGTTTGAATTGAAGGAGGAGTGGAAACCAAAGAGCAGGGTTTAGCTCCTCTACGCCCCAGATCTGTTGCGTAAAAAAAGACTCCTCAGGACTTTCCCAGGCACCTTGATGTAATGGAGGATAGATTTGAGACTTTAGTGCCTTACATATTCACATTCTGTCAACACTAACTTCCACAAGCTTATCCGGCATTTTGTACGTCTCTATGTTTCCCATCAACTGTATTATATATTAGATTCTCGTGTGCGTTTTGTGCTATTGGCTTCAGTGTGTACTAAATGGTTTTTAAACCTCAAAAGAGTCCTTCTCAGATTCAGATATTTATGATTTGCAGTGTAGTGTACATTGTTGTGATGTCTACAAGGCAGTATTTGGTAGAAGTAGCAGAAGATAATCTGTTTGCCATACTTGTTTTCTTGTTACTGTTCTGTCCAGTGAGACCAGATTTAGTCTTCCCACTGATTCCGTTATTGTTTGTACAGACACATTTTAGGTTCATAATTACTTCGTGACAGGCAATCAAGAGCATCTGGGAACTGGGGAAGCACTGCCTTCTGCTTGCGTTGTCATGAACATTCACGACTCATTACTTACTATTCAATAGACAAATGATAATAGTGATTCGAGAATAGTTATTTCGTTCATTCCAAACTGTGTCAAGAGTTTCTGAATGACTAAACCTTCGGTAGACTGAGATGTTGCATGTCAAAGCATGTTAAAATCAAGGCTCTTTATACATACCTAAAGAAAAGCAGTTACGTTTTTATATGAAAGTATAGTTCAACCAAAAATGAGAATTTCCTGATTATTTACTAACCCCAAGGCCATCCAAAATGTATAGGATTTCTTTCCTTTCCTTAGCCAAACAGAAATTAAGGCTTTAAAGGAAAACATTCCGGGATTTTTCTCCATCCATTGCAAGTGAATGGTGCTCAGCGTAGCTCATTTTTGATGGTCCAAAATCCATATTTAGGCACCTTCAAAGGGCTCCGTGGGTTTTTTTTCTCTGAAAATTGCTGATCATTTTGCTAGACAAGACCATCAAAAATGGCGTTATGACAATTGTGGCCTAATGGTTAGAGAGTCAGACTCGTAACCCGAAGGTTACCAGCATGTTCGATTCTCAATATTGGCAGGTTATGACTGAGGTTCCCTTGAGAAAGGCACCTAACCCCCCCCCAATCACTCCCCAGGCGCTACAGCAAAATGGCTGCCCACTGATCAGAGTGTGTGTGTGTGTGTGTGTGTGTGTGTGTGTGTTGGCCTTCACATGTCACTTTTGTCAGAGAAAAATCCTGTAATGTTTTCTTAATTCCTCTTTGGCTGAGGAAGAGTCATACATCTTGGATGGCCTTGAGGTGAGTAAATAATCAGGAAATTTTCATTTTTGGGTGAACCATTCCTTTAAGATGAATGCATTATTTCTACTCTTGTTTTATATTTCTATACCGTTGAAATGGTTTATGCTTAGCAGAGATTTTTCTGGATTTTTTTAGCACACAATACGGGTTGCTTTGCATTCGCTTTGTGTGCAGCGGTAGTCATTAAATGTCTTTTCTCCAAACAAAATCTGCACTGGTTCATGACCTGTCATCTTACTGTGCATGCAGATATGACTGAGGTCCTGTGATCAGTGTGGCTCATTAACAGCAGGCTCTGATGGCTTGACCTGTACACTGTTTTGATGGCTGTGATGCAGATGACACACAGGCAAGTTAGGGTTGAATGTGATATTCAGATATCAGTATTAATGTTGTTTGGCAAAAGAGGAAGGACTTAAAAGTTTAAACAGAATACCGAGTATTGAAGGAGAGGTCAGCTTTTTAAACGTATTGCGGTCATCAACACTACTACTAAGAATAGTTATCCATGTTTTTTATGCATCTTTGCGTTGCTTATTGACTGACTTGTAATGTCTAATTTCTACATGAAGACTTTGCTGTACCGTCTGATTTTTATTTTATTTTATTTTTTGTTAAAGAAAACTGAAGACAGTTGTATGTAGCCTGAATGAGGGAAAACATCATCTAGCCAAAGATGTGTGATTAAATATCTTCGCAGCTGCTCGGAATATGACTGTCAAATGAACATTACCGGTTTAAGTTGTGAAATGTGGGAATGCTGTCGTAATAGTTTTCCTCCTGTACCTGAGGAAAGATCAATGCAATGTATGTTATTATTAGTCTAGTTTGCTGTATTTGTTACTGTTGTTGAAACCATTTAAAAATAAATGTAATTTATGTTGGATTAGTAAAAAGCCTAAAAAATATTTAAGTTGTTCAAATAAAAGCATCCATCATGTGCAATAAATTTGTGTCCTAAATACTACCTTGATATTTCGTCTAGAAAAGGAAGAACATATTGTGAACATGCCTGTGTATTTCTTACCATTATCCTCTACAACCTGTAGCTGTCAGTCATGTGCAGCAAGTTAATAGTACAGTATTTAATACAATGGTTTCATCTTCCCTGTTGTGTTCCAGGTAAGATGGTCCCACTTTATATTAAGTGGCTGTACTAACATTTGAATGAATCATTGGATACAATGATGAGAAGGAAAAAAGATATAAAACTACTTGACTCACCAACAGGGGGAACTAAAACCCACACAATCTTCCAGTTGTAGAGTACTTTAGTTTTTATTCAAGTATATACACTATACCATACGATATTCAGAGCAACACACATCACCACAAACACGGCAGTATATGCAGTTCAGCCAGCGCAGCGGCAGCCTGAGAAAGTGGAAGATACACGAGTCCAGTGCGAAATGCGGGATACACACACAAACATACACGTACAACAAAATACAAAACATTAATGAACACAAGTGGTAGAAGACAAGAGACGGACAGTAGAAATGCAACAACAATAACCACAAAAATAAATATGTTAGGGTTATACAGGTCACAACAGCCCCTGCTACTACACACAGGTTTATAACAATATTTTTGATGGTATATGGCCTTTAGGTACATTTAATTGGAACCTTTGAGTCCTATCACAATTGCATATGGATTGAGCATTAAAAACCTCTGACTTCAGGGAGAGAGTGCCACATTAGTGACCCTGTTCTCGAACAACCTACTCAACAGTCAAAAAAACGCATTTAATCGCATATAAACAGTCCGAAAATTTAATTCAAACATGTGAAGGGCACATTTAGCCCCACAAGTGTGTAGCAAAGCTCAAATGAGTGACATAAAACAAGTGAGTCTTCTCTATAAAAATGCAAGTGATATATTTATTCATTAAAAGTACAAAGATAGCCGAAACACACAAGCCGAGCAGATATTCCAGCTTTTGTCAGTAAAACATTGGGTGCGAGATCAAATCCACCCACCACACAGCAGCTACCCTATTGCACATTGTCACAATGCAGAGAATTAACATGCGTTTCACTGAAAACACTGATATACACACACATAAGATTAATTCATTACTGCATCAGGCAGTAATATAATATATTACACCAATAGAAAGGTTATTAGAAAAGTGTTAAACAGATACAGGGAACAAAAAAAGGCGAGCAGTGCACTATATTAGCATAAATCCATGACACGATACACTGAAATATATATTGGGCTTTTATTCGACCACAGTATTAAAAATTATTTACTTTGTAAAATCCTGACTGACGTTTCAACTTAAAGAGTTCAAACTGTTCAGTCGTCATACACAAAATCAATAACTTCCACATTCATTAGTAAGAACCTGCCCGAGGCACTCACAAGGCACACTTGCTTTCAAACAGGTACTGTAGTTAAACATCTGGGGACAGAATTCATATTCCAGTGCATTTTTATCTAGAGTAGCAGTACTTGTAACTCCGTGTGAGATAACAGACCTCACAAATAACAGACTTCCTGTGGTTATTGTTCATGAAAACTTGCAATATTCAGTTTACATTATATTATGGTGGTGTAAGTAAAAGCAGTCAAAACATTAAAATCAATCTATAGCATCTATAAACCAAATGCAAGTCATAAAACCGAGGTAAACAACAGTTTCGTAACATTTAATGGCTTGAAAAGTGTAACATTATCCTATGAGATCATTCAAAGTGCAGTGTTACTTTGCATACTGAATCTGTTCGTTCAGTCCTGAGGTTTAATCCACATTCTTATGTAACCATGCCAGCGTAAACCATCTTTCTTTTAACCATTTCTTGTGTTAAAAACCAGATTAAAAAAAAAATAAGGCCTGTCTCTTCCACTTCTCAAAAGCAATAAGAAAATGTGCATCATTGAACCATCACGCATGTAAACATAGACCTTCATTAACACGGAGCAGTTCTCACTTTATCAAGGGAATAAGTGTGATTGTATCAGTACTTTACAGAAGCATTATGGTCCTCTGGTGTAACTCAAGGTACAAACAACATTAAAGTCGTCAATGGCAGAATATTAAAGAGGGAAAAATGGGTCAAAAACCCAAAAAAGAGAAAATTTGTCTATAAACACACAAATATGCACACCTCCATTACTTAAGTCACTATAATCCTTAATAAAAACGGTCCTATAGTTGTTGGTTTCAAAAAAAGCAACAAAAGTACATCTCAAAATAAAACAAAGAAAAATAAAACCAAATGAAAGCAGCAATAAATGCCATTAGAGTGTCTAGTCTCAACCTGAGTCCCAATAACGTTACCCATTTTCAGATTTTTGCAGAACCTAATCTCAAATTTGTTGTGCACTTTGGTTCTGGTTGAGCTTTTTTTTTTACATCAGTTGTCATTTCTACAGCTAATTTACCAGAAATTAAATACATAAACAGAGACTCGAGAGCAAAAGCAACCTCAGGAAAAGGCAGTCCCTTCTAAACAGCTCAGGTCAGCCCGACGATGAGACCTTAGTACCTCTCTTCATTGGGGCATCCAACAGCAGACCTTCAATGCGCCAGGTCAGTGTGACTGGAACTCAGGTCCCGCATCTTCCTTAGACGATTATTTCGTTCCTGTAAGAAAGACGCAATAAACTGAGCTCAGGAGATCCTGAAGGATTTGAAAGAAAGACCGCTCAGAGAGTAAGGTCACTTTCAAAATACATCATATACAAACGTCTTTTGTAAACTGAACCCTTACTTGTATTCTGTAGCTTCAGTCTATTTGACATTTTATACCATTTAATCTTATTATCAATTAACACATTAAACATTGTATTAGTTGACATTTAGGTGCAAAAAATCCCACAGTCATGTTAAAAAAAAAAAAAAGCCGTTTTAATTGTTTAACTAAGACAAGTTTAACATCTTGCAGTCTGGCTGAAAAATGATTCTCTATGTAAATTCATTTATGTAAAACACCCAGCTTTTTAAAATTAAAAATCACTGGACAAAAATAGCTGAATTCAATGCCATTTCAAAGTAAAGGAAAGATTGTCTAAATGAATAAGCATCATTATAATAGGGGACAGTTCATCAGTTACAGCCATGAGAGAAGAGAACCACGCCATTCCGAATGTAGCGTGTCTGGAATTTATTCACACTACATACTAGAGCTGCACAATTCTGGATAAAATGAGAATCACAATTTTTTGGTTTCAAATAGGAGTTCACGATACTCCCACGATGCTGAATATAAAGCCAAACAAAATAGCATGCAATAAGGTTCTGACAAAATATACATTGCTGGACTCCAATTGCTGGAAAATGTTTGAATGAATTATTTATTTTTTTTAAAAGTGGTTTTAAATGAATTCAGTGACTAATAAATACTTGTTTCATCACTGGATGAATCATTGTTTTTGAACAAATCTTTTGAATGAATGATTCAATGCCAATTTTTTTTAACAGTCACCTAAAGGAAAAAGATGAATAAGATTCTTTTTTTTTTTTTAAATCGCTATAGTAGACATCAGTGTTTATATATTAACTTAAAACAAGGACTAAAGGACAAGGACTTCCATTTCATAGTGTCCTTAAAGACTATAGATTCACATCAAAGAACCGGAAAACCAAAAAAGACGATGTGAAATACATCTTTCTATATATTATAAAGACACTGAACAATGTTTTTGCCAAACTTCAGGATTCCTTTCTAACAAAGTGTATATTCATAACCCAAGACCATCAGTATTACTGGGGACTTTAGCTAACACAATCAGATATGTTAGTGTGTGACCGCAGTTAGATCTCACACATACAGTTAATTAATGTGTGTTAATATGGTAATGATAGAGCTGTGGGTTTGTTGATAATAGATGCCCCCAAAAGAGTCCAACAGTACGAGATTGAAAGACAGTAAAGTGGCCAGGCAGATGAGCCAGAAAAAACAGAGCAGGAGGAATTGAGAGACAGAAAGACAAATACACACAAGATGGAGACAAACAGCAAGAACAGACTGAGTTGGAAACTGAGAAAGCTGTCAGGAGAGAGAGCAGAAAAGAAAGTTGTCGTCTTACTTTGAGTTCTCCCACAGGATTATCCGGCTCGTTGAGAACTCCAAGAGAGCTGGCCCTCTTCATGCTGCATCCGAGAGAGCCACATGCAAGCACGTCAGTTAGGTCAAAGGGCAGGTGTGAGGGGTCACGAAGGGATGGGAATGTGTGGGTTAAAACATGTAAAAGCAACTTTCACTCAATGATGTTACTTTAAAATGCAGACTAAGATAAAAACACCACAGTGGAAAGACATGCAATGACATACTGGCCATGTACACTGGCCCAATACACTTATAAGTGGACACGGCAACACTTTAAAAGAGAGTGTTGTGTAAAGTAGCCTTACAGGCAAACAAAACACAACGTCTCTGTAGACAGTGGTTGTGTTGAAAATCTCTTCAGTCGCTGTAATATTACTTAGAGACGCTAGAATGTCGCTGTTATCGCGTGTCAAACATGACCATTTCCAGAGCGAGTTGTGTTCCATATACACACAAAACTGGAATTCATTGCAGTATTTAAATGTCACTACTATAACTTTACAGTGTGTACATGGCCACTGTGTGTTACGCTAGTCCTCGCCATCTGTTTTTGACACTTTAAAAGCTCAGCAGAATATTTTTCTGTGAGTAAAAGTCCAATCCTCTGATGGGGGTCTGTATTTACTCACCATCATGTTGTTTCAAGCCTGTACGCTTCTATTTTTCACATTTAAATTTAAAAATGGTAAATAAAAGCGTTACACCAAGTTTGACATCATTGATGTCAACACACAATTGGTTTTCGCATTTATTGTAACTGAATTCGACAAGCCAGTTTTAATAAGAAGGAAAATTGAGAAAGACTTTGTAAACAATGACCTCTATTTTAGTCTGTTTTCCATAAAAAACTGTCGTATGAATTTAGAATTCTTGGAACAAATCACTTGGACCACTTTATGAGTTACTTTATGTTTTTTTGGGGGGGGGAGTTCAGTGAAAATCATTCAGGTTTGGAAAGACATGAGGCTGAGTATAAGAAGACAAAATGTTAATTTCTCTGTAAACTATTGTTTTGAGACCAAAAAAAGTACACACACTAAACAGACACCAAAAAGGAGCTCCAACAGACCATTTTACACTGAATTTCAAACAGTAATAAAAAATGAATAAATAAATAAAGTTTGCCAGGGAGTTGGTAAACAGAATGTAAAAGATGAAAAAAAAAAAAAAGAGGTTAAAAAAAATTGGATACAGCTAGTGGGACCAAAAGACAGAAAATGGAGCAAATAGGCATGCAGCAGACAGCAAATTTGCATGGAAATGTTTATTCAATTAAACAAAATGTACAACACAGCACAAAGTAATAAAAGTCCTCAAATAAAAAACAGATTCAAGCAGACACAAAAAGGCATCAAGAAAATCACCGAGCAAAAAGGCATAAAAGATGAACAAAGTAATCATAACACACGCAAGAAAACAGTTAAAATGCAAAGAATAAATAAAAACAAATGGTATTTTACAGGGCAAGGAGAGAAAGTTAGTCACATCTGCCAAATCAGATGCTACAGGAACCCCAGTGAGCCGTCCTGAACACACTGCATCATAATGTCATCCGTCCGTCACGTTAGATGTCAAAGTGTCATTCAGGGTTAAGCAGGTTTATACATGTGCAAACAAATACAGCCCAGTTAATAAAGCAAGCAAATCCCTTCATCCACATAAAACTGGGTAGTGAAAGAGAAAGACTTTGCATAAACCAGCAGAGGACTTTCATTCATTCATTACAACTGTGCAAAATCCCCTCTCCATGTAGTAAACCACCTGCCTTCCATGCATTAAAGCGATAATTCGATAAAAGCCGGCCCCATAAACACTTTTAAAAGAAAAGCTTTTTTTTGGTGTCATCCAGTGTTTAGAGCAATTCAGAGCGGGACATTCATTTTAATTCACTTCATGCTCTCCATATTTAGTCTCTGACTCCCAATGACACTTAAATTATTGTTAAAATGTCTAATGACGTTAATTCCACACAGAAATGCATAATGTAATTCTATCCCTGTGAGATCCTAAACTGCTCAATCCTGCATCTTGTGATCTACTTCACCGCAGAGTTCTCTATTTGAATCATTTTAACAATGTCTTCGCAAAAGTGTGATTGGTATATGGTTTGAAAACTGGGAAAGGGGAATGCTCAATCAAGTGTATGTTTTGTTTAATGGTCACGGTGTCATACTCGCCCACCCATTGTTGAGTCCATAATGGGAAGGTTTGGGATGTTGGAAAGGGGAGGTTTGATCTGAAAATAGGGATGAAGTGGTGATAGTTACCCAGGATTTTTGGGTTCGTTTTCTCGTAAGCCTCCTCCTTTGAGCTTGCGGACCAGTTTCTCACTGCTGCGTCGGATAGAGGCCCGTAGTTTACTAAAGGAACCGCTGCGCTTCAATGAACCCGAGCCGTCCTGCCAACAGAAAGGCTGCAGCGTTAAAACTCATTCACATACTGCACGTTAGTGAAATAGGGCACTGTCCTTTGACACAAGCTCATCCTCAAACACACTCAAGCACAATGATCACTTGGATCATGGAGATGTTATGGTAATGTTAGTTTAAAAGGGATAGTTCACCCGAAAAACAAAATTGTGTCATGAATTACTCAGACCGATGTCATTCCAAGCCATATGACGAACATATAAAGCAATCTTATCCTTCAGAAGACTTGGATTAAACCGTTTGATTCATTTGGATTACTTTTATGATGCCTTTATGAACTTTTTAAAGCGTTTAACTTGCCACGAGGTTTCAATGGATGGACAAAAATTATAAGAACATTAAAAACTATCCTAATTTACATCCTTAAGATGATCAAAAGTCTTGAACTGAGACAAGGGTGAGCAAATTTCCTGACGATTTTCCTTTTTGGGTGATCTAACCCTTTAAAGTTATTTATACAAATAACCAGATTTGAATCATATAACCTTTCATTACAAATAAGATTATGTTTGCTGGTCGGGACATAAATTCCAAAGCTAAGCACAACTTAACTTATCTAATTAAAGGGTTAGTTCACCCACAAATGATTTTTTTTTTGGCATCATTTACTCACCCTCATGTCATTCCGTCAAAACCGTATGACTTTTGTTCATCTTCAGAACACAGATAAAGATATTTTAATGAAATCGGAGAGCTTTCTGTCACTCCATGGACAACTGACACTTCAAAACGTTAATAAAGCGATCAATTGAGCAGTTTAGCTCAAATTTTATGAAGAGACACCATCGCTTTATATGATGAACAGATTGAATTTTGGCTTTTACTCATATAATCATTCATCAATGCACACATCATGCTTGATTGACGCGCGAGAACCAATGATGTTCATTCTGGTGTTACGCAGCACTTTTAAGCTTCCGCAAGAACCAATGAGGTTTGTTCTTGCGCGTAAAGCATGTACGGCTGAGTTTGTATTCGCTGATCCAGGAAAATCGTATATTCGATCTGTTCATCATATAAAGTGATCGAGTCTCTTCAGAAAATTTGGACTAAACTGCTCAATTCATATGGATTAGTTAAACAATTTAATATTGAACTTTTTTAAACTGCAAAGTGGTAGTTGCGTACCGTCATTGGAGAGACAGAAATCTCTCAGACTTCATTCAAATATTTTTGTGTTTTGTAGTTAAGTGAAAGTCTTATGAGTTCGGAATGACATGAGGGTGAGTACTTGATGCTTTTTTTTTTCCCATTTTTGGGTGAACTAAACTAAAACATTCATTTCTACATCTCTTAAATATAGCTCACATATGACGCTCTACTGCAAAAAAAATTTACTAACATTTCTTTAGCGTTCTCCTTTACTTTTCCCAATTTCTCATGAGTACTAGATAATGAAGGAAATTAAAAAAATTATAGTAAAACACTGCACTCACAAAACAGCAATTTCTACCTAATGAAGCATTTGACAGCTGAGCATTACTAGAAAGATCACTACAGAAACTTAAATGTAAAATCTCAATTTTAAAATTCCTTGAAGTTCCCAAGTTTGAAATTTTCCCATGAACATATGAACCCTGTAATATTCTACAGGTCCTGATACATTTTGTCCTCTGATCTTTACCGCAGTCTGCTCTGCTGCAGTCTCTTCTGCTGCGACCCCTCACCTTTGACTCCCTGAATCTGGCTATTCATCCAGGGGTTTGGAAAGGCGACGAGGAGTTTGGAGGAATTGACGGAGGTGGGAGGTGGGGGGGGGGGGGGGGAGGTTTGAAGATGCAACATTGACCCAGAAAAAAAATTCATGACCTCCACCTCCATTAAAAAGACTAGCAGTTACAGCAGTCAGCCACAACACGTCCAACATCAGGTTAAAACATTTAAACATTGTGTGTTTTAAACATTAAAACACCGGAAAAACACAGATATGCTTTCAAAAACAGATAAAGAGAAGGAGAACACAGGCAGAGGCTGTGGTGAGCAAAGTCAGTTTTATTGGAAGTTATGAAAGACACAAGATGCAGCAACACACCAGAGAACATGTTAGTAGAAGAAAGAAAACAAGAGCATTAGATTCTACAGACATGCTTCTATTCATCCAATCTCGTCCCTCTCTCATCTACCCATCTCCCTTCTCTAGTGTTCTACTATTTACAATGTCTCACAACAATGAACAATCTGAAATGGTTTGAAAAAGTGTGTGGAAAGCAAGATTTAGTGGACTATACAGATGTTGAAGAACACAACCATGCCACATTAATGCACTGTACAGGAAGTGTGAGAGAGATAGCAAAGTTCAAATGCCTCTCAGCACTACAAGACATTGAGGGGAACTAATGAGAAATGAGAGACTGAAGTGCAACAGGCCCTGCAGCTTAAATCAATGTTAGCGTCAATATAAGAGAATCACTATTTACAGCATTTCTGCCATAATGGTGATTAGCACAACTTATAATTCGGACTCATCCCTCAGTTTATTCATTTTATTTGTTTTAATATATTATTTTGTTATGTAATTTTAAGGATATAAGAGGGATCTTTAATATTTCAATCTGCTTTTTTATTTGGCACTGCATTGAATTAGCTATTTCCCATATTGGACGTTTCCATTTAGTCCACAAGACAAAATAATAGTTAAAGTTTTTTTTTTATAAATTCAGCTAAAAATATTGTTTCAAATATATGACAAGTGAAAAATTATATTGAATCAAACGGAACATATTTTAAACTTTGACAATTTACTGCCTTACTGTTGTAAGCATGATTTGTACTTTTATAAATTTTTATTCGAGGAACGAGATCAAGTTATTTTGTGGTAATCAACATTATGCCAAAAATGCTGTCGAGTTTAACTTATTACTGAACCCAGAACATTGTTTTTAATGGAGGATGTATGTCGAATGTACAGCATAGACACTAATCAGAGCAGTTTGTTTTAATTTGTCAAATTAAATATGACTTCTACTCCTATTAAGGTTTAAGCTCTGCCTTCCATTAAAGAATAATCTAATTTTGTTCCAAATGTGCATGCGTATTTTCTCCTCACACAGCACTTTTACACAGATTTGTAATATAGTGCAAGTCATGGACTATTTTTGAACGAACAAAAATTCCTTGTGAAAATAACATGTTCAGAATGAAATGAGGACGAGTAAATGACAGAATTTTCATTCTTAAGTGAACAATTGCTTAAAAACACCAAAATTAAGACTATATCCGAGATGAAGATTCCAGTCAGTGTTAGAGATGGGAAGGAAAATGGAGGATAGTACCTCTGGAGTATTTGAGCAAGAAAACAGAGTGTTTACTAAGAGAGAGATTTATACAGCAGGAGACTCTGAGATGGGGACCTCTACAGGAAGTTAATTAGAGACACAGAGACATAGTGGCAGCTTACATCCCTGATGAACAGACAAACAGTTAAAGAGACTGACAGACAAGAGGAGACCTCTTTACGGGCATATTACAGAATGACAGATTATTATAGTGCTGTAAGATAGAAGAGAGACTTAGTTCAGCTTTGACAAGACGGAAAAGCCAAAGAACTTGGCCTGGTCGGGTCTGCTTTAGCCCACTTATGCCCACAGGATGAGGAGGAGGAGGAGGAAAGGTGCCGTTCGGAGAGAGGAGACGAAAAACATCAAAGCTGGAGAGGGGGTGAGGAGGGCATCCATCATGCAGAAGGTAAGTTCAACAACCACAACAAGGCATCTGGAGTTATACCTGCCGACCACACGAGAAAGAAAGAAAGAAAGAGAGAGAGCAATGCAAGAGGAGGGAGAATAAGTACACAAGGAGAAGAGAGGTTATAGAGAAAGAGGAACAGAGACAATGTTATATTATTAGGGAGACTGAAATTGAAAGTGCAGACAATGAAAAAAAGAGATGGAAAAAGCAAGAGATATAGAAAGCGAAACAAAATGTTAGACGGCAGTAAGGCCTGAAACATACTGTACACAAGCAAATGAACGCAAATGCTCAAATTCATGCCACTGGATTCTGAAATGTGTCAGTGTAACCGCTTCGGATCACACAGCTCTTACTAGCTTCTGAAAACCACAGTCTGCACTGATTGGTCCGGACTCATTCTGTTGTGATTGGTCTACCATTTAGAGCTTGTGAGAAATGCAAGGGCCCTTATCATATCCGGCAAGCATCAGCTCTGGAGGCTTTGCCAACACTACTGTAACTAAGCTAATTATGACGCCAGTTTCTAGCCCAAGCCAGAGGCCCGATAAAGACAGTGAAGAAGAACTAGCTGATCAACCTGAACCAGCTTTGCAAGCACGACTTGAACAGGGGTGGAGAAAAAAAAACAAAAAAAAAAAACAGCGTCTCTCGGACATGACGGCAACACACAACTAAGGCAACTAAACCGGGCTTCTTTTTTTTGTGTATGCCTTGGGCAGGAATTATTTAGATGAGGAATATTTTGATCTGTAGGATCCCAGAAACATGATATGGAGAATAAATCTTGGAGATGCTTTTCATGTTCAAACAGCAACATCACAAACTAAAGAAAGTCGAAATAGTCGAAAAATAATAATATGGTTCCATCGTCTTGGAGTCAACAGGATTTTTTTTTTTTTTTTTTTTTAATGGGTTTTTGGTTAAATGCCTAAAATAATGTCTGCGGTTCACAAGCTCAAGATATGTTCGCATTTTATCCCATGACACAAAATGCATCTGTAATACCCCCTTTTCGAAGGTTTTAATTGTCTTGAAAAAGGCAGGTTGACATGTGGTTGTACGACAATACGACTACAGAGGTTGTCAGAAACATTAAACATCAAAAACTCATCTACTCTCTAGTCGCATTTTACAGCCTTCGTTGCGTTTATTCTCGAATTCTTGCAACCTATTCCAACTCAAACTTTTCCACTTTTTAGAATTTTAAAAATCATGAAAGTTATGTTCATTTATGAAAATTGTCTCGTCGGAGAAAAAAAAAAGAAAAAAAGTAAGAATCAAACTTTTGTTGGTCACAGAGCTTATTTTCACCAATAATCCACAAGCAAAATATCGACCTTTTCATGAGCGAACAAGGGTGATGCTAACTTCCCAATCTTACAAAGTTTACAAGGTAGCAGGTTGATAAATGCGCTTTTGAGGATCAAATACTCAATGTGGTTTTTGGTATTGGTCAATGCCAAATGCTGTTACTATCAGAAACGTGACTGTGCTTTTTGCAATTTGCAGCATTCGTGTTTGCATTTGCGTATAGTATGTGTTATTAAGTCAAGAGGGAACATGTGAATGGATTGCGGTAATAATATATTCCTCTGAAGAACTACAGCAACACACAGGGGCATAAACAAAGCGGGAACAAAACAAATAACAAATATTGTGTCGCTGTGATCACACATGGGATCATGTGCTTGTTTTGAGTAAAATGGTTGACTGATATAAATTCACCATAGTAGTCTCATTTAGAGGGCAAAGCCACAGGCTGTTTTCCATGACTCTATTCCTACAGCCCTGAGCAACATCTAAAAATGGCACACTATCAACCCTGAGGTCTCATTGATTTGTGCAAGATGATACATTATGGACCTCAGATTTGACTGGGGGAGGGATATGAATAGATGAGGACAACAGCACGAAATGGGCTGCCGAGAGGTGGAAAGCGAGAGGATATTTTAAGTGTGCTAACAAACGCACATTCACAAACAGGATTAGAGCATGCATTCAATGAGACAAATCAGAAAAAACACACCAGGAGTACAGAACACACAGCCCACGCCAACAAATGTGTTTGTGTGACCCCAACATGTATGTGAATGCGAGACCTTGCTGATTTTATGTTATGCGTCTATGTGAGTGCCTGTAAGAAAACAAACTCATGTTTGAGAAAGAGATTTACAATATAACAGGACAGTATACAGTGAAGTACTGAGCCATATGTGTGCGAGAGAAAGAGACAAGGACAAATAAGCAAGAAAGACAGGGAAGGGAAATTCAGGTGAATGAGATCACAGCCAAATCAGCTCGATGAATCTGATAGGAGCCTCCCACAATGTAAATTGGGGCGGGTTCTTGCCAAGGGGAATGCTGATTGGTTGTCTTGGAGCTACGGTTACTGTTGCTACGGCAGCATAAAAGTTGTGACTCAGAATTGCAGAGAGACTACAGCAGAGGTGTGATGATCAAAACAGCAGCTATGAAACATCTGCCTTAAGGAAGAGAAGGAGTTCATTTTCATCTATTGAACTACAAAGAGGAAGTTAATGAATGAGTTCTGTTTGGATTTATGATGATTCGGATCATTCATTTAACTTGTTAAATACTTTGAAACAATTCACTGTATCTGGCACATAAGAAATTCTAGTAATTTGAGGATTGAGTGTGTTTAACAGACAAGCTGTGATTTAAACTGCAAATGCATGAGAATTATTTCAATAATGCAGCCCACAGACCGCAGATTTATCAATAATCAAAGGTTTTTAATCTTGTTTAAAGACATATTTTTCATATATATACGTATATTGTTATAAAATACAATGAAAGACGATAAGAATGAACTAAATATTAGCTTAATAAATAAATATTAATTAACTTAATATAAATGAAATGGAATCAAACATTGATACTCTTGAATCTATAGTGTTAATGAATACACAACCACTTAAAGGTCTGGACAACTCTTATAATAACATTTAAATGATAATAATGATTACATATCTATCTATGACACGTACATGTACATATATGTATATAACATTATTATAATTAATATAACATCTAAATGAATCTAAATACATGTACTACTTCAAACGTTTCAGTATGACTCTAAAATCATCATTTTTTTTTTTTAAATCATACATAAATTCAGTCAAGCTTGTCCAAACTTTTGAGTGGTAATATATTACTTATAAAGAATATGTACTAAATATAAACAGTATGTAAAGAGCAATCTCTGCAGTCAATGGGTATCATGTCACTGAGTTAATTCATGGTTGAAAGGGTTAATATGTTGTCAGGCCACTATAAAGCACTACAGACAAATAAATTAGACACTCAATCAGCATGAGGACTATGACTGCAACAAGGTATGGAGTCAGAAAGTATAAAGAGTAACTTCAATTTAACACTATTTGAGCCCCTAGAAACAGGCCTGCAAATTCCACAGGCTGCTCTTTGAGAACAGTAGTGCTGAATGTTAATTTCATACTTCCGATAGTAAACTCCATACAAGCCACTGTTACAATTAGCTGCATCTGATTTCATGTTTGATCTGCTTCCAGTGATTCATGTTCCTGTTTTAAAAAGTTTGATCAATGCACTGGCACACATCCGAATGCATTATTCTTATATTTATTTATATTTATATCTCTTATATTCTTATCGTATATGTATGAAGGAATCATTGTGTCTCGTCTGGTCAGAAGTACATGCCAGCCTACATCACTATCCTCTCACTTTATATTTATGCCTGTCAGGACTCATGGGTCCCATGGGACATTGTATTGTGTGCGGGCTTGGGCGGTGTGTACTGTACTTACCCCGTTCCACTCCACGCTCATACTCACTTCCTCTCCTCCGTCAGGGCCGCTTTCATACTTCACCGTGTCAGAGGTAAGGCTCTCACGGCTCCGCTGCTTCTCTCTCACTTCAGGGTCTCCCAGCACCTCTGCCACACGCTGCTTATGCGCCGTGTCCAGACCCTGCAGGAAGACAGACAAGACAAGACAACACAACACACTGAAAATGAATAAATATGATCTGAACCAATTATTTTTTTAAATCAGCTTTGACCTACAACCTACAATCTGACAATCTACCTAATTATAGAAATGCATACTTTATATTCTCGAAAATCTTAAAATTGGTACTTTATTACAGTTACATGTTCCCTTTTGGGGGTTGTGGGTATGAAGCAACGCAGTTTGAACATTCAAAGTAATAATTACACATTATAAACATTACATTTTTATAATTATAATAATGAAGAAATTTTATATATATATATATATATATATATATATATTTTGATAGCTGTTACTCTATAGTATATATATATATAATATAATATATATAAAAATTGATAGCTGTTACTCTATAGTATATATATAATATTATATATATATAAAAATTGATAGCTGTTACTCTATATACTATATATATAAAAATTGATAGCTGTTACTCTATAGTATATATATATTATATATATATAAAAATTGATAGCTGTTACTCTATATACTATATATATAAAATTGATAGCTGTTACTCTATAGTATATATATATATATATATATATATATTCTTTTATTGAAATATTAAACTATATTAAATAAAATATATATTAAACAATATTCCATATAATATAATATAAATTATATATATATATATATATATATATATATATATATATATATATATATATATATATATATATATATAAAAATTGGATCAAATAAATAAAGCCTTGGTGAGCAGAAGAGATTTCTTTTAAAAAAATTTTAAAATAAAAATCTTACTGACCCCAAACTTTTGAACGGTAGTATATATAAAATGCAAATGTAAAGAGTGCAAACTCCCATTAAAGAAATACTGTTTGACATAATTATGCGACCAAATTAGCTTTCTGACACTGACATCATTATAGAAAGCTTTAAGCACCTGGCAGCACAGCAAGGTAAATCTTTAGAAGACCTTAATAAAAACCTATAGAATTCTATAGAGTAACAGTTATCAATTTATGTTTGACCCTTTTGTATTTCGCTAACAGACCACACACACCTGTTTTCTGGAGCGCATTGCTGCCTCCTCCAGGGTCTCAGCAGCCTCAAACTTGCCCTGTCTCCTGTAGAGAGCACCAAGATTCTTCAGCGTGGTTGTCACAGTGGGGCTGCAGGCGGCAGAAGTCAGAAAGGAAGACATTTCATTGTGATGCTGTAGCAGTAAGACTGTAAAATCTTGAGGCCATGCAAAATGTGTATATTTGTATCAATGCCTGCAGCAGATGAGAGAATATCTGACCTGTCTACTTTACAGGCCTTGTACCAACCACCATACTCTCCAAACGGAGAGCCATCCTTCTGCTTGCCCTGAAACAAAAAACAGTTAGAAATGCACTCTCAAAAAAAGAAAGAAAAGAAACGTTAAAAAACAGTCTAAACATTACTCTCATCTGGTGACCCTTGACCTGTCCTCACCTTGCTCTGCTCTTCCCTCTCCTCTGCATGCATCCAGATGGGTTTATTTTCATCTGCAAAGGGAAACAAAGGACATAAAAACAACATCATTTCAAGCCCAAACACACAGACACACTCACATAGCCATTAAGTGCAATAAAATGAGTGTTTTTCCAGTGCCTGAGGTGACCAGTATGTTCACTGACAGAAACAATGGGAGCTTTTAGTTTAGAGCTCTTGGTCATAGCTTCACAAATTAATCAACATCACTTTCTGCCAGTGTGTGTGTGTGTGTGTGTGTTAGTGTGTAAGAGAAGGAAAGATAAGAAAACTAGAGACACAAAAAGGAGTTTGAAAAGAGTGTGTGTATATAAGTGACTCCAAAAGTGTGCAAGCATTAGTTCTGGGTGATATCCATTACTGTTCATAAGCTTGAGGTCAGTAAGATTTTTTTAAAAGAAAAAAAGATGCATTAAATGATCAAAAGCGACAGTAAAAACATTTATAATCTTTTGAAATATCGGTCAAATAAATGCTGTTCCTTTGAACGTTCCAACCTTCAAAGAATCTTGAAAAAACTATCACGATTTGCACGTTTTCAACATTGATGATAATAATAAGAAATGCTTCTTTCTTGCTTTCTTCACCAAATCTTAAACGAAATATTTTAATATTAGAATGATTTCTGATGCATCATCTTAAGTTATGGCTGCTGAAAATATTTGCCTCCACAGGAATAAGTTAGTTTAAAACACTGTATATTCAAATAGAAAATAGTTCTTTTAAACTCATAATATTTCAGAGTATTAGTTTTTACTTACTGCAGTTTTAATTAAATATAGTTAAATACAGCCTTGGTGAGCATAAGAGAATTCTTTCCAAAACAATAAAAAAAAAAATCTTACCCTCCCCAAACTTTTGAAAGGTTGTGTATGAAAACTACCACACTGTGAGCAATATTAAAACAGAGACGGCATGTAAAAAAAACAAACAAAAAAATAGACCTTATTTTAAAAAAAAAAAAAAAAAAAAAGTCTAATGGCACAAAGTTTCTTTATGTACATAGTGTTTGGCGATCCCGTGGACCCACGAACCGCCAGTGGGGAACTCAAGTTCATTCTGACCATTATCCATATAAATGGACAATTATACCGCTCTTCAGTGTTTTTTTTGTTGTTGTTGTTGTTGTTTGTTTGACTTTTTGGCATTTGCTTTTTTCTTTTTTAAACAAGTCATTTTTGTTTTATATGGTTGTGGATAATAACACATTTCTGTTAAATTGAAGTTTTGGAATTTTTTGTGTTTTGTTTTTGTAATTGGTGGTTTATTGTGCTTTCTGGGTTGTTTATTTATTTATTTTTTTGCAGTTTTAAGAAAACTGTCTGGCGCCCAAATTAAGGGCAGCCACCACCGTTACAGAGTGGTAAATAAGGAATAAGGAAACTTAAAAATACACAACAAATTTAAAAAAATAAGGTATCTTAATAACCAAATATTGTCATTGATTCATTTTATATCGTGAGCAATATTATAACATATATAATGAATAAATAACATCCTGTAAGGAGCATGTTAAGCTTCACTTTGAATTCTGCAAAATTCCAGTGTGCTAAGCTGTGCTGCTGCTGACTGTATAAACCTTGCTTAGACAGACTGAGGTTTAGTTATAAGTACAATACTGTAGAGCACATTTAAATATTCCATAGAGAACAATGCAAAAAGACATTCTGAAAATGCTTAGGTCAGGGAAAAAAAACATACCATCTACAGAGCCAAACTCTCTCTCATGGGCTCTGGTCAGGATCTCTTTATATAAAGTCTCTGCCTGCTTAAATTTCCCCTGTTTCAGATAGCATGATGCCTGAGAAAGAGAGAGAAAGAGGTCAGAAACAGGGATGTACTTATTTGAACATTTCAATATCAATTTTCAAGATTACATTTGACTAAGTATATTTATGGATTATCTTATGTACAGAAAAAAGTTAGACTGATCAATACAATAAAAACGCACCTAATTAATTCTAAATGCATCAAACAATGGCTGATATATTGCATATCTAATCATAGCTGGCATAAAATCTAAACATCAGTCTGCTGAATACAGAGCTAGTAAAGGGACATGGTGATGGAAAAAATTTATTACAATCCTTTTAGATATTCCACCATATGGACACTATACCAGTTAATCAAAAATAAACTGATCAAACAGAAGATCATTTCAAAATGAATCATATATATGTGAAATGTGTGAATATTTATATTTTATTGCCAAGTTAATCCATTATTTATCTATGACAGTATCCAGGAGGTTTTGTTTTACTCCAAACATGCATAACTCCACAAAAGGTGGTCCATTTGTTAGTTAAATGAACGGAGAGTGTGAATTGTGTGTTTGTACCAGGTTGTTTTTGGTCTTGGCCACATTGGGGTCGTCAGGGCCCAGTTTGGTCTGGTAGATCTCCAGGGCTCTCTGGTAGTAGTATTCCACCTCTTCATACTTGCCTTGGTTCTGACACAGCAAGGCCAGATTATTCAGCTGCTTAGCAACATCAGGGTGGTCCTTCCCCAGGACCTGACACACAAACACAAACATACCCTGCATGTTATTCAGCTGTATTATCTGTGTTACACCGATTGTAGCAGTATACGCCCACCTACAGAGAGAGGATGAGCAGGTTATTCAGCTGTTAAGCTAAGGTTAAGTATAGTAATGCTTACTCTGGTGGCTGGAGGAATGGAAGTGCCACCTTCCAATTAAAACGGCCCCATTTGGAGCCATTTGGAGCCAAATGCGCTGCTTTTCTATTGTCTTTCTATGTAAACATGGAAGTGCTTGACCATTGTGCTCGCACCTTTTGCAACGTCTTGCATGTGACATGGGGTTCTAAAAATGCAGCGCTCGAGTAAAAGAGTTAATCTATTAAACGCATCTGATGCAATTCACAGAGAATGCTTTTTGTGGTTAAAACCGAGAGACGCAGGTCATTGTAAATCGTAAGGTCTGGAAATGCATTTTAAACTTATTTTAACTTGAGCGCTTGTAGAATTGTAGTCATGTGAGAGACACTGCAAAAGATGTGAGACAAGAGCACTTAACGGTCAAACACGTCCACCTAGTACGTTTACAAAGAAAAACAATGGAAATGCAGTGCAGTGGAACGCAAAAACGCATTCTGTGTGAACAGTCCCTTTCATAAAACCAAGCAACATTTTCTCACTTCCATTTCCCCCCCCATTATTATTGTATGCAAGCATGATGGATGAGTTTGAACGTCAGCGCGATGGGACGTGACAAATTTCCAACAGTGAACTGTTGCCCTGTTCTATTTCTGACGTACCACAAGCGCTCATGCAACTTCTGACAGCAACTTTTGCTTTGTCGCATCCAGGCAGCCCTCAAATTCATCACTACAATTGTAGATAATGAAGAGAAACCACAGTGTGTTGCGCACCTCCGAATTAGCTTCTGACAGTATCAAGCCGAACAAGTCAAGAGACTTCACATCATGAACACAAAGAGAAGCCTGTTTAAGTTGAGAAGTTGCAGTATTAATTCAAATGTTTCAAATAAATGCAAGCAAAGTTACGTCTTTGTGACTCTTTATGTGGGGGGCTTTAAAGTATTTCTCTCTTTCAAAAAGTTTGGGAGCTGCTGCTCTAGAAAATGCATGCAAATGAACAAGGCTTACTGCCCATCTGAAATATGTTTGAAATTAAATTAAATTATTCCTGATTTCATTCTAAGCTGTCTCTATCACTGTTCATAAAAGGCAGGCCTTAAGGGGGATTTTATTGATTCATTACAATGAGCATCTGTGTTTGTGTCTCTACCTCTCTGTTGTTGTCCAGGCTCGTGTTGAGAGATATTGACTGTTCACAGTGAGGGGCTCTGTGACTGTCTGCATGCTTGGGTTGTGATTCAATGTTTTTTGAAGTTGAAAGAAGTTTTGCCAACACTATCACTAGTGTTTCAAAATCATCATCAGTTTCAGAAAGAATACACAAGGCCTATAACTATAATAAATAAGCTAATACATAAACAACTATAATGTGATATATACAATTATATGTACACTACCACTCAAAACTTTAGTGTCCAAGATTTTTTTTTTAATGTTTTTGAAAGTAATCTCTTATGCTCACCATAGCTGCATTTATCTGATTAAATATAGTAAAAATAGTAATATTGTGAAATGTTATTATAATTCAATATGTCGCATGATCCTTCAGAAATCTTTCTAATATGCTAAATTTGGTACTCAAGAAACATCTCATTTTTAGCAATGTTGAAAGTTTCGAAAGTTAAAGTAAAAAATTTTTTTTTGTAATGTTAATAAATATTTATGGTGACTTTTGATCAATTTAATGCATTCTTGCTGATTAAAAGCAATCATTTCTTTGAATGGTAGTGGTTTTGGTCATACAGAAATAAAAGTTAAGCGATGAAAGTTTGAATTCAGCAGATTGTCTAAGCTCTTTCTCTCAGCCCTGCATGTGTGAGACGCAGCACTCTCAGTAAGACTCTCGAGACTTGCAGTAAGAGCTTTATCACACAGGCTTAGAAGAACTCTCTCCATAAAGAGATCGAAATAAATCTGTGGTGCTGCAGCAGGGAGTGAGAATAGTGTCTAAGAACACCATTCTCATCTGTACAGGTGAGTTATTCTGCAATGTGGTATTTTTGGATAAGGATAAGAAGAAAAAAAAGTGTGCACAGAGAACTACGGAAGAACTATATCACAATTAAACTCCATGAAGACGGAAACAGTGATTCCTAAAGTTTTCAGCTGGTCAAAATACCATCATACGTACACGCATACGAGTGCATTTATTCATTAAGTTCAGTCACAAAATACTTTTTTTTTTGCATCTTTAGGTTTAGTCTTAAAAATGAAACCAGGACTAAAATGTATCGTTTTCTTTTTTTGATCCAGACCAAAAGAACGAAAAGAACCTAACTACAAGAGGGAACGCACAGAAGTCTTTCCACATCTCTCCAGAGTCTAAAATAAGACAGAGCTTTTAAGAATGGATGCTTTATTCTTTTGAAACACACAGGGATGAATGGAAGAGAGAGAGAAAAGTGATGCACAGAACTCAGAATGCGAGTTACGCTTTGAGATGCAAAACCAGTTGGGAAAGATTTAAAGATTAAATTTATCACAGTCTTTCACATGATTTATTAATTTGACCTCTAACCCACCTTCTCTCTGATCTCCAGTGCCCTTTTACACAAAGGTTCTGCTTCTTTGTACTTCCCTCGTTTGCCATAAAGAACGGCCAGGTTGTTCAGAGTGGCAGCCACCTGCATACATAGGAAAACATACACATATTTTTACACACTGACATATTTCAAACTCATTCAACCAATCAATGATTCTGAAATAATGCAATCATATATATACACACAATTAGTCATTTCATCTTACGGAAAATGATTACTTAATGGAAATCCGATCAAGGTCAAATTTTCCTAGTTTTGGCAGATTAACACGCATATACACCCTGTGCATTGTGACAGATATGTTCTGATCAACAGTTGATTGAGATACTTCAGTGCATGTGAGGCACATACGTGTGTGACAGACGTCAAGAGTGAGAAAAAGAGAAAAAATATATATATTTTGGCCTTGTGATGATATTATATATTTAAATGATATATTTATATCTATACATTATATATTTTATAATATGAGATTTATATATTTATATATATATATATTTACATAATTATTCTGAAAAAGGGTTGTTTTTCTATCAGAGGAACCCTCATTTCATCAAATAGCCATTGTTGCCAAATGCTAGATTCAAACTGTTAAATAGAAGCAGTAAAACAATGCAAAAATAAATCAAGCCATGCTTTTTCCGGATTGTTCTACCACTAAATTAACACAATGAATAATAATCAAAGTATTGTATCTAAATAAATATATAAATCTAAATAATAATAAAAAAAAAAAGGTTAATAAGTCCAACCATTTAAACCATTCATTGATACAAATATATTAAACGGAAATTGATTCACAGTAATGAATCAAATTGCCCAATTCTAACAAGTTTAAATCAGAGACGGTAAATATTAAAGTAATAAAATATCGTTCTTAATACGCTTGCAAGTTGTGAGACGAGAAAGGATTGTGAAACCAGTCTGAAAGTGCATTAAAATCATTATGATATTCACAATGTTGTTTAATTTCATATCGCCCAGAAAATCATCACAAAGATATTGTGAATATTCAGTAAATCATCCAGTTTTAGGAAACAGCCAGGTAGAAGATGAAGAATGAAACGGAACACAGATCTATAAAGGCTTTAAAAGCATCTAACCTCTGCAGAGAATTGTGGGACGCTGGTCCTGATGAGAGGGTAAGACACAAGCTTCACATGACAAACTCAAACTTCAGCAGTCTGTGCCGCTTATTTCAATACACACAATATACTCACATACACACACACACACACACACACAACACAGACAGACTGTCTGTACTGTTTTTTTGTAATATTGAGAGCACACTGATGAGAGCAGGACCGGTTCTTACCGCAGGGTGGTCTTTGCCCAGGGTCTTCTCTCTAATGGCCAATGCATCGTTAAGGAGGTTTGCTGCCTCTTTGTATTTATTCTGGTCCCTGGAGAGCAGAAAACACTTTCAAATTAATCTATTGCGACTCATTGTGCAACAAAGGTCTTTCTCACAAGAAGCTGTTTCCATGGCAACAGGGTGATGGCACAATAGCCTAATATCACAACGGCTTGGGAGCCGGATATTACCATAGTTTACAACAAAAGCTATGGAAAATGAGGTTCTCAGCCCCTTCGTTGAAAGCACTTGTTGATATACGATACTGTGGTTTAAGATGCATTAGAGACTCACTAGGCATTTTTTTCCATTTAAAGTGGAGCTGCATATTAAGTTGTGATAGAAGATAGTATTTTAACATGAAACAAACTACATCACTTTTAAATGAAAGTTTGGTATTGGTAAGATTTTTTTTTTTTAAGTTTTGGAATATAACTCTTATGCTCACGAAGGCTACTTTTATTTGATCAACAATAACGTGAAATATTATTACAATTTAAAATAAATGTTTCTATTTAAATATATTAAAAGATAATTCATTCCTGTGATGAAAAGCAGAATTTTCAATATAATTACTCCAGTCTTCAGTGATTTGCTGCTCAAAAAAACATTTCTAATTATTATTATTAATGTTGTGCTGCTCAATATTTTTTGTGTAAAGCCTTTTGTCATGATTCATGATGAATAGAAAGTTCAAAAACAGCAATAATTTGAAATGGATTAAATCCTGAAAAAAAGGCAATACTTTTTCAAAAGAAAAAATTGAGTCCAAACTTTGGAATGGTAACAGTACCAACATGCTTAAACTTGTACAGTAAAGTCGGCCGAACGGACAGTCAAACAATAAAGATTTCAGAGCTAAAGTTCTTTGCTGACCTGTAAACGAGGGCGAGAATATTCAGCATGGTGGCTACATCGGGATGATCATGTCCAGATGTTTTCTCTAGATCCTCCAGAGCCTGTTTGCAGAGAGGAACCGCCACCTCATACCTGCCCTGGGAGGCATACTGGATGACCAGGTTGTGGAGGGTTCGGAGACGAGCGGGGATCTCGTAACCGCCCTGCTGCGCTGCTGCCACTGCACTGCTGTGAGGAGGCTGGACTGGAAAGAAAAGAAAGAAAAAGAAAAAAAAAAAAATTCATAAAACATAGTAATGTTTTATTTATAGTTAGCTGCCAACCTAGACATCATTTGTAAACATAGCAGACCCAAAACAAATTGTGTGCCTTCAAAGGGACATTTACTACTCTCAAAAACACAAACTGTCTTGAGTAGGTACTACATTTAAATTTGAATTTATTTCAAAACCATTAAAAAAAGTATGTTCTATATAGTAGGGGTTAAAGCGTTAGATCACCCAAAAATTAAAATTATCCCATGATTTACTCACCCTTCAATCATCCTAGGTTTATCTGACTACCTTCTTTCAGACGAACACAAAAGGAGATACAATAAAATATCTTTACTTATCAAAGCTTTATAATGGTTGTGAATGAGGGGCCACATTTTGAAGCACAGAAAAAATATCCATCCATAATAAAAAATAATTCATACGGCTCCAGTGGGTTAATAAAGACCTAGTGAAGTGATTGATTTTTGTAAGAAATATATCCATATTTATAAATTCAAATAACTAACTTCCGTTGCTGAAGTTGACTTGCGCAAAATCATGAGATAATTTTCATTTTGGGGTGAACCATCCCTTTAAATGACTTCAGATTTTTTAAAGTTGCCAATTACGCGATTAAAGTAGAGTCAACGTCGACTAGTTCCTGATGATGTCATTAATGAACAAGACTGAGACTCAAATGCATATGACACAATAAATATGGCATATACAGCTTACATAACAGCTTATTTTTATTAGTTATTTATAGGGTGTTTGTGTCTATTTGCCTCTTCATGAAGAATCGCTTGTTTGTATTCCTCATTCGTTAGTCGCTTTGGATAAAAGCATCTGCTAAATGATTAAATGTAAATGCATTTTGTCTAAAAATAAAAATGTTTTATTTAAAATAATAATAATAACAACAGTAATAATAATTTATTCTCAAGTCCCATCTTAAATTTGCTGAGAACCACTAGACTATTGGAATAAGTCTCTCTTGCGTGGCCGTTAACATGTAGGGTGTTTGAGATCAGTCACTTTCAGAGGCTGCCAATGTAAATTGTAGCAGACAGTTCACTAGGTTTTTCCAGGAAAAAAGCCTATATTCTTTGAATTAAGATGGTCATTTAATAGAAGTCAACAAGTAGCTTTCCATTAAAAAGAAAAAATATATAGGCACAAGATCTAAGAGCGCATATTTCCTGATTAAAAACACGCCTCATACTTAAAGACCAAAACAAACTTCAAATTTGCCAGCTCAAATAAACTAAGAATTATCAAATGCATGGCAGGGCAAAATGACAGTGAGAGGATTACATCCCTACTTCTTCAGGAATGAGGTGAAGAGATTAATGGGATCTTTCTTACAGCAGATTAATGTCGGTCTCTTTGAAAAACCCTGCTGGAGATCATTTGCTGCAGGGATGCATCACTGACAGTCAAACAGCCGTCTGGCATTCATGTGTCAGAATGAGGGCTAATCTGAGCACGGCAGTGTCAGCCTGCGACACATGATACTTTAAACTCCTGTGCACTGTTGCGCTTTCTGTCATAACATGACCGTGGCTGCCCTTTGATCCTCCTCCACAGTCAATGAGGCAATTATCAGGCAGGAGAACAGAGAAAGTGGAGGGATGGACAGAAAATGCAAGACGGGAAACCGTTTGGCAGAAAATATGTGTAGGAAGAACTGTGCTTCTTTTCTTTTCCCCCAACAATACATTGTTCCTTTTAAGTCCTCCATAATTTGCACTTTTTACATTTTTATTTTGATCTTGTAAACTAATTATATGATTTTTTGTATCTTCATTTTCATATTTTGGTTGTACCGTGGTACAGTGATGGTATCAGATGGAAATACCATGCTACTGAGAAGTAATTTGAGACCACATTGAAAATCTTGGAATTTAAAACTGGGAATACATTGAAAATGTGTTTATATTTAAACAAATAAATATAGATATATTCAGTATACACTAGCGTTCAAATGTTTAAGGTCAGTATTTCTTATATTCAGCAAGGACACATTAAGTTATAAAGTGACAGTAAAGACATTTATAATGCTACAAAATATTTCTATACAAAATAAAAGCTGGGCAACGTTTCTTAAGCAGCAAATCAGCGTATTAGAATGATTTGTGAAAGATCATGTGATGCTGAAGACTGGATTAATGATGCTGAAAATTCAGCTTTACCATCACAGGAATATATTAATATTTTAAAATACACTAAAATAGAAAATTTATTTTAAATTGTAATAATATTTCACAATATTTCTGTTTTTATTATATTTTATCATCAAATAAATGCAACCTTGGAAAGAGACTTCTCTGAGAAACAAACAAAAAAAATCTTACCAACTCCAAACTTTGAAACGGTAGTGTAAACATTTATTTTAAATGTATTTCAAATATGTTTATTATATTTACTTTACTTATTTTTATAATTATCATTTCTAGATCACATTAATCAAATTTGATTGTGACTTTTTATTATTATTTTTTTGTTTGTTTGTTTTTTAGAAAATGTATAGAAATAGAAAAAAATCCAAGACTCCAAATTAGAAGCATTTCTACTAGTGGCTTCAGACTTTTAGGCCACAACTGTATACAATAAGCCAGAATGGTTCCCTCATACTTATATCATGGTGTTTCTATTATAACAATACAATACAATAGTCTTTTAGTGGAGGTAATTCTACATTTTGAATTTGACTAGTGCCCTGTGTTCTACCAGGTCAGCGGTCCAAAGTGTAGTGCTACTTGGATACTTACTGCCAGGCCCCGGCTCATCCTGTTCATCTGGGAAAAGATCGTCCAGTGTCTCCCTACTGGAATCAGAGTCCTTATCATCCTGATGAGAGTGAAATGGAAAGAGTTGGAGAGAAGCACAGAGTGAGAGCAAAAGTAGAAAGACACAGAGATAAAGGCTCTATGGAAAATAAGATAAAGTCTCACCGATGGGCTGAGGTCCTGGTCATATTTCTTGAGCTGGTTCATGAACTCCAGATGTTTCTTCTCCTCCTCCAGCTGGGCCACGCTCTGCTCGCTCTTCTGAAGCCGCTGCTGGGTCCCTGCCAGCTCGTCCCTCAGCCACTGGTTCTCCTGACACAGCCTCCGCACCTGGAGAGCAGGAAAAAGCAGCTTCAGGGCATTTTCACACTACAGCTTTTAAACTAATTTGTGGAAGCGAACAAACATTGACAGTGCGCATTTTGTCAGCAGCTTTGGTTCAGGAATTACTTTTCTCCTTTAATTTCCCCATGGTACCCATAACTACAAAACCAACAAGTTCAGAAGTAAATAACATTATAACTTGTGATTATAAGACAAGCATTAATCTATAATAAATAAGTATATCTATTGCTACAAATATATCAGTGCGACTTATGACTGGTTTTGTGGTCCAGGGTCACATATAACCTTTAATGAGGAAATTAAGCATATTGTGAATGAAATAATTTAAACAGTAACAATGAAATACAATATTATTGATAAGTCATAAAATATGCATTACATATACTACTGTACACTAAAAAAAAGTTAATTGATGAAGTTACCTTGCCATATACAGTGAAACTGTAAATGTTTTAACATTGCATTATATGCAATTTAACTGTAAAATGTTGTCAAATGTTTTTTTTTTCATTAATGTACATTAAGTTAAGTAGATATTAATATATTTACTTCAGATATTAAGCAAAGTTACATCAAGTGTGTTACTCTGACAGTGTTTTGTCTTTGTGCATATGACCCTGTGCAGCATCTAAATAGAGTGTTGGACCCATTTTATGCACAGGTCACTTACAATTAACTCTGATTTATCATGTGGTTTCATGGTGGTTATCAGAACATTTTAAAGTAAAAAGAAAATTTTGGTTGTTCAAGTCAAATCCTTATTAACATTATATAAAATTAATGACATATACAGTTATAAGCTGTAAAATATACTGAAACCAATATGTTATCACGTAATACCTTGTCACTTGGGGTGTGACGAGACAGTTAGATCACAAGACGAGATGAGATTTTTACACCATATTTTTTTTAAGAAATCCTCAATGACGAAATACATTACTAGGAAAATAGTCTGCAGGTGCATTTGAAAAGTTTTAAATAATCATCATATAAATGAATGTCATTTCAGTTCTACTTTGAGTATAAATTATCAAATGCAGTAAAAGACAACAATACTCAAATACTGTAAAAGGTTTTGCTAAACTCAACTGACTGGCTGGCTTCTCTCCTGTATGATTTCATGAGTCTCTTCAGTCCTTAGAACTGTACATGATTTATGAGCTTCTTCAAATTTTAACCTCGTAACTGAACTCCTTTCCACAAATTGATCATAGAAATAAAATCAGTATTAATCAAAATGAATAACAGTTTTCTCTTAGTCTTATTAAGTGCAAACAATACGTGCAACCATAACCAAAGCAGGCCTGCTCTCTTAATTTTCAAAGTGCAAATCAAGACCAAATTTTTCTTCAAGCATGATACAGAGCTAAGGGATGGTTACAACTACATAACTCAGCCTAAGATAGATTTCATGTGGGGAGATATTTGCATGCATCAGGGAGACGCTTTTAAAATGCAGGGTATTGAAATCACATTTGAATGCATGCTCGCGTTTTACTTTCGCTTTCGCAATTGCACGCATTCCACAAGATAAGACATTTGTCATACGCTTTTAGGCATTGTTGTGCAACGAATCCTCCGCCACGGTCTTGTCAGTCATCTCGTCATGTGATGAGTGAACTCTGATTCCTACTGCACTGGGTACAACTGTGCAGCTTGTGTTGGATAAGCTAGATTGGATTGAAGCGACTATTATCCAAATGAATTAAATGGTTTTTAATTCTAAAAGTGAAGGCATAATGTAAACACAGTGGTGGCATATTCTATCCTAATTTCACCCTCACACTCCGTTCATGGCAATATCGCAAGACAGCTTTTCACCTTGAAAAAAATCTTGTCACATTTTAATATCGAGATCTCGTCACACCCCTACTTGTCACAATTTTTTTTTACGATACATTTTTTTTTTTTTACCATAAATTTAACAGGGTATTTCTATATTTTATTATATTTCTTGGTAACTGTGGGTAATTTAGTTATTAACCAATTCGACAATTAAACAACTTTTAAAAATTAGACCAAAATCACGTTGACTTATTGAGGTTTACATCATGAACCTGACCATATGCTCTCTGCTGATTTGTTCTTCAGATATACACAAGTGCTATTATGTGTGTGGGCCAAAACCATGAGTCAAAATGTAAAGTGAATCATGCTTCCAATTTTTGGTACCTTCTCTTTCTCAGTGGTTGCCTATTTAAAGTGGTAAACTGTTGCTAGTACTCACATTGATGAAATAAACATTCTATGATTTGGAGCCAAATAATACAATGTGATTTATACCATATGGGAGCAGAGGGATGGAATTAAATTTACATTTGGACTTTGCAATCAAACCATGTCTGTGTGCATGTACACCAATTAACCTGAGTGCAGAGTTTAATTTTTGATGTAGTGCAGTGTGCTTGTGTATGTACCTGTGCTCGAAGCTTCTGTTTCTCTGCCTCCACCGCACTCAAGTGCCCTGACAGAGCCATCATCACCTGCACCGATTGATAAAAGAAAGACAGAGTAGCCTTGGTGTTACAATGGTTACAAGCAAATTAATTACAAAATAATTCATCATTTCATCCCATTTTGGAAGCCTTTCCACACTTTACCTGTGCTTCACTAAGGCCCAGTTCCAGCATTTCCATGGAGCGTTGGATCATGGCTGTCTTCTCCTCAACAGCACGACCCTCCTGGCTCTGTTTGAGGCAGCGCAAGGTCCCCATCAAACCTTCCAGGATGGCCTGATGTTCTGCACGGAGCGCCTCCAGCCCCTGCATGACCTCCCGTGTCCGACATAGCAGCTCGTCCTGGGACAGCTTCTCACCGGGGTCACCCTGCCCCTCCGTCTCCTTCACACACAACACGCTCGACATATCCTCACGCATCCTACACAGAGACACAATACAAGAATGAGAACAGAAATGTGGGAACATTTTCTGTTAAGATGAGTGTGTTGTGTGTGTGTGTGTGTGTGTGTGTGTGTGTGTGTGTGTGTGTGTAAAAGTGTGAGAGTAAAGTCGAAATGAAACGAAGACAACAAAGGCAATTCAATGAGAGTCGTCTCCTCCTTGTTCTCGTGCCTTGAAACCCTAAACGAATAATTCCAAGTCCCTGTAAAAGTGGCAAAAAAAATCCACAAACATTACAACATCTCTAGGCAGAAGAATGAATTCCCTACCAACTCCCATAAAACACCATGGGAACCAGACCAATATGTACTGTAGAGGTTTCATGGCAAACTGAACCATGCATCGAGTTTTATTTGCTTTTAATCCAAATTCACCTTCTGTCACTGAGACAAACTTCCATGTTGCCTTCAACAACTTATGTAACAGGACTAGGAACCTATAGAATTACTTGAGAGCAGTAAATCTGCTTAGACCACTTGCAAAGCTTTAAACAATGACTGCTTCACTTAGCAGTGTTCGAGTTGAGGCAATGGACATTAGCGAGAGCAAGATGTTAGCGCAGATTTAACCAAATTAGTTAAGATGGACAACATAGATAACTAGATTTTTACAAGAGTGGTGCTGGTCTGGCCAAAACATGCTGACACAATGCTATGGAGCTCTGGACGGTTGACAGGGAATTACTATGCGGTTGCTATGGTATTCTAAGACATTTTTAGCATATTGCTGAGTGGCAACTAAAACGTTTTACTGACCCACCCCGGTCTCGATGATATTCTCTAGATATGGCTCAGATCCTTTCTTTCATATAATATCCTTCTATGGGATTTTTAGCTCATTTTAAAGCAGAAAGTATACTTTGCTTGTCTGCATTAACCCAAAGTAAATTTCAGTTTTGATGTGAACACTTCGCATTCTATACAGCTGAATGCATAGTCTTTAAAAGAATACTCCATTTGCTGCTCAAACACAGGCACTCAAAATATGTGCACTAGAAAGTTTCATCCTTGTTCAGTGTCTGCGCTATTTAGTTCCAAAAGTTATGACCAATAAAAATTATCCATGTGCGAGTGCATGTGCGAGTGATTTGAGCACTCAAAAAAATAAAATAAAAAATGCATTCACGGATATTAGAGTATATTCTAAAAGGCTGTATAGGGCTGTCAAAATGAACTAAATAAAATCGAGTTATTACTTAAAATATTACTAAAATTCAAATTATGGCCCAATGTCAGGCCACCGTTGACCATCTGTCGGCCAACTTTATGCTGTGTGCTCCTGACCGACTAATCAGACCACAGTCGGCAGCTTTCAGCCGATTTCGCAAATTGAGACCAACGGTGAGAAAGACCATTCTGATTGGCTGTTCAACTTAGCGAACCAGTACACGAGAAGAAAAATGGAAGTGAGGAAAACAAGTAAATAACACATCTTGCATCTCATTTCAAAGGCTGCTTCCTCAGGAGGTTGCATTTGAAGGCTGCATACGTCATCGAAGCGGTCTCATAATAAGAAAAGTAACCGTTAGATTACAAAGTAAGAAAGAAATTACAGTAGTTTACAAACTTACGGGGAATAACATTAAATTATTATGGTTACTTTTTAAAAAAAAAAATAAGACATCATGCAGCCTTCAAATGCGACCTCTGGAGGAAGCACTCTCCGAAATGAGACACTGCCTTTTGATTTGTTTACGGTTTGCATATCCACAGTCCTAACTCTCTCCGTTTCCATTTTTGAGTTACAAATACAGACTACTGCCACCTGCTGGCATGGAGAGTTCTTTGAGGTCGGTTTAGTGCGTCTGGTCCTTAATCGACCACCATCTGATACAAACCCCATTATTTGCGGTATAATTCAAGTTTGTAACAAGCAGTGCATGCTGAGTTACACATAATGTTTAATTATGAAAGAATAAGGGTTTGTTCAAATCCCTAATCTTAAGTATGAGCCTTAGTAAACACAACTAACACGAAATTCTAAAATAAAAATAAAGACAAAGAGCAAGTTCACTCAGAGGTGCAATGACAACGCAAACATTCTCCAAGAATTTGAGAAGCTCCTTACTCTTCCCAGACTGGCACAAGGAAACAAAGCAGCTGTCTTTGTTGTTGCCAAGACACAACTCACCTGGTAAGGCAGATCACAGTTGCTAAGAGAATGGGTGAGGCACGATAACGTAAGAGCACTGGGAGCTGTGAAAACCAAAAGACCAAGAGAGAACCTGAGACTGTTGCCCTTTCAAGCGCAACACATCCAAACTACAGCGAAAATGTTGTGAAAGTCCATTCATTAGAAATAAACACGTCTCCTCAGATTTCTTTTCTCTCCAGAAAACAACCGTACATTCTCCTCCCTGTAATGCTGATGTAAAGAGGAGGTGCGTCTACGAGCTGTTCCTGAGCTTGAGGGCCTGTGCTGTATTCCTGTGGGAAGGAAATAGGAAGTGAGACGGCAGAGATTCATGTGACCCATAAAGCTGCTCGTCGTCTGGCATGTGATAACCATTGGGCAGGAAACACCAATGCATGATGGGAATTAAAGTACTGATGAATCTACAGCACAGACCGTTTAGAACAAACCAATCTCACAGTTCTCTTCCAATAGGGACCAACCACTGAGATTCTCATCCAACCAAGAAACCCCTTGATATAACAATATTAGATTTTAGATACTTCATTACTCATACTAACAAACTTTATTACATTTGGGTATTATGAATATATAATAGAGCGCAAGAGATTTTAATTAGTAGCACAGGAGAGAAGCGATATTAATATTATGGCTGTTCTAAACTGTTTGGGATAACCAACAGATTGCAGATATTAAAATTTTACTACTAAATATATTAAAATAATTATATTAAAATAAAACTACTTTGAATAAATTAAGAATAAACACTAAAAACAAAAATCTTATTTTAAACTCTACAAGTGAATTTATATGTACAGTATGAAAAAGAATATATTATTTTGAGACTTTCCAAATATTACATTCAGGGTGTTAATTAAATTATTAGAGTTTGTTTGTGAAGATTGCGATTGTTAGAATTAGATTTAATGTAATCTATAAATAAATTGTAATCTAAATATAAAAAATAGGGGAAATGAGTTTCAATGCTGATAAATTAAAAATAAAATATCCAATACTGATACAATAATCCCAAAATTGTATCATGCATCCCTACTTTCAGAGGAGCAAAAAAAAAAAAAACTTCAATTAACTTAACCAACTGTACTATTTACATCCGGACAGGTTCATTTAACCTGACATAATCAGTAATATAAAGAGTCAGTTTTCCACAAAACCCAGCAAATAAACCTAGACACTCTCCTTAATTTGGTCTCATCCTCCGTGATCATGATTTGTGATTTCAGATGCATTAAAGAACAAAAGGTAGCAGAAAGACAGAGCCAGGGCACTGGAAAGGTAAGCAAACGCACAACAGGGATGAAGATGCAAATTTCATGCTGCTTTTTAAAGTGCAAATGTGTTTCAGTGCTTTGCGCTGGGGATATGCAATCCCTGTTCTTCAAAGCACACAAAACACACCAAATACACATAACTATATATCATCTAATCGGTTTTCAGTAATGCTAACAGCACATAAAAGGACACAACGAGGACCGGCAAAGTTGATAAGAGAATAAAGAGGAAGAGATTCAAGAAGTCTTGCTTTCATCTTAAAAAACCAAGAGAAGTACAAAAACAGTCGCAGCTACTCTGGCTTCAGGGAAAAGGCAAATTTGACGAACACTTCTGAAGTTTGCAGAACTTTTGAAGGCCACATAACAGGTATTTATCAGAACAGTTTTTTTATTTGAATTAGTATTTAGTTATAGGAAACAATAGCAGCCCCATCAGCAGGGTTCAATTATTTTTTATTAATACTATAAGAGAAATGTGTTGCTATTAAATCATATTACACATAATGCAAATTATCATTATCACAATGACTCATTTTTTTTTAAATTAAGCCACTGATACAGTGGCTGAAAATCAGACTCTCACAGTAGCTTCCTCTTACTTTAATGAGGCATCTGAGCATGTTTGTGTTTCAAGAAAAGTCACATGAACAAACTCCATGTTATTTTCTGTACATGTTAACATTAACTGTGATTATTTTAACACACTATTATAATGCAGGACAGACCTTGAGGCAGAGAAATTAAAGTTTAGCTCAGGCAGGCAGTAAAAATCTGGCAGCAAATGCGTGAAAATCTCCTCAAATCCGTTTAGTAGTTTGTTGTCTGAATGTTCAGCAAAAAAATTTAATCCATTCAAAATCGGATTTCTGAAAATAAGTCTGAACAGTCGGATGAGACTTAGTGTTTTTTTTTTGGGGGGGGGGGGGGGGGGGGGGGGGGGGGGGGGGTTCATTTAAGACCGAACGGGTAACTGCATTTGAAATAGTGAATGTTTAAGAAAACATATGCATAAACATGTCAAATTCATCAATGCCTCCAATGTTTATGTTGTCTCATGTGCATCAGGGCAAGATGTCATGATAGACATAAGCAGAGGGAAAATTTCTAGTTTTCTATTTCTAGACAAATGTGCAGAGTGAACCAATCCTAACAGTATGAGATCATAGATGAGAACAGATAAATAAAACACGCTGCAGGCCTGCACACCTCCTACTGAATTACAAATGATAACGATTAGTCCTTTATTACTCAATATGGAGAGGTTGAGAAAGAGAATGCTAGAGATGCCGTAATAAAAAGAGGAAGCTGAGGTTTGAAGAGATTGAGCAGGTTGGGTGAGAGGCTCATTACTCAGAGCTGTTAAGCCGATAGTACTACTATAGCATGACTCACAACCCTGTCCATCGGGGAAAAACTGTCCTGAGACCTCAGGAGGAAGGGGGGAGGGGGTTCAACCTCACGCCTGAAACTATAGCAACATCCATGCTGTTGAGTCACAGGAAGAGATATTGCTGACATTACAGGAAGGCCACACACCAAGAGAGAAAAACAGAACAGAGATTAAAGGAATAGTTCACCCAAAAATTATTTACTTATTCAAAACCTTCTCTTTGAGTTGAAATCATTATTATTTTTAAAATTATTAAGAATTTCCTCATTACATCTTAACGTTCGGTAGTGGCTTGACTTGGGATGCGCATATAGGGTGAATTCAGGGTGATTGGGACCATGGAGATGGCTTGGAAAGAAATGACCCAATGAACCCCTTCATGCATTTTAATTTACAAAAATAGTAACAGTTAAAATTGTAAACCTGGAGCCATATTCACAAAACATCTTAAATAGCTCCTAACTTGCCGATTTAGGAGAAACTCTTACAAATCATGACCGTGTCCGTCCTAATTTGAGGAATCAGTGGTTCAGTTCACGTATCAAACTACCAAAATCACGTGAACTATTGAAATTGCGAATCACTTATGACGTAACGAAGCCTCGTTTACTGAAATCACATGACTTTGGCGCTCCGAATCACTGAATCAAAACAAATGATTCATAAAGCCGTTTTGAAAATATTGTTGAAAAGTTGTTATTTTGGCGCACAAAAAGCATTCTCGTTGTTTTATAATATTACGATTGAACCACTGTACTCACATGAACCGTTTTAAATATGTTTTTAGTACCTCTCTGGGCATTGAAAGTGTTAATTATCTTGCTGGCAATAGAGGCCTCACTGAGACATCGGATTTCATCAAAACTATCTTAATTTGTGTTCCGAAGATGAACGAAGGTCTTACGGGTGTAGAACGACATGAGGGTGAGTAATAAAAGACAGAATTTTCATTTTTGGGTGAACTAACCCTTTGAGGTGTGCTTGCTGAATAACAAAGAAGAATTATACAGTCCCCAAATTTTGTATGGTAGTTTATATTCATTATGATGACCAAGTCTCAATCTACAGGACGACATTGTTTGCGAGAGGTAACATTAACACTGAGGCTGGTGTCTGCGTCCTTGATCGCCTTGGGCTAGAGACCACCATGAGAAACTGCAGTGTGGTGCTTCATTTTAATGAACTCTGCAAAACAGTGTGATTGCTCTGACACTTCAGTCCAACCCACTCAGCTTCAGACGCCTTCACCGATGCAATGTGTGAATGCTAGAGCACAGTGTTACACTAAAGCTTTGCTTTCTTTGTGTTATTTTGAGGAAGCATCTTGAGGTCTGTTTTTAACTATCAGCTGTGCATGAATAAAGAAGAAGAGAAACAGTGTTAGCAAAAACAATGAAACAAGAAAACCTTGTTGTGATGTTAGTTTTAATAGAGAACCTACAAAATACTGTGTCCAAAACCGACATGTGACATCCCATATAACAAGACACATGATCCCACAGTTCAATTCAGATGAACACGTTCGGTATAATCAAACGGAGGCACGTTGCTGCAGCACAAGTGTATGAGAGGCCATAAATTGTGCTTGTGTTCCTGTATGGAGCCAAATTTATAACTGTCCCATTGATTCCCCAGAGAACCAGCCACCTTGTCAGTGAGAAGCCACTGCAGCGGAGCCCGAGCTCGCAGCTGGCCACACATTCAGACTGCTCAGAGACTGCATCTCCTTCACTAAAATACAAATGCTTTCACTGAGCTAAGACGGACTGTATGTCAACTGAGCAGAGCAAGCCATCTGAATACTAACTAAAAAAGATCCACGTCACGCAGAAAGATCAAGCACCTTGATTCCAAGCGCAGAATCGTCATGAAACCGGTTCTTTTTAGTAAATATTTGAGTTGCAGGTCAACATATCAAGTAGTGAGACAAGGATGATGTGTTTAAATTAAATACAATTAAAACTAAATCATTGCAGCACAAAATTTCACTTGATGTTATTCATCACTCAACTGGTTTAACAGAGTCTAAAAGTCTCCATCTGAGACCAGCAGAACCAGTTCGATAATACACTTATTAGAGAATTATGCAGGTCTTAATAAAGAAGAACTTATATATATGATCACATGATCCTTCGGAAATCATTTTAATACGCCGATTTTGTGAATCATTACTGATGCTCAATTATTAACAAAGGTTATTATTATCGATGTTGAAAGCAGTTGTGCTGATTAATATTTGAGTGTAAACTGTGATTAATTCTTTGAATAGAAAGTGAAAATCTTTTCTACCACTTTTGATCAATTTCATGCATCTTTGCTGAACAAAATATCACTTCCTTTTAAAAATATAATCTTTACATTTTCATTTTTGATAAGAAATGGTTCTTGACCAGCAATTCAGCACAGAATGATTTCTGTAGGATCATGTGACACTAAAGAGTAATGATGCTGAAAATTCAGCTTTGAATCACAGAATAAACTACATTTTACAATTAATTAAAAAAGAAAAGTTTTAATTATTACCGTTTTAAGTTTTTTCCCCCCACTTGGTGCAGTGGTACAGTGACATTAAACTTATTTAAAACTGATTTTCAGAAAGACACCAGCACTGAAACTTGTGATATGAATCATGTATATTCAACAAAGGAGATTGTGCACCACAGCTTTAACAGAGATCATGGGCAGCTCAATGGAGCGGTGACTAACAGTGAATTTACACTGATCTACTGCTGGTTTAACCCTGATCTTCTGGGTGGTTTATGGCTGTATCACTGACAGATATCTGATGCAGTGACTAACACTCATCTGCTGCATGTCATGGCCTGGCTGGGCTTTTGCCTTCTCACACATCTGACTCTTAATATCAGACCTCTGAGCATCCATCCACCCGATTTACCCGGTCTAATAAAATGAGAACGATCTCCAAGTCGTTTAAAGGCGATGTAAACACTCATTTGACAGGTACACTGACACTCCCAGCAAGCCTCGGACGGGAGATGAGCGCGTGAGTTAGCTCGTTAGCATAATGAACATCTTACCGTTCAGCGGAACATCCAGATCACCCACAACCGTAACAGGTTTGTTCTTCCGAGTCCTACCACGAAACTCGAGTAAATATAACACTCCACAGCCTGAATGAGAGGGTTTGGGGCTGGAATAGACCAGTTGTGTGTGTCCTCCTCTCCAGTCTTCCGGCGCTCGAAGGGGGAAGTTCCTGCCACTGGCAGTCCGATTCCTCCAGCACGAGCTCAAATCACAGAGTGACGCAGAAACAACAGATTATTAATCACATAGTCGTAATATGTGGAGCGGTGTTCGCGAAAACGCTGGGGTCTCAGCTCAGACGCATCCGTCTGGAGCTGTACGGGGTGAAAATGGCGTTGTTTCTCGCGGCAGGTTCACTCCTCCTCATTATGATGTCATCCGAAAATAAAAGAGAGCGATTTTCATTTTATTTTAATTTTTTTTTTTTTTTTTGTTAAAATTTACTCTTTGAAAAGGAATGTGACATTATTGTTGATATTATTTTTTTATTTCGTAAACCTCATTGGTAGGCATATTTGCCTGATCAAAATCGGTTATAACAAAGTTCGTTTAGTTTAAGCACTATTAGTAATATGAATCGCCAGATTAACAATTTATTATTAGTCAGGCTAAATAGTTGCCAAGTGAGAAATTTAACTAAGTCGAATATAGGAGTGATTTGTGATATCGCTACCAGTTTAATTAAAAAGACGTTAATATTGAATATCTTGCCATTCAGAGAGAAATTTGGCGGTAGTTTTTCCCCTACCATCAAAAAAAAAAAAAGTCAGAATAAACCAATTCATCAAGTTTTGCATGTCAAGCAACGCGTCAAAAAATACGGTCTGGAATTACGTTAACAAGTGGAGCGGAGTAACGGAGATTTAGCATTTGATAATCACTCCGCTCTGATCCGCTCCTGGGTTTACATCTCCACACACCAGACCCACCCTGAGAAATTCTTATTTAAAATGTTATGAATTATTAGCCTATACCTTCAGCTGCATTGTATGTGCCTTGGCATGGTAATTGTATGGTCCATGACTAGATGTTAAATATTTATTGTTTGACTGTGATTCATTCAAAATAATTTACAACTACAAAGAACCAAATAATTAAGCTTCCAATTTAATGCAATATAATTTGTTTGATCACTTTTTAATTAATTCCAAACAATTTGCAACGCTATTTTCCAAATCAATATAAAATACCAAAGACAAACTTGTAGTCTATCAATGTTTTAGCTTTAAAAAATAAATGTTGTAATTACTTAAAAAAAAAATTATTTACCCTCTTGCCAGTCTAAATCTGTATCAAATAAGGCTGAAATAGATTTGGCTTTCTATAAATACGGCTGCCACACAAGAGTGCACCTTTCCTCTTCATATGTAACTACAGTAACGTGTTAATAATCAGGTTTCAAACTAGGTGAGAAGTTTCAGATGATAAAAACTGCTTCTCTCTATTGAAAACTGAGAATGGAAAATCTAGCCTATCATTACGCTCTCATACACAGGTAGACAAACATTTTCAACATTTCATAACAGTTCCAGATGTTGATACAATGTTTGGTCTAAACTTTCACTTCCACATAGAAGACACCACAGAGAGTAGCGGCTGATTTACAGTCTTTATTTGCATTTCATGTAGTTTTGCCTTTTTCCCGTCCAGTCAGTGTCCTCCATATGTTGTGTAGAGCTACTCTCGCCATCAGAACTGTAATGGTGAAGTTCCGTCTGTACCATTCCCTGAAACACAAAAGGTTTGGATTTAAACCTGTTATTATTGTTAGAAAAATTATCAATAAAGGCCAATTCACACCGCATCGGTGCGATACCCCTGTCGGTGTCTGTTGGAGGTGGTCGGAGTCTGTTTTCACCCAACTGAACATGTTTAATCGCCATGGTATGGCTTGCTAACAAACTCTGGCGTAATCTGACCTGGCCGCGAACCGTTGCTATGACGATGAGGCAAGTCCCTTGCAAAGACTGCGGGACTCACGCACACACAACAAAACACTGCAAACGTGATATCGCAGTTTGTTCATTGTAAAAATAAAATGCAGTCCAACATATAAAAGTTAAAATACTCAATTTAAATAGTCCGTAGTGCAATCCGTGCCGTTCAGCAAGAGCACTTCTCCACTGTGGTGATGCCATTTTTGTTCGTGTGAAGAGGATTATTTTTTTCTATTAATACTGGAACACGCACATGAAGGATTTTACATAATAAATAGTAAGTAGCCTATAGCATCCAAATACTTTGCGAAATGGAAATATTTGGATTCGTGCGAATAAGAGAGGTATAAGCGTGAGAGCAAAGCAGGTTTAACCTAAATTTGGTTTTAAATGAATTCGTTTTGGCTTGTTTAGCTACAAATGGTTGTATAAGCCTTCGATGGGTCGCGCTAAAACAAAAAGTTTAAAAACCGATGTAAGCTATACCAATCCCAACGCAAGGGATCAGATCGATGGCTAGAGCTTCGAATTTCAGGTTAGTATTTTTATGTTTGCCTCAATAGTTTAATACAATGAAAATATATATGATACTATATTATTAACGCCTGAAAATATTGTTAACATGATTATGGATCTCAATTTTTCCCAGCCAGACTTGACTCTCTGTGACTCATTTGTCAGTGTTTGTTGAGGCAGTGTGAACATGACCATTTTTTCTCATAGAATTCTAAATCCAACGGCCAACTTGCTTGTTGGTGTTTGTTGCCGTTTGTCGGTGCGGTGTGAATTGGCTTTAATAGAACAGTTTGAGTTTTTTGACCAAAGAGAGCAAGTATTTGAATCTCACCTGTTATAACTGGAATGCCTTGTAATGTTTTTGTCCAAGAAGTGTTTGTAGAACACTGCCATTTCTTCACTGTTTAATGTCCTTTTCCTTCCTAAAACCATAATAAATGGCACAGTTCACACAAGCACATATACATTAGCAGTACCAAAACCACCACAGGCACGTCCCCTACAAATTTAGGATTCAATAAGTATCAGGTCGATTAGTATGAATCTCTCAATGATGGATTCATAAACATTAACATTTGCTTATATCCTTGTCAGTTAGTGTAATAAATTAATTATGCTGTAGGCCAGGGGTGCAAAACTCAGTTCCTGGAGGGCCACAACCCTGCAGAGTTTAGCTTCAACCCTAATTAAACACACCTGATCCAGTTAATCAAGTCCTTCAGGCTTATTTGTAAACTACAGCTCCATCCAAAGTAGCATACTATACAGTAGATGAAAAAAAAAAAAAAAAGGTATGGTGACAAGAGCAGTATATCCGAATTCCCAGTACTCATGAGAGTAGGCAAAACATACCCAGATGACTTACTACAGATACTGAAGTGCGCATTTGATTGACACTTTAGCATCCCATGAGGCCACGGGAGAGGATTTGTGAATGGCAGTGAAGCGACGCAACCTGAGATGCTCTTATTATTGGGCGATATGAGGATCACAGAAAGCGTAGCGGCTAACTTGGATCATCTGTGCCTTGATAACCAATCATATTACAGCCTTGATGTTATAGAATTTTGCTCAGAGTTGTGTGACAATCACTTTTTGCAGATACCATAGAAATAAACGAGAAGTGCCATTAACCGAATTATACCTGTCGCGTAATTGTCCGTGACTTCTCTTATAAAACAGCTTTTTTTTTGGGTGTAAACTCAAAACAAATATTTAATAGCAAACACATTGAGGATTAGCCAATGGGCACAATTTCCTCACGAAAGTTGTTTATTCAATGCAGTGGAGCCTCTCCTCCATTGACATCCATTCAAAAAAATTACATTTATAGTATATAGAACACACTTCAATATTAAGTTCCTACTCCGAGAGTCTGCGATTTTGGATGCAGCCTGCAGGTATGTGTGTTGGACTGTGGTCTTCCAGGAACCGAATTTTACACCCCTGCTGTAGGTAGTGTACATATTTTGACAGCTCACCATCATTATCTCTTTCTGACAACCCTTTAGCCGCCAATTGTAGTCGTATGTATTCTTCTTTTTCCTGTTAGAAAGTAATAAGTAGTCAAAAACGTCCACTCTAGTCTCTATGATACTGTATAACAATATGCTTGCCATTTCTATTTTGCAAGAACCTTTATGAACACAAAACTGCCCCCTAGTGGTAAATGGAGAACTTCATGGAGGATCTCATTGGTTTACTCCATAAACATGTTAAATTACTTTCCTGCGACAAATTGTGAGGCTTTAGGGGTGTCCAATCCCACTCCTGGAGGGCCACTATCCTGGAAAGTTTAGCTCCAACCCCAATTAAACACACCTGAACCAGCTAATCAAGGTTTTTAGGCATACAGGAAACTTCCCGGCAGGTGTGTTGTAAGAAGTTGGAGCTAAACTCTGCATGACAGTGGCCCTCCAGGAGCGAGTTTGGACACCCCTGCTTTAAAGCATCATACATCTGTGGTTCACACCTTGCTAAATGTGAAGTTCTGGTTGGTCCAGAACACGTGGTTCCAGTCCTCGGTCTCCTGTCTCAGATGCCTCAACTTCCTTTCCAGTGGTGTCTCATTCTCTGGGATGTGATAAATGATCGGCCTCAGGTTTGACAGTCTATCTGGTGGCCCGATCCAGTCATATTTTGATGAAGCTGATGGACTGAATCCAGACCCCTAACGTTACAAATAAACGTCATCTAGATTAGAACAAGTCAACATGATAGGAAACTTTATAATTTAAAAAAATACGTGAAACGAGAGCATTTGAATATTACATGTGCAGATTAATCGTTACATTATTGTTAATTTGACATAAACGACAAACCTCTGTTTGTTTGGATTGTTTTGGTGGTTCGCCTGTGCTTTGTCGATGACCTCGACAGGGACTCCTTATTGACCCAGGAGCAAGTGTATAACACGGACGCAAAGACCTAAACATTAAACAATTAAATGTGTTTACATTCATCTTTGATTAATTAATTCACCGACCTTGCCAAAGAAAGTGCATTTTCTCCTCCGGCCTCCTTACAGCACGCATCTATCGATACATTTTAACATGGTGGATGACTTCAAAATAAAAGTCCTTCACATCAATCATGCATTAGCGCTTCTTCCAAGAGAGGATATATACTTGTTTTCCGAGGGAAAAAAGGAAACTGCAGCATATCACATTCTGGAGAGAGTGCACTGTGTTTTGAGTGAATTATATTTCCAAACAAATTAAGAATGTTTGAACTCTATTGCGCATTCTACTTCCTCTAATTCTGCTTTTAAATCAATCTGGACGACCAAAATATTCCATGAGTTCCGACACAACAACGTCAGCATTTGAATAAATAAATAAATAAATAAATATTTCTATAAAAACAGTTTTGCACCTAGAATTAGTTTAAGATCTTATTTGTGATTTCCAATGTGGGTCAGGATTTGTTGTATACAAACTATTCAGTTAATTGTATACATTAATATTGCAAATTTAGAGAATTGAGTTCAAATTGAACAGTGTCATTTGAATTGTGTTCAGTCGAAAAAAGAAATTTAAAACCATTGTAATAATTTTAAAAGTGTTTAAAAATAATAGAGACAAGGTGCTAACGAATCTGCATCACATAAACAAAACTCGAGTAAATATTAAATATAAGTAAATATTGTGATAAACAAAAATGAATACAAATTCAGCAAGGACTGATCAACAGCGACTTTTACAGTGTCTTTTTAATTTTCTATTCATCACAGAATCCTGAGAAAATAATTATTAGTTATTAAGCAGCATGTCTGATTTTGATGAATCAGCATTAAAATACATTAAACAATTGTTTTTAATTTGTAAAAAAAAATATTTCACAATTATAAGGCTGTTTTACTGTATTTCTTTTTTTAATAATGCAGTCTTCGTGAGCACAAACGATTTCTTTCGAAAACATTTAAAAAATCTTTCAACTCCAAAATTTTAATCGGCATTGTGTATATAATTGTACACAATCAATGCCTGGAAATTTTTTAAATGCACCCCCAGCGAGCATCCTAATATTTATATTAGTTATGGGCACGTTTACTGAATTTAAACTCCTCGTAAGTCGTTCGTTCTCGCTTGGCCAGCTGGTTTATGTCATTAGACATGTATGCCCGGTGGTTGTAAACGAAAAGTGCGTCGTTTAATCTGTAAACATTGGCGCACCAATGGCTGTCAGATGGTTATGCAGGTAGGATGGACAGCCCGTTAACATCATGTTTTAATAAGACATGTATTTACATGATTGTCTTTTATTTTTACAACACCTCGCTTTGCACTGTTGTTGAGCTCTTAATGAGAGCTGATCAGCGCCTTTGTGTGCTTTTTAAATGGACGTAATAGCAGCCAGCTAAACGGGCGGATTATTTCCAGTGATTTATGTCGTTTTAAGTGGTTTTTACGCAGCACAGCTACTACGTTTACAGCAGATTCCTTGACGTTATTGTGCATGAAAGATGAAACCACTTTGTGTTATGGAAGGGAGTTCACATTTGACTGCCAGGCTTAAATGTTTTTGTCAAAAATACAAAGGGGGGTGAGTCCGTACATTCCGTGCTGTATCAATATGATATGCTTCAGTGTGCGGAAAGATAGTTTTATTTACCAATCGGGCAAATGTGGGCAAATTGAAGATTACACATTGTCAGGGATCCCTCCTGATGCGAGAAATGGTCTCCTCAGTATGTGCTGTTCGTTAGCGAACGAATCGGAGTTTTTGAACGAATCTTTTAGGTGAACGATTCATTCTCGTTACTTTCCATACACTGCCACAGACTAAATGGACTTTGCATAGACTTGAATAGATTTTTCTCTTTTTCATATTCACATTTACGATAGTGGCGGCATCCGTAATCGCGTCCCTATTATATAGTAGGAAAAAAACAGTATGTGACAAAAGAACTATGTCTGAATTCACAGTACTCGCAAGAAGTACCCGGATGACCTTCGACTTTCAGCGAGATTCTGAATTGGCCCCTCGCAAACCGTTTGATTGACAGGCGATCTGACCAATCATAACCCCGAATCTGCCATTTTGTCCGACAAAGCAGTCAGGGGAGTTAGTGGAGTATCGTTGATGAACTCACTTCTTTCTTTCCACGCTTGAAACAATATTCCTTCTGATATCCATTCATGTTTATTTGATGCTATAAATGAACTAGTATGAAGAGATGATCAGTTCAGGAGCCGATTGAAGGAGATCTGTCACGACACATTAAAGAGCCACTACATGGTATTTATTGTTTAAACTTCTTTAAAAATTTTTAAGATGTATTCAAAATGAAACTGTTTCATATGTCTGCCGACGCGTTGTTAGTGTCCTCTTTGCTCCGGGATGTATTTTTCACATGATGTGTGGCGTGAGAGCGCATGGCTTGTCGGACAAAGGGGGCGGGTCTTTTAGAAAGGGCCAATTGCGCATACAATGGACACTTTAGAATCCCATGCAGGGCCGTCCCAAGCATGGGGCAGGGCCCAGTGCACGTTGACAGGAGCGGGGGCCCGCCTCGGTCCGTTTGCCACAGCGCCGGTATAGTACACTGGTTACACCACCCTATGGACGGCCCTGATCCCATGAGGCCACAGGAGAGGATTTGTGAATAGGACTTGAAGCCGTGTTGCTCAGGTTGATCGGTGTGTGATATCAAAGTATGCCAAGAGCAATTTGAAAGCATACGGAGCCATCTGCTCTCTAATCCCTCTCGCTGTACTTTGATGTTATACACCGATCGACCTGAGTGGTGCAACTTCAAGTCGAACACACCTAATAGCAATGAAGGAACGCAACTGATGCCGGTAGGTCACTTGATAATGACAACATGGCGAATGTAGTATGCCCGTATTATATAGAACATACTTTTTTGCGATCGTGAAACAATTACTTGCTTAAAACTAGTAAGTATTCAAGAGGATGTGATTTCGGGCACAGCCATTGACTATAGGACTAGGAAATAGTGTTCAAGTGCAGGCTGTGAAGAAACATTTCATTGTTGCAATATACTTCCATACTACTCTTCAGGTGTATCATGTTGCTGGGCAATGTTACCATCAACAGGCAACCAAGTGAAACACCGGGCCCACGACCGATCTAAAGTATCCAGATAGAAATTTGTTGCCCATTCCAATGGGAAAGTGCCCAAGTAACATCGTTCTCCAACATTGCTCAAAAATATTGTCCCGTGAATCATCACCTTTACTATTTTTGTCATCGTTTGCCTTAATAGAAATGTCTTCCATATCTATATGTAATACTGTTGTTCTCTTACGACCCATTTACACAAAGGAAGATAACTAATGATTGTTCTAATTCTATGAGAATAGGGAAATCCACACCAGAGGAATTCTATTGTTAGAATCACTTTCAGAACGAAAAAAAAAAACTGACAGCTAATAAAAACCAATATCCAACTATTATAAACAGTGCTTTCGTTGGTGTGGACGGTAAAATGGTTATTATTATAATTATCTTTCTAGTTACCTGGCTTTGATTTATAATTTTATATGCCTAGTACGCTATTCAGAATTAAGCCAATGTTTTAGTCTGAACGAGATTTGTAACGATTTCGAGCAAGGCGAACTGAACAAACAAACCAGAAAACATTTGTTCAGGTTGTTAACAAAAACTGAATTATGAATGTATAACTATTTACCTTATACAATTAAAATGTATGTAATTCCTAATTTATTATTTAGGATCATACTTTTGTGTTTTTTCTACAGCTTAATAAAAGTCATGTGGGGAAAATTTGAGGAATAAATGATAGATCTGCTTTGTTCTAATTTGTGGGGGAAACCCTATTATTGTTTCTTAATAGATTTGTCAACGCAAATTTGAAAAAATAATTTAAGCCTAAAGCCATGATTCAATGACTCGCTCATACCACGCAAAATGACACTCACTTGTCGCCTCCCACCGGCGAAACGATGTAACTGCGCAAAGAGCACCCGAATGAATCATTAAGTGAACTGATTCAAAAGAGTCACTAAGAGGAATCAAAATCCCAACCACTCGCGCTCGTAGACGGAGCGGAGGGGAGGGGCAGGAATGCAGTCCATACCGATGTGATGGTGCTGCTCTAAATGCCAGTGTCACTGCAACTCTACGAACCAGAAATTACTGGAGTGTTGCACCACGCAAAACATTTCAGTAGCGTAGCTGATGGAAACGGAGCTCGTTAGACATGTGCGCGAACGTTTTCGGCGCGTTGAAAAGGTGAGAAATATGCTGCGCATCTCAGGAGGTGGTGAGACATGCTCGGATTGTGTCGGATAGGGTTGGCTGGTGTTCAGAAGCAATAAAGATGTCCTTCTGTGATGGTTTCATTCATGTAAATTCAGGCACAGCGTTTGTCAGATTATAGGAAGAATCGTTGTGGTGAGGCATGTACAGGCTTGTGTTATATTCTCACTATGCCTTATTTTATAGTTCATGATCAGTATGTAGCCACATATTCAGTACTGGGGGAACATATGTAGTAATTTAAGAATCAGCCATTGCAAAGCCCATATTCTGGGGACATGTTACATCCCTGGCTTATCTATCAGTGTACAGCTATAAGACCCCCTTCATGATGGCATATCATGATGATCAGACGTGAATTGCATTCAGCTTCCATGAACAGAAGATAGTTTTAGTTGATATTGCTGGTAACATCATCATAGCTGCTGTGGACAGTTCCAGAATCTCGACTCCCTTCCCTGTAGGTTTGATGTTGAAGTTTGAAGACACCCTGCTATTAGTCTCAGTAACTGTAACAGAAAACAAGTGTGTCTTATTAATGCACTGTTAAAAATAAAATATGTGTAGAAGTACAGGTAGTTTGTAGTCAGGACACTATTCCTTAAGTTTACAGACATTTCTTTTAACCTTAAAACATTACACAGTACCATGCATAATGTTAAATTCATGTGAAAAATCAATACCTAAAATTCCTTTGTATTGACACTACATTTGGATCTATTCTTATGGTCTTTTCTTAGTGTAGTTTGTTTGTTAATGTTTAGTGTCATGTGTTACCTGAAGGTTGTCACAATATTTTTTGCGGTGCATTTCTGACAACAGCTGTCAGTATTGCTACTTTAAATTTAACACAATATTATTATTTATTTTTTTACAGTGTACTTAAAGTGACCCTTTTATGCTATTTTAAAGGTTCCTAATTTTGTTTTGGAGATCTCCTGCAACAGTTTTTTTTCTTCATGCATCCAAGGTCAGAAACACTTTAATTTTCTCATAATATCCATTGCACATTATATCTTTTCTCAAAGAGTCTGTAAACGTTTCGTTCGAAGATTCAGCCTCTCTGATTGGTCAGACGGCCTGGTCTGTTGTGATTGGTGTACCGCTTTCAGAGCGTGTCAGAAACGAAACGCAATTACCATATATGAATTTCAACTCCGGAGGCGTCCTCAGCGCTTGATACACAGTGATATGAACGGTAACTTTGGCGTTATTGATTTTTCTGTATCAATTCGTGCGAGTCCTCATCCTTTTGAAGTGCATGCAAAGTAGACTTTTTTTGTGGCGCTGAAAATAGCATCTTCTTGACACATGTAAACAAAACTCTTCCAGGCCTCAGCTACAACTCTAGCGTTTGAGGGCAAGGGGCATTCAATGAAGATCATAGGCTGCCATTATGCAAATATTTGTTACATTGTTATGTAGATATGTAACAGGAGGTGAGACTGGAGTTCACAATCGTTTCTCTCTTTTAGGGGACAATAACTTTATTCATTTTGCACTTTCATCATTAAAATTTTGTTCTGAATTGTTTATTGTGCATTGAACAGAGAACATACTCTATATCGTTTAGTCCTCCATCAATTTTAGTAGGGTCGAATTGTGAATAATCACATAATTTTATTTATTTACATTACTTTATTTTTATGCATAATGACATTGGTAACGGAATAAGTGTAGAAGTCTGTATCTCTGTATATATATTTTTAAAGAGACTTTAGGTGTTAAAAGGTTTGTTTTGGCATCAATGAAGTGGTTTTTGAGTAATAGTGATTGGGCTGTGGAAAAAAAAGTTTAGGATAGACTTTTGTCTCAGTCACTGGGCCTGAGGAGTGGGAACGACCCATAAAAATATCATGTGAATTTAAGCAATAGAAAATAATGTTAATGATGTGGCAGAATTTCATGAGTAGTGAAAGAAGCAGTGATGCGTTTAGCAGTACCTACTGCTACTCACTGATAACCTCTGACATGGATAACATATTGGCTCTTTCGCCCCACCCAAATTTCATAGTCCAAAGTGTTTGCTTCTATATTTCCTTGAAAGAAGTTGCAAAGCTATAATAAGAGGTCTTCTGTGCCTTAAATGATTGGATATGGCAGTATAAGAGAGGAGAGGGGAGACAGAATGCTGGGGAGCAGGTGGAGCATCTGGACAGATGCGGGTTCTGACTCATCCCTATCTGACCCTACCCTCCTCCTACGATCCCAGCATGACGTCAACTGGAGAAGCAGAAATTCAACAAGCTTGGAGAACAATTCATAAGTTTTCTTGAACTTCTGTGTTTCTTGGGAGTATTCACAAGAGTGTTTATTTTACATTTTTCAATGCGATACAGAAATATCTAACTGGTTGTGATTGTAGCAGATGATGCATTTTGGAGATATAGACTTAAGTGTTGTGGTTATTTTTTGCCTTTAGGTTAGAAATATATTCCTTGGCTGCTTTTATATATATATATATGGCTACTGTAATACTTCAGTTTTCTTCTTTGTAATGGTCTGTCTGTTCACCTGGTTATGTAAAAGGATAAAGCACCCAAGGCATCCTTTTTTCTTTTTTTTTTTGGAGGAAAAAGCTATCAAGAAAAAGTATAACATCTCTAATCCTGAGGTATACAAGGGTTGCATTCTCACTACACCGTTGTAAATTTAAGTATATTCAGGATTAAATGAAATTTAAGCTCTATCACCAACATCTGTGGCATAATTACCACAGAAAACCATTCTGATTCAAACTTTAGTCTATAGCAGTCTACTTTTTTTTTTCCTTGTATTTTTTATGAACTTTTGCCATTAAAAATAATTTGAGCTGTGATATTGTATACATTGTACTGCTGAGGTGGGACTACTTTTGTAAATTACAGTTCAAACATTTGGGGTCAGTAAGATTTTTTTATTTCCCCAAAAGAGAAATTAATACTTTTTTCAGCAAGGCTGCATTAAATTGATCAAAATGACTTTGTCATGTTATAAAATATTTCTATTTTAAAGGGGTCATGAACTGCATTTTTAAAAATGTTATGTTCGCTAAGGTCCACTTATAATGTTAGCAAGATTTTTGCACTGCAGAACATCTCGGTACAATGACCTCTTGTACAATGACCTCTTAAATGTCAAAAGGTCAAGGAACCTTGTATTTCTCAATTCATGACCCCTTTAATAATTCCTGTTCTTTTGAAGTTTCTATTCATCAAAGAATGCTGGAAAAAAGTATGGTTTCCACAAACATATTAAGCTGAACAGCTGTTTTCAACATTAATAAGTAGTGTTGGGGTAACGCATAATAGCTAAGTAAAGCGACTTATATAATCAGATTTTCAAGTAACTGGTAAAGTAATGCAGCACTTATTTACAACAAAATATCTTCGATGATCCAATTCAACCATAGTAAAATGACTTAAGATAAACATCACATTTGTGTTTCTTTTTTAGCTGAAGTAAGTGTGTTGAATTTTCTTCTCCTGCATCCTATTCTTCTGAAAGGTTTAAGCGGCACCCTCTACTCTACAGGGGTGAATATGCTTTTACTTTTGCTTTTGCTCTCTTGGTGTGAAACGGCCTTTACACGATTAAAACACAAACAAGCTCAGGCCAGGTGAGAAAAGTAACATAAAAGTAACTCAATACATTACTTTCCATAAAAAGTAACTAAGTAACGCTATTAGTTGCTTTTTTACGAAGTAATGCATGTAATATAATGCATGTACAATATTGTAATGTAAGCATGGCCTACTTTTTTAAAAGTAACTTTCCCCAACAATGTTAATGAGGATCATGTGACACTGAAGACTGGAGTAGCATCACAGGAATATATTAAATTTTAAACTATATTAAAATAGTAAAAAAAAAAAAAAAGTGTAATTGTAGCAATAATTTACAGAATTTTTGAATTTGTATGCTTTGGTGAGCATAAGAGACTTCTTTAAAAACAACAACAGCAAAAACTTTAAAAAAAGAAATCTTACCAAACCTAAACGTTTGAATGGCAGTGTATTGATTTGCCACATAGAAAATACAGTATTTGTGCAAGCATATAGCAAGAACTTAAATGTAAGTGCTCAACAAAATAGCTCTACATTATATTTAAAAGCCTTCTGCAATCTTATCGAATGTATTTCATGAACAATTGCTAATGAACGCCGTCTCTTTAAGGCCCATGGTTATGACCCATCCGTGACATCACAGACATTTCCCTTGGGAACAGCAGCAGCAGTCGTCTGCCAATAAAATCTTTTCTAGGACTTTGAATCTGTAGAGGTAAGAGCGTTGAATGGGCTGTGTCCTTGAAGGGCGTCTGCACTTAGGGACACTTCATTTCTCTATGTTCTGCTGTTCGGTTTGTAGGTGCTGTCGGATTGGTCCACTTATATAACAGCTGCTAGCCGGATTTTGCCATCTTTTTTTGTGGAAATGAGTGGGACTCAACTTTGTTAATGGTTATTCATTCTCATCTATCACAGTTTGTAAATATTTTCTCTCCAAGATGATACCACGACATCGGCAGGTAGGAAGTACGTATTCCGAGAACCTTCCAGTAAGTGCAACCGGACTGTTGCTGTCAAAATCATATGAATGGATTCGTTATAGAAATTCAGACTTGGCCGGTGTGAATGCTCGTGTTTCAGTTATTTCCGTGGATGGAACAATTAAGCCAGGTATATGAACCTTCTGAATTTCAGAAACGGCAATATTTAAATTTCATTACTGTCCTTAAAAGTTTGCTTTTATTTTCTGCTGGTTTGTTCATAAAGGCTGTTCCTCTAACAAATGGAGGTTTGTTTTTGTGATGTGTCATGCATTTAGACGGCTCCTGTTTCATGTGGTGGCAAGTCATGTACCTATTGGGAGTTTGTTTATGAAGGGTGTAGTTGGAAACATCTGGATGAGTCAGCCTTAGTCATCACAGCTGTACAACACATACAAACTGTGCTCATTACGGACACACAAAACCTCTCTCCTGCATTTTCCATAGTAAAAGTTTACCCTATTTTTTCATTCATACACAGTCCTGAATCTTATAATTTTATATTACTTCTATTTCTCATTACAGACACTAGAAATGATCTGCTGGTTAGGTTTTTTTTTTTTTTTTTTTATGTTTTTTTTTTTTTCGTTGTTGTTTTTTTGTAATCTACTTATGTAAATTCGTACGTACAATAACGTTCTAAAGTTTTGGGGGAACGTTTTTTTCCAAAGAAATGAATACTTCTGTTCTGCAAAGACGCATTAAATTGAAAATAATTGACAGCAAAGACATTTATAATATTACAAAAGATTTGTTTCGAATGAATACTGTTCTCTTTTCATCAAGAATCCTAAAAAAATGTATAATGATTTCCACAAAAAAATTTTAAGCAGCACAACTGTCAAAATTGATAATGAATAATAGGAAATGTTTCTTGAGCAGCAAATCGGCGTATTAGAATGATTTGTGAAGGATCATGTGACACTGAAGACTGGAGTAGTAATTCTGAAATAATGCAGCCTTGGTGAGCATAAGAGATAAAAACTTTTTAAAAATCTTACTGACCCCAAACTTTTGAACATTATGTATGTTTAAGAAAAAGTACATTTATTTTAGAGTTTTTCAGTTTTAATCGTCATTTCTTTCTCTAGTTCGTTTAAATGGTCATGCAGTGTCAAAATAAAATTTTTCACATTAGTCTATAGTATGCTAATTATGAGCTCATAAAATCTGCATGTACAATAAAAGAATTAGTAAAATACGATTTAAAGTAGTTTTGGATTTCTCCTGCAAAGTATTTCACGTCAACTACCTATAAACCTCTTCTCTTTTACTTTTATTCCATTTCATCCACTGTATCAGCCTCACTTTTCAACATCACACTTTGGTTATCTCCATATCATTTTACCATATCATTTGCTTATCTGATCTGCTCTCACCTCTTGGTTTCTCTTTCAGCCTGTTTGGGAAACCCTTTGATGGTGGGAAGAGGACGATGGATCATGGCAGTCAGCAGCCACAGACTCAGCAGATGCCGGGACCCTTCCCAGGTTATGCCGGACCACAGGGCCCGTACCCTGGGCAGCACCCATCCCTGTTACGGCTGGATGAGGTGCAGAGGGAGATCGCCACCCTGGGCCCACAGGTGTGCTCTTACAGCGGCCTGCAGAATGACAGAGAGTACAAACGAATGGAGCGAGATCTGACCCGATTATTGCTGGAGGTGGATAAGGTCAGGACAGGGCATCACTGCATAAAAAAAAAAAAATCTGGTAAGTAAAGCATAATTATAACCATGTTTTGTTTCCTGACTCAGGTGGAGACAGAGGGCCGGCCGGAGCTTCAGCAGGCCCGGAAGCGTGCGGCGGGAGAGGTCGAGGGTCTGCTTCGGTACCTAGAGGGTAATGCTACGCATCCATCTCGGCTGGCCATTGAGGAGCTGACCCAGGAGGCGCAGAACATACTGAACAAGGGAGTTGTGGGGCCTTTCCGGCAGGGCCAGGCTCTAGAAGCCTTTGAGATCAGTGAGGAGCTGGTGGAGGCTGTGCAGGATGTGGCCATGCGGCTGGCTCAGGTCAAGACGGGTGGCAGCGTACCGCTCAGGAAGGCCCGTTACAAGGCGTTGACACGGGTCTGTGCCGTACAGGAAATACTGGAGGGTCGTGTACGCACTAATACGCTGGCGCTGCCGCTGTCCGACGACACGCACGAGGCCGTGCTGCAGCGCATTAATCAAGTCATGGCGCAGGTGAGTGGTATTGCAAAAGACAAATATAACGAGGAATCACAAAGTTGTACCCTCAACCAGTTAACTGCTCTTATTCATTTTACACATGAAGGGGATGTTTAATAAAGGTACAGCGGGAAATCCTACTTCTGTTTTTGACCTTAAATGAATAATTAAAATTAAATATACTTTATATTCATAAAGTATAAATATATATTTTTAAAGACATTTAATTGATCTAAAAATCTATACATGTTTTGTATTTATTTATCATTTTTTTAACACTACTGTTCAAAAGTTCAGGGTCAGATTTTTTTTTTTTTTTTTAAAGAAATTGTTTTTTTAGTAAAATAAAAGTAAATTTAAATACACACTACAGTTCAAAAATTTGGGGTTGGTAAGTTTGTTTTTGTTCTTTAATATTTTTTTCAGCAAAGACATTAAATTAATAAAAAAAATCTGTACATGCTTTGTACTTATTAATTTTTAATATTTATAATTTATAACAATTTTAAACACTACTGTTCAAAAGTTCAGAGTCAGATTTTTTTTTTTAAAGAATTTTTTTTTTTTTTTTAGTAAAATAAAAGTAAATTTAAATACACACTACAGTTCAAAAATTTGGGGTTGGTAAGTTTCTTTTTGTTCTTTAATATTTTTTTCAGCAAAGACATTAAATTAATAAAAAAAAATCTGTACATGTTTTGTACTTATTTCATCATTTTTAACATGCACTACTGTTCAAAAGGTTAGGGTCAGAATAAAAAAAAAAAAAAAAGAAATTAATACTTTTATTGAGAAATGACACCTTTTAAATTGTTCCAAAGTTACAATAAAGAATTTACAAAGATACAAAAGATTTCCATTTCAAATAAATGCTGTTCTTTTGAATTTTTTATTCATCGAAGAATCCTGAAGTATCACATAAATATTGAATATTGATGTTAATAATAATAATAAATTATTCTTGAGTAAAAAGTTATTTTAAATTGTAATTATTTCACAATATCACTTTTGTTTTTAAACTGTTTTACAGTAGTATTTAAGCATTTTTTGAAAATTGTTCTGATTTTAGTCAAGAAAAAATGTCAACAGTAAAGTAATGAACCTGAAATGCATTTATCTCATGTAGGTGAGTGGTGCCCGGTGCCAGGAAGTGGCTCTGCTGATGGGTCTGAGTGGGCGTGATAGCTGCACCCACCTAGCAAGGATCCTCACAGAGCTGTTGGTCGAACTGGACGCCCTGGATGTGTCTAGTAACGCTGCTGTGAGGAACTACAGAAAACAAGTGGTGGAGGAGATCAATGGTCTGCTAAAACATCTTGACCTGGAGGGAGAGGGAGACGACACGCGCAGGTAACACCAAATACACACATCAACACACAAACTACAATAGCTGTGTCTCATTTTGAAGGCTCTGCTCACATATATATCATTGAGACCGTTCCTGTTCAGAAAAGTAACCACTATAAAACACTGTTTCTTGTGAAAATAAGGCAGCCTTGAGGATGTACACAACCGTCAAATGTGACCTCTGGAGGGCACAACCTTTGAAATTAGACACAACAAATATGTAGCATTCATGAAATTCCATTTTATGATTACTTATGCGACCGTTCAGTGAAGCTACTCATTTGAAGATAAAATTTTAATGGGATAGTTCACTCTAAAAATCATTATTTTGCATCATTCCAAAATATATACATGCAGTACATACACTACAGGCGGAAGCTTGTTTCCGCCACTAATACAAAATGAAAAAGGTAATTGCGACTTTTTTTCTTTCCTTTTTTTTATCAGAATTTCAAGTTGCAATTGTGAATTAAAAGTCAGAACTGTGAGATATAAACTCGCAAATTTGGGGAAAAAGTCAGAGTTGAGTTTTATAAAGACATTATAACATACAATTGCGACTTTATATCACAATTCTGACTTTAAATCACACAATTCTGACTTTATAACTCGCAATTGTGAGAGAAAGAGTCAAAATTTGCTTTTTTAATTTCATGGTGGAAACAAGCTTCGATATTTAATTGATCTAGAATACAGTAATATTGTGAAATGCTATTACAATTTCAAATGACAGTTTTTCATTAACATATTTTAAAATGTAATATATTCATGTAATGGCAAAGCTTAATTTTCAGCGCCATTCTGCTTTTTTTCAGGATTCTTTCATGAATAGAAAGTTTAAAAGAACAGCATTTATTTTAATAGATTATTTGATATTATCAAAAGTTTCTTTACTATCACTTTTAATGGATTTGATGAACCTTAGCTGGATTAAATTATTATATTTAGTTATATAATGATATAATAATATAGTAATATAGTATATGGAGTTATTTAATTATGTAATACAGTAGCAAATAAGTAATTTTTTTTATATGCATATACAAATGAGGGTATATAAAACCTGACCCTCATGTCCAAAATATTAAAAGTAATAAGTAATTAAAGACAATTTGTATGTGATCATGTTATTTTTTTAATGAATTATTAGATACTTTTTCTATTTTTAAACTATTAATAAACTTTAACTCATTGTACCTCCAGGTATGATCTAGCGCAGAATGACTCGATTCGTGAAATCGAGGCGATTAGGGGGCGTGTCTCAGTGCTGCGGGAGGAGGTGCTCCGACATGGTGCCACAGGACAGGGGGCAGAGCTGCAAGGTCTCCTTACGCACCTGGATCAGGTGAACACGGGGCGAAATCCCTGCATCCGGGAGGCACGGCGCAGGGCCGTGTTGGAAGTTCAAGCACTCATCACCTTCCTAGACCTCTGGGAAGCCTTAGGACGTCGTAACCCTGGAGCAGACGAGCCTCCACCTCACGCGGCCGTGTGGCGTGTCTTAGCCAGCCTGTGCGAACTCCAGGCTCAGGTGTTGGGCTTTGACGGCAAAAGGGCTGATAAGAGCTACATGGTGTTGGAAGAGCTACTGACCAAACAACTTCTGGCTCTTGATGCTGTGGACCCTCAAGGCGACGAGGGGACCAAACTTGCCCGAAAGCAAGCTGTTAAACACGCCCAGAATATCCTTAGTTACCTGGATATGAAGACAGATGAGTGGGAGTACTGAGATGTTGATAAAAGAGACTGCAGGATTGCAGAGATTTCCCTGAATAAGGAGCCGCAAGAAAACGGCAAAAGCTTTTTTGCCTCGTGTGCGACATCAGGACAAGACACGGCCGTGCCGAGGATAGAGGCCATGGGCGGAATTTTTAATTTGTATATAAAAGACTTCGTTTCGCCGTGGGCAGCGAGACTGTTACCCATGATGCACTGCACCTGCTGCTTTTGTTGGTCCATTACTGGTCCCTGAAAACAGCCTTTCTTCTGGCAAAAGGAAACCCTGTTTCTACTGCCATGAAGCATTTGTTTTCATGACAATAATCCATGATCTTTTTAGTTGAATCTGTGCTGTTGATTGGTGTGGTGTGGTGCTAAACCCTGTTCTGCTGCCAAAATCTGCTTCCTGCTTTACCACATGCCTGTGTGGAACAAAATTCAGTCTTTATCACGGTGGGAACACATCAGCTCTTCATTCCTATCCAGTTAAAGCCACATAGGAGCACATTATCCCCTGCTGTGACCACAACAGGTTGTGCAGCGGGCCATTTCCCGTTAATCACACATAATGGAAAAGGCAGCCCAAGCTTAGTGTTCATAGGTTTAATCTCTTCTCCAAATTGCACTTTCAGAGCCCAAGCTCCTCTCGCTACAGTTATTAGCTGCATATAAACAAGAACTGACCCTACATGTAGGAACAATTGTTTTTATATAGATATATCCCACCTAAGATCTGTATTTTAAAACATGAGCTGGTGAATAAACAGTGGTTTGTGATTAGTTTAAAGATGATGTGTGGAATTTTATTTTAACATGAAATTACACACTTCACCTTTTAAAGAAGACTTTTTGACATCAAAGAAGAATGTGAGTGAACCAGTGAGAGAAACGGCTAAAAAAAAAGATTCTAACCCTTCCTGCAGTTGCCATATTTCGGAGGATGGAGGCCAAAATTGCAATGAGGTATTGTCTTTGGAGACGTTTCTTTTTGGTATCGATATGCAGGATAAGAATAGAAACTAGTTCGCAATTTTCTTGTCTTCTCCATTGTTTTTTTTTCTTTTCTGTTAGGCAATAAGTGCCTGTGCAAGCCACTAGGGAATAGAGCAGAGACTGAAAGAGTGTGTCTGTGATTGTTTTAAAAAAAAAAAAAAAAATAAAAAAATTGGTGCATGCTATTTTGGTAGTGAGACTGATCAAACTGGACAGGGGTGTTCTAGGACATTTTCATTAGAGCGGCATGGAAAGACAGCAAGCCATCAAACAAGCACTGAAAAACTGTATCTACATTCACACAGTTGTGACCAAAATTTGATTTGATTTTTTTTTTTAAAGGGAGGCAGCAATAAAATACATTTATTATGACATTTTAACCATATTAAATAAATGGTTCACTTCCAAATGTGGGAATAAATTGGTTAAAGTGATTACCCCACATGACTGTTGTGAATTCGTATAAAGTTTTTTTTATTTAAAAAACATAAATGAATTACATTATGTAAAGTATTACACAAAGTTGCAAAAGTTTAAAACTTATAATTGTATTAAATAAATGTTGTGTCACTCTGACACATCCATTATTGGTCACCACTGTGGGTTTTCCATTGTCCAATATGAATACAGTTATCTGGAGAGCAGCCAATGGTTGATATAGGATAATACAATAAGGCAATAAAGTGCAACAGTTGGGTTCTGGAGAAAAAAAATCCCTTTCATTTTGGAATTGATTTTGAATTACTACTGTGAGCTACTTGATTGTTAGTCAATGCTTTATTTCAGCTTGTTTTTAAATAGTTCAATGGCTGAATTTTTTGGGAAAAAAAAAAAAACTACATTACCCATGATTCTGAAGAACTCTTTAGCACTCTCCCACTACCATGAAGCACTGGCAAATTATCTAATAGATCTCCCTACACTCTCGAACTATTTAAATAATTATATACATAATATGCATATTTTGCAATAAGTGTAACTTTAACTCAATAATTTCTCTTAATTTTTATTTTGATTTGTATCATTCACAATTCACAATATCATTCATGCCTAAAGTAAAAAGTCTTAAATTAAAATCCAATGGGAAAAAAAAAATACTTCTGCAACCAAGGCCACTGAAAATGTGGACGGCACTGTTGCAACTCAATTCAATAAGCATTTATTTTCACATTATTTCTTTAATACAATTCTAAAATATTTAAAAATGGAAATTCTGCATTGACGTTGACAAGGCTGTATGTGGACTTGGGGAACTAACATGAGGGACGGCAAGCAAGGCGTAATAATCAGCACACTTACAGTATGTCGATCAATCACTAATATTGATAGAAACTGACAATATACACTACCAGTCAAAAGATTTGTAGTCTCTTCTGCTCTCCAAGGTTTCATTTGAATCAAAAACAGTAATATTGTGAAATATTTTTACAATTTAATCAAATCAAATGAAGCCTTAGTTAGCAGAAGAGACTTATTTTAAAATCGTTAAAATCTTAACGTTCAAAAAATTAAATGTTCTAATTTCATTTAATAACAAAAATGTCATGTTAAATTTTATTATGGAAGTTGTAGAGGAACGGTCAGCATGCACACAGTAGTGGTTTTTTGGAACAAACATGTTAAGTGAACAATTCAATGACTCTCCTAAAGATCGTGTTCATTCTTGAAAAGCCACGTTTTAATTTTGAATGTATTGGTGTATTTGATTGAATTGTTTTGAGCACTGCCTGTTTAGAGCAGTGTGACCACACTTAAAAAGGACATGTAAACAACTTAAGAAAAAAAAAAAACGGATGAAAAATTAATCGGGCACTTTAGCTTGCAGTGTGAAGCAGTCTGTTTAAACCCCCCTGGGACTGTTGAATGTTGGAGTAGTTTTTCTCTTGTAAAAACCGCAGGAGTATCCATTTCTGCCGTTTAAAATTTGACCACAGAGGTCAGGTGATGGCCGAACACAAATACAAATAATATATTCTGTCATCGATATCATGCTGGGCTGTTGAGCCTCTCTCTGCTCGTTTCAGCTATCGGTGCTGTCAGTAGTTTACAATGGCTTGTTTTGACCTGGAACTGTGACAGTCCTCTGGTGTTTATTTTGGTCGTGTCCCACTTGCTGTGTGATCACTACCCTCTGTCCTGCTCTACATAAGGGCACGTCCAATTAAAAGGACACTCAGCAGCCAGGAAGCAACACCACAGTTATCAACAAAGAAATCAGGTTGTGCTTGGACTAAACCTAGACACTCGTATCCAAGGGCATTCTTGTTGAAAAAATGACAATAAAGGCGCAGGGGCCAGAAGTGCTGGTCGTGGTCAGAAGAGATTAATCCAGACTTTGTCATCAGACAGCCGTTGTCTGGCAGAGTCCCCTGCGGTGGGCAGCACTGGCAGTTGAGCTGAGAAGGATCCTACATCAGTCAAGGTGAAATACACACTCCAACAGCACTTTAAAGCAACCTTGCACTAGGCGTTGGCGTTGTTTTGTGCACCTCTTCTAAACCCACATAGAAATGGCAAAGATGTGAGCTAATTTTGGCAATGTCAGTTCTGTGCAACCAAACATTTTTTGTTTGCTGTTTTTCCAGCACAATATGCATTGGCTGCATACACACTGCAGATAAATCTGGTTGACGCTCCTTATTAAATCCAGGTGGTATAACTTGTTGTTAATGCAGTAGTGCTGCCTAATATACAGACAGATTGGTGCAGTGCTAGAAAATCACACATATGTATCTCATTTGCAAATCTTGATACCTGTCTGTCTACCGTAGTTACATCAGACGTTCTCTGCCTTGAGGTTCCCAGAGATTTCTGTAACCTTTTAGCTGTAAGGGGCTGTTCATCTTTGTTTTCAAAAGGGTAAAATGGAGAACAAAATGGAGCATTATGCAAGGGTCTTTTAAAAGCTGTACTACTTAAGTCATGAAGAAACGGAAGTAGCGAGAGATCTTTTTTCCATATTGTGACATCTGACGGAATGTATTTTTTCGAAAAAGACATTAGGATTTGGTTCAATGCGAGCTTGCAGTCGATTTTAAGAAAAGGGAAATGGTGCGTTCATGTCATAATTACCGTAATTTTTAGATGACCAAACGTGACGTTTTGTTCCGAGCTGTTATGAGTTTTATGCATTTCTATGGCAATACTATCAACGCCTTACTGATTCTGCAGTGGTCACATGGTACAAGTAGAAGCTCTCAGAAATTTCCCAGCTTTCAAGTTGTAATTACGAGCTCTACGGGGACAGAAGTTGAAATCTTCAGTAATAATTACTGTAATTACCACATGGCATGAACACACCTAAATGATTGGAGATGTCTGGCATGTGTCATCACAGACAAGTCTGTTGTTTCACTGGAAGATTGGATTATGAGATTTTTTAATTACCAAAAAAAAAAAAAATGCAATTAAATAACATGGATTAATGGTTCACACAATAAGATGCATTAGGAAAAAAGGTTCATTTACATTTCAACTTTTAAGTGTGTGAGGGTCGCAAAACACTTTTGGTACATAGAAAATGTCCACACACTAACACCATATCTACACCAGACGCGATTGGGGTGACGTGACAAAAAGGAAACAGAAACCATTATAATCGGTGATGCTGTCTACACTTGAAGCGGCACGATATGACAAATTCCTGATAGTAAACTGATGCCCCGTTCGATTTCTGACGTACACCAAGCGCTTGCGCTACCTTGACACGAAGAACAATAAGATTTGCAATGGTCGCTTTGTCACGTCCGGTTTTGGAAGTTTCAAGCTGTTGCCGCACGATGCGACATGATTTTTACACATGTATATTACCCATATTTTCAATTGCACATTGCATTAATCAATAATACCCTGACAGAGAATTACCGGTACATTTCTACTTAAGTATTTAGTGCCCACATCTGGAGCTTTAGGTCAGTTCACAGAATTTGATAGGGGTATCAATCCAAGTTCTCTTTCTTAAAATGTTACTAGAATTTTCATGTTTGACATGCATTGTAAATGTACATCACTGTGGTCTGCGTTCCAGATCTCTCCAAAGCTCTACACAGACGATTGGTCTGTCAGATCTGAGTCATACTGATTTCTGCTAAACTATCTCCATGGTTATGGTCACAAATCAAATCCATTTCATTTGCTGAATGACACTCAATAGCAGTTAGTAGGTCAGCGAGTCACCTAGAACTATTACAGTTGTTTTTGTATGTGGTGAATTAATATTACGTTGATTGTATTTCAGGGTGAGCTTTAAAACAGATATTTGACGTGATATGAAGACCAAGTTCATTTGTTACACGGCTCTATTCCTACTTTAATGTTACGAGCGACATTGCACTCATCTTTGAATATTTTGTTATATGGCAGTTACAGTCTTTATTAGCAGTGCAATGGCTGATGTGAGATGACAGGTGTCAAAATTGCTGTTATGTGTAAAACACCATGCAGTGTGATTCTTTTCGGATGCCATACTCAAGATCATCGCCCAAGCTACAAACAACATAAATCAACATAAATCAGTATCTGCAAATAAGAGAATGTAATGAAGAATGTTCATCTTTTTTTTTTATACCAAAGTTGATTCCGTCCTATTTTTAACTTGCATTATCTTTGAAATCATTGAAACTCAGTATATTCAAAACAGAAAAGGTAAAACTTCCCTCTCTCGCTTTTGGTTTTCTTGCTTACTGACTATTTGTTTGAAAGAATGTGTTTTTGTGGTGAGCTGTGAGATTGTTTAAATGTGTCATGCTATTTATGATGTTCGACGCATTGTGTATATTGTCTGGTTTATGCTTGTTTAAAAAAAGCACATTCAGTTCAAACTGCTGTGTGAATGCTTTTGTCAGCGGGGTTGTTTGATTTTCACATGTCTACAATGCTAAATAAAAGATGGTGATCTGGAAATAACTTATGTTTGTGGCAAGGTTTTAATTATGGCCTTAGATCCTTTAACCTGTTTCCATGGCAACCCCTAGCTGTGCTTACAAAATAGATGTTCAGAAAAAGAATTGGGCTTTCCTGGAACGCAGAGTATAAATATCCCTGCATATTTTGCTAAATGAATCTGCTTAAACTGAGATCGTTATTAACATACCTGTGTGTGTTGCTCGTATGCAAGGCGACATAATCAAGAATCCTGCTTGAGCAGCACGAAAATGCTTTATGCAACCGGAGACAGTAGCCTGTAAATCTGAGACGAGATATATTCGGCTATTAAATTCACATCTATGCAGACATGGGATGGCTTTATTTTAAAATGTATTACAAATTAAAAATATGCAAAAAAAAAAAAAAAAAAAAAAAGCAATATGACATTTATGCAATAGTACTACTGCCACTAATGCAAATAAAGAAAAAAGCAATATAAATTCTATTTAAAAAATGCATTTGTATTAAATATACATCAGACACATGTAATAAAATCTCTCTCTCTCTCTCTTTGTGTGTATGTATATATGCACACAGACATACATATACACACACACATATATATATATATATATATATATATATATATTTATATATATACATAATGATGTATATATATTGAAATCTTGATACATTTTTAGGATTATTTGATAAATGGAGCGTTCAGAAGAACAGCATTTATTTGAATGTTTTGTACCAGTGGGAGTTGACAAGCCAGACTGGAGTGATGAAACCTGCAATGATTAGTCTACATATTATTCACATGCAGTTCAGGATAAAATAATATAAGCTCAACAGTTATAGCATGAAACAATGTTTAAACCTATAACATTTTTATCTTACAAGTCTGACTTTTTTCACGGACTTGCAAGTTTATATCCAGGGCTGGGTAGGTTACTTTTGAAATGTATTTCACTATAGATTACAAAATACATGCTTTAAAAAGTACTTTGTAACGTATTTCGTTACATTACTCAAGTTTAGTAACAATCTAAATGCTTTAGAATACTTTGGAATACTAGTAAGTGTGGAACAAATACAAAAAAGGTTATTGCAAGTTTTTATCTCACAATTCGGATTTTTTCCCTCAGAATTGTGTGATATAAGGTTGCAATTGTGAGTTATAAAGTCAAAATTATGAGATATAAACTCACATACTAAATTCACAATTGCAAAAAAAAAAATTCAGTATTGCAAGTTCATATCTCCCAATTCTGACTTTTTAACTTGCAATTGTGAGTTTAAATCTCACAATTCTGAGAAAAAGAAGTCAGAACTGTGAAATGCAAACTCACAATTGTGAGAGGAAAAAACAAATTGAGAGAAAAAATTGCAGTGACCAGTGAATTATATAATGACTCACAAATAACTATCACAAAACACGAAAACAGTCGTGGATCATCCAGGTTTTTTTTATAATTCAGTCATTTTGTCTTGTTCAGGACAGTACTAAATAAAAATAACCATTTTTATGATCCCTTTTAAAAGTATTAAAATGTTGATGAAACTTAACTCCGCTTTTTCAGACTGTCAGAGTCACAGAATCACCAATTGCTGTTTAAATGACATTAAAACTCAAAGTTTGGTAATCTAAAATACTTTTCAGATGTAACTGTAATCTGATTACCACCCATTTAAAATGTAACTGTAATGAAATACAGTTACTCAAATTTTGTATTTTAAATACGTAACTAAGTTACTTGTATTTCGTTACTCCCCAACCCTGTTTATATCTGCCAATTTGTACTATATAAGTTGCAATTGCGAGTTTATATTACAATTGTGAGGGGGGAAAAGTCAGATTTGCGGGAAATAAACTCAAAATTCTGAGGGGAAAAGACAGAATAACGAGTTTATATCTCTGTGAGAGGTGAGAGGGGGCTCTCTCGCCACACATCATGTTCTCACACAGTGAAAAATACATCCCGGATCAAAGAGGACACTGACAACGTGTCGACAGACAAGACAGAGCAGGTTACTTTGGATATGAAACAGTTTCATATTGAAAATATTGTACGTTAATCTAATAGCTCTCCTGACTGCTTTGTCGGACAATATGGCGGATTCAGGGTTATGATTGGTCAGATCGCCTGTCAATCAAACGGCCGGAGAAGGGTCCATTGTGAGAGATAAACTCGAAATGACCTTTTTTTATTCTTTTATTCCGTGGCTTCCATAGACTGCCACTGCAGAACTGTAATTTTCTGCCACCAAGTTAGGCTCCGCCCACAAACACGCCATCGTTGTTTGCAAACACCAAGATGGTCTGTTATATTTGTCCTCACGCTAACCCTTTTTTATATTCTGATTACAGAAGACTCAAATGAATTATTTCATTTGATATAATAAAGTAAATAATTAGCCTCAAATTAATTATTTCTGCCAGTATTGATCTTGCAGAAAATGCATCTGTCTGGTTCTGATTCTACCAGCATCACTGCAGAATATGAGGGACAGTCAAGACATGCTCATGACCCCATGACTGTAAGGACATCAAAGCCCTTGAGGGAGAGAGTGAAAGCTGGAGAAACATACAGTACTCAAACACAGCCACTGGTCCAAATAACTAGACTGCATTGAAAATCAATGTTTGTTTTCATTTAAATACGGAAGACAAGAAAAGAAAAGCAACAAAAGATGTATGAATGCTGCTGTCGTTGAAGCAAAAGAGAGAAATTCTAAAACATTCTGAAAATATTTTTTCTTTTTTTTTATGTACATATCTGTTCAAAAGTTTGGGGTTGATGCGCTCACCAAGGCTGAGGCTTTCAAAAACATTTAAATGAAATCGTTTAAATGTTTTTGAAAGCCTCATGCTCACCAAGGCTGCATTTATAAACAAAAATAAAAACTAATATTGAAAAAATCTCTTTACAATTTAATTTTTTTTCTATTGTAATTTATGTTAAAAGTATTCCTGTCATAGGAAATCTGAATTTTCAGCATCATTACTCCAGTCTTCAGTGTCACATGATCCTTCACTTATGACTTGTTGCTCAAGAGACATTTCTGATTATCCATGTAGTAAACAATTATAATTAATATTTTCTTGGAACATGTGATTCAAAAAAAAAAAAAACAGCATTTATTTGAAATTGAAATCTTTTAAAAAAAATATATTTACTGAGAGTGCTGTTCATTCACAATCCCCAGCTTCAATTCCTGCTGGTGTGAGAATCGAACCAGCAACCTTCTGATTACAAGCCCAACTCCCTCACCACTAGGCCACGACTACCCCTTTTGATGTATTTTGATGAATTTAAACCATCTTAAGTAATACATAGCTGATATATATTAACGTTCTTATGTACATAATGCCCTATATATATGTAAATATATATATATATAATATATAATGCACATAGGCACATACTGTTTCATATTACTGTTTTCATATTATGATTACAATATAAATAAAATAAATGCTTACATGAGAAAGAAATTAATCTTGTAAGTTATTACAGTGACCACCAGATGGCATCGTGTGACTAATGTGAACGGTAATTCTGTCTCCACGTGTTAGTTTCTGGGGTCAATTGCTAAATGGTTAAATAGTCTGTTAGTTCAATGCTATTCTTGCAATGAAAGGTGATCATTTAAAGTACGACAACGACACGGGGCTCTAAATCCACTGACCAACTGGTTCAGAAGAGACTGAAAAATTAGATTAGACAGTCGCTTAAAACCTTTAGCCATGCTGAGTACAGTAATTATACTGTATTATCAGTATACTGTTTGTAGCATCAGTACACTGCATGTTCCTCTTCCCTAACATCTGTGTCTAAGGATCTGTTTTAACACACCAGTTGCACAAGTTAAATAGTAAAGAATTTCAAGGATCTAACAGACATGACTTAAACACCTTGAGCTGCTCATCACGTGTGTTGGCTGGCCCAGTTTAACCCTTCAAGGTTTTGTGTGATTGTACCCCACCCCCACTAAGCTGTTACACCTGATCTTTTCTGCTTTTTCCCTGTAAACTGTGTGATCTGAATGTGCACTCACATGTGAAGGCCATTACATGTTATGTAACTCTATTCCCATTTGATTCAGATCACATTTACACATCCATGTTTGCCCTGATTAGTTTTTACACCTGGCTTCTCACTTCATCTCTTATAAAACTCATTGTAATAAGAACTTATGAGAACTAACTAACTAACTAACTAACTAACTAAGCAGTCAAACACTATCTATCTATCTGTAAATGAATTGTTCTATCTATCTATCTATCTATCTATCTATCTATCTATCTATATATATCTATCTATCTATCAATCAATTATTCCATCTATCATCTATCAATCTAACTATCAATTAATTTGTCTAAATTTCTATTTATCTATCAATCAATTTATTGTTCTATCGATCATCTATCTATCTATAAAGTAATTAATTGTTCTATCTTTCTATCTATCTATCATCTATCTATCTAACTAGCAATTAATTGTTCTATCTATCTATCGCTCATCTATCAATTAATTGTTCTATCTATCTATCTATCTATCTATCTATCTATCTATCTATCTATCTATCTATCTATCTATCTATCTATCAATTAATTGATCTATCTATCTATCTATCTATCTATCTATCTATCTATCTATCTATCTATCTATCTATCTATCTATCTATCTATCTATCTATCTATCTATCTATCTATCTATCTATCAATTAACTGGTCTATATTTCTATTTATCTATCAATCAATTTATTGTTCTATCGATCATCTATCTATCTATAAAGTAATTAATTGTTCTATCTATCTATCTATCTATCTATCTATCTATCTATCTATCTATCTATCTATCTATCTATCTATCTCTCATCTATCAATTAATTGATCTATCTATCTATCTATCTATCTATCTATCTATCTATCTATCTATCTATCTATCTATCTATCTATCTATCTATCTATCTATCTATCTATCTCTCATCTATCAATTAATTGATCTATCTATCTATCTATCTATCTATCTATCTATCTATCTATCTATCTATCTATCTATCTATCTATCTATCTGCGTCTGAAATGGTTTTCTAGGAATCTATTGAGATCTAATGGTGTAACGCAATACAAAATGGATCAAGGAGGCAATACACAATAATATGGTTAACAATCACTATACCTAATAATTTGTGTAAATTTAGTTTAGTAAAAACAGAGCTCTCATTGTTTTAAAATGTAAAACATGTTAGACTCTGCAGGGTTTATGCAAATTTAGAAGCATAGATGAAAGTTCAGTTGTCTCTACCATCAAATAACTTCCTTAGCTGTCTGGGTTTGTGATCTGTGAAGGGTTTCACTAAAAACAAATATTTTGAAAGATTCCTTATACATGACTAAATGTAAGTAAGCTTTAGCCTGACAACCACATTATTTGGAGCAGACAGCTGCCAAAGCCTTCTGCGAGAAATCCCTGCTAACCCAAAGTCAGTGTACCACCACAAAATAAGTCCCACAAATTTAGAGGTTTTGTTCCATAACTAATGATTTTGAATCTCAATTATTAAAAGGACATTAAAGGAAGTGTAATAGTCCAATAAAACATTTATTTGCATGTATTCAAGACACATCTGTTTTGTGTTATCTCAGTCAGCCATTGAATGGGATATTTAATGGAATCTGTCCAGCAGTCAAACAACAGCTGGATATTACAGGTCTTTGAGTGCATTCACACATTCAGCACATGGCCTGTAACACTCAACAGACAAAAGGCAAGATAAAACTATTGATGGAAAGCCATGAGGCGTACAAATGTTCATTAAAAATTCAAAACTCAATACATTTTATTATGCAATAACGAATTGTGTTACACAACTTATTTGTTTTGTCTTTGTCTTATTTGTTTTTGTTTACAAACATGTGACTCAATTCCATAAAATACCTTTTTAAAGCCTGTATCTTGCCAATAAATATGATCTTTTTATGTTGTGCATGCATTTCAAAGTCTACATTGGATTACAGTACCATACAGTACAGTACATTATTTTTCAGTGTGAAATTGTGTTGCTTGACTGTGTACTACTTGTGTGTCTTTTTTTAATTTATCCTCTTTACATACCTACTGTAAATTTAATTTTAATGACTGTTTGGGAGATATTCACTAATAATCACAAGGTGCTGTAATGTGGTGAGTCTCAGAAGTAAGGGTTGAGGATCTACATGAAACTCTAAGCTGCTCATCTCCATGCATCAAAAGAGAATGGGAATAGAAGCTATTAAACTTAAAAATGAACTTGATAAAACCACCCATACACTATATTCCTATTTTTAGAAGCCATGCAATCGCAATGTATGATGAACAGACAAAAATTTAATCTCTTAATTTCTGAAAATGCCCCCATGCCGCAGCTCTCAAATCTCATTCACGTTACTCAGATAAGTAATATGATAAGTTTGGCATCAATGATACTTGATCATTTTTTCTTATTCCTGAATAATTTGCATTGTGACCAATTTGAATCCAAGACATTTGTTCTCTGTCTGAAGGTAAGATTCTCAATGACTTTAGTCTTTTTTATTACAAAAAGCTATTATACTGCATCAGAAGACTTACAACACCATTCATAACACATGCGTTGTGAACTCATGATACATAAATTGTTGCATTGAATTGAACGAGATGAGTTTACATAAGAATGGATTCATGAATGATTTACACAATTTTTTCTGCTTGTGTTTCTTGCAGTGAAAGTGAACGGGGACTGGAGCTGGCAGAAATTCAAACAGGTTTGAAATGTCATAACGATGAGGAAATGATTTTTATTTTCTCTACAATCACATTAAAAACATTACCAACAGTAAATGTTGTACTCTATACAGGGATCTTGGCATATGCTGAAAACCTCTAGACCTGAAAATCAAGTGCCAGGATCAACCAGAAAAGAGAACCCTGAAAGAAAACGATGCACCTTGTCACATTTCTGACTCGTTAATCACCTCAAATGTCCCTTGTTAAAGGAATAAGGTGCAGTCACATTTGCAAAAATGTCTTGTCCAATGTCAACAGTGTAGAAATGTAATGTATGAGGCACAGCTCCCAAAGAAGCAGCTTTCTGTTGGTCAATGCAGCAAATTTGAGTGATCACCATGGATCCATGATCGTGTCGATGCTTATTGAAATAATTCACCAGTGAAAATTCGCTTCACGCCGTTACTCGTTTCTAGTGCAAATACTCAACAGCCGTTTATGAGCACTGATGACTCATGTTGCACTTTTTAAGCAAAGTCATGGTGCACACTACATTTTTCAGGCTCACGGCATCCTGGATTTCAGTATTTTAACAGTTCATAAAAGCGGTACAACTGTCTGATCATCTGAGATGTCAATATAGAGATAAAATTTAGGATCATGATTTTTTTATTGCACACTGTGAGAGTATATTAGCAACATTTGTTGTTTGCTTTTGCACACCAAAACAGTGACGTCAGACTTAACAAGCAGATCGAGACACATACCCCCAGTTTCACAGAAAAGCCTTAAGCTAGTCCCAGACTAAAATGCATGTTTGAGTGGTTTTAACTGAAAGTAACTAGTACTGCTATATCTTAAAATATGTCAGAGCCATGTTTTGTGTCAAGATGCACACCAGTAATGTTCTTTTCTAGGGTACGTTTATAAAAGCTACTTAAATACCTTAATTGAACTAAGGCCTAATCCTGGCTTAATCTAAGCCCTGTCTGTGAAACCAGGCAATTAAGTGTGTGACACATGAAGTATGTTTTAATAATTAAGTATATAGTTAAGTTCACAGACTTTGCACTTTTTATTGACCCTTCGCAAAAACTTTCATTGACAGGCGATCTAACCAATCATAACCCCGAATCCGCCATTTGGTTTGACAAAGCAGTCAGGGGAGTTAGTAGATTAATGTTGGTGAACTTGTGTGTACTCGCATCTTTCCGCGCTTGAAACAACATTCCTGTTGTTGTTTATTTGATGCTATAAATGAACTAGTATGAAGAGATGAACGGTTCAGGAGCCGCTTGAAGGAGCTACAGCGATCTGTCACGACACATTAAACACTGACACGGTATTTATTGTTTAAACTTCTTTAAAAATGACGATATATTAAATATTAAACAGTTTCATATGTCTGTCGACACGTTGTCAGTGTCGTCTTTGCTTCGGGATGTATTTTTCACATTCGTGAGCGAATGGCTTGTAGGACAAAGCAACGGTAACTCAAGGGGGCGGGTCTTTGTGAAGGGTCACTTAGCATGGTCAAGATGTCAATGCCATTTTTTTTTTTTTAACATTGATTTATTACATGGAACATATTGTTTCCATGCATTTAGTTGAGATGTCTTAATGGCTGATTATTAATGTTCCCAAAGTATTCTCCCCCTATGTATTTATTGTTATTTATCCTCTATTACTAGCTTTTTTCCAAGTACATGCTAGTATATGTATCTTTTTTGTTGTATCTATAATATGCAATAAACAAATCTTATTTTGTATTTGGTACAGTTTTTTAGTTTATTTATTATAATAGAAGTTAATGGAAACCAAGGTACCATCAAGAAATAAAAAACTAAAATCAATTCCTCAGGAATATTCCTCAGGAAATGGTTGGTTCCTCAGAGATCTGCAACTTTTGAAAGGGTTCCCAGAGGTTCTACAGAGGGTTCCGGTGGTGCGGCAAAGTGAAGAACCCCAAAAGGTTCCTCCAAGATGTTTTAATCTTCACAGGAGTATATTTCAATTGGCTTATTTCCCTCATTTGACCATTAGAGAGCAGCCTTGTCTTAGGCGTCACAGTTAGCACAAGCACATCATGAAACCACAAGAATTTTTTCCGGTGTGTAATGACCGTTGAGCAGAGTAAGACCACGCAAACATGAATACAGAGTGGAATGTGGCACACCCTCAAGTTTAATTCAGCTCAGCATACAAAATATGATTAACATCAACACCCCCTACACAGAAGACTAGCAAACAGGCACAGGCCAAAGAGTGATCCAGGGAAAACATGCTCTACAATAGGAAGTCTGTCCCACACTGTTGCTTATTAGTCATCAGCTAGAGAGATGCAAACAACAAACCTTAAAAACATATTTAGATCAGTAAGTAAAGTGTTTACTGACACTGTACTATTTGTGAGGAGTATTAAACAAAATTTCCTTCATTATGTGTCCACTACCCACTAACTCATGACTCGCTGTCAAATGACCCATGACTCAAAGCACAGAACTTCAGCTATAGACCTGTGGACAATGTGACATTCATCCCAATATTCCAGACCTTAAAATATCAGCTTTAAACGCAACTCTTGTCTTCCATACTGTGATGTATATCTGAGTGAAACGACTTCTCAGACAAGATTAAAATGACTTGATTTTTGTCCATTGGGAATTGATTGGATGGTGGTTTGCTGTTGTCCCACCCTCACACCGAAAAACATTCCAAGAACTTTACATTAGAAAGTTACACTACGTGTTTCAACCAGGTGCACTCACATTTATCGTTTATCAGTGTGTTCTCGAGTTTTGCATGAGATTTCCCCATGCAGATTTTGATCAGGTTCAAGTTGGTAAGAAATGGAAGCTCATTTCCATCACATAAAAAAACTGCACATACTCACACCCCAAAGGTTCTTATCTAATTACTTATTAAAAGTAGCAATGAAATAGTCTTCCGGGTTCTGACTTCATACCTGCAGCATTCTATTGACTATGATTTTTTCCCTCATTTGATTGACACTGTATTCAGGAACAGCAGGTTTTTCTGCTCACATGTACTTTGGCCAGCAACAAGTATACGTGCGCCTCTGCACACGTCTCACATCACACTTCATTCTGACCTAGTAAAAGCATGTGTTTATTGCATCTGTCCTTGCGATTTTTACAACACACCAAGCTTTTAAAACGATATAATTTTGTATGGCAGTCAGTGTGGATATTGTCTGTGTTTGAGCTTTTCGTCACCTCAAAATGAACAATTCAGACTTTTGATTGGATTTCCATCAAATGGCTTAAGGTCACATTGGTTATGTCACAAAATGTATTTGTTAACATCTCTTATCTTGTGCTCAAATACAATTAAAGTATCTGTGCTAACTTTTGACAGAATAGCTTGGTACTAGATAGCAAAACACAGAAGCAGTCTAATCTTAAAAGTGCAGCTTGGTCATCAGCATATGTTGAATGTGCCACTTATTTTGAATCCATATGGTAGACTCATGAGCATGACTACTCAGTTCAGACTAAAATTGAAGAACCAAACTAGGAACTGAAACTGTCCTAATGTGGAACTCGCAGACAGGAAGAACTTGACAGAAAGAGACCATCTGACTCATATAGATAAAACAACCACAAAAACCTGCCAAAAATGATTTTATCTGAAATAGATGATAGATCACAATTCATGCATCTTTCTTCTTCTTCTTTTTTTTTTTTTTGAGGGGGGGGGGGGGGGGGGGCTTGGTACATCTTTCATTTCATCATTTCATTTATTCATTTTGCAGACACTTATCCAAAGTGACGAATACAACAAGCAATCCATCATAGAGGCGAATAAGCACAAGTAGTGCTCATTATACAAAGTTTCAGACATTGCTAAAAGATAGAATAGGGAGGGATTAAAGGAAAGTGAAAGCATTGAATGTTTTTTGTTTTTTTTTTAGGTCAAGTGCTACCGGAAGAGAGAGTTTTCAGCTGCATGTCTTTTAAATATTGTCAGCAATTCTGCATTCCAGATGAAGGCAGGGAGATCATTCCACCAGCAAGGAACAGTGAACAAAAATGTTCTGGAGAGTGACTTTGTGCCCCTCTGTGATGGTAACCTACCGATCGTAGGTTTCTGGTAGGGATGTAGACTCGGATGGTGTGGAGCCTGTGGTAGAAGTGTAAGCAAGCGTCAATAGCTTGAACTTGATACGAGCAGCAGGTGATAGCCAGTGCAGAGAGATAAGAGAGGTGTGACGTGAAACCTCTTAGGCTTGTTGTAGACAAGACGTGCTGAAGCATTCTGAATCATTTGTAGAGGTTTGATTGCACATGATGGAAGTCCAGCCGGAAGAGTATTGCAGTAATCAAGCCTAGAAATGACCAGGGCCTGGACAAGGAGATGTGTTGCATGCTCAGTTGGGAAAGGCCAGATCTTCCTGCGTGACCGAGCTGTCTTTGAAATATGGTTTTTGAAGGTCAGCTAGTCCTCAAAGATTACTTCAAGATTTCTGACAGACCTTGATGGGATAATTGATCGTGAACCTAGCTGAATGGGACAGTCTTTGTCAGGTTAAGCTCCAGGTGTTGTTCTTTCATCCAAGCAGAGATGTCTGCCAGACAGCTTGAGATTCATGTAGTAACTATGGGATTATCTGGCTGAAATGAAAGGTAGAGCTATGTGTCATCAGCATGGCAATGTTAGGAAAAACCATGTGCCTCTATGATGGGTCCCAGTGATGTAGTGTATATGGAGAAGAGGAGAGGTCCGAGAACTGAACCTTGAGGAACTCCCGTGATCAGTTGATGTGCTTTGGATCGCTCTAGATTCTTTGTATCGCGAAATGAGAATCGATGTATAATCCCAACCCTACAAAAAGATGTCTTAAATATCTTACAAAACAGCTGAGAGTTAATCAGTCACTTCAGGTGAAGACAGGTGTGTACTTTTTCCATGTAAGTTTAATGATTAGTTAACACAGCCACATATCCAATAATAAAAGGGTGTGCACACTTAGTTTTATTGTTTTTTTTTTAAACTTTTTTCTCTTAAATGTGTAACTTTTTTGGGGGGGACATTGCATAAATTGTAATTTTTACATTAAAAGTGCAACATTTCCGATTTAATTTATCTTTGGTTCATTTTTTTTCCACATGAAAATCAGCTGTTTTAACAGGGATCTGTAGACTATTTTATATCCACTGTAGATGTTTCTGTGAACATTTTTCCATCTACAATTATATATAACTTCACATTTTAATTTTTAAAAAATGTTTTCAATAGTTTTAGTTCACTTAATAATCCTGCATCAAACAAAGACTTATTGTATCAGCTTAACTAAAATCAAACATGATCTTATTGAAAGTATGATTTCAGCTTTTGCCATTTCTGCATGGAATATAAGGCAATCCGTGAGCAAACTGTGGTTCTGTGGGAGTGCTGAGAATAACTAACTGACCTTTTATTGACAATGATCGTTCATCCTCCCTTTCTGAGCAGTAAATGAAATACTATTGGAATTTGCACAGATTTCTCAATGGTATCTAAATCAGAACAGGGAGCAATATAAATGAATCGTGATTTGGTTCCAGACTCCAACTCAATGCAGAAGTATTATGCGCTGAAAGTGGCACTTGAAGAGCACCCGAGCAGTGAGGCAGCACTCCAGATCTGGACTAAATGTGAAATTCTCAGGGCAGATAACAAATTTGAATGCAACTTCTTATCTAAAGATAAACACATCTTTGCAAAAATCCACAATTAACAATGTGAATAAAAAAATGGCACTTAGCTATGAAGCTTTGAGTAATACAACCAAATATCGAAGACTTCAGAAAGACACAGTAAACTGGAGGAAAATGACAGCTATAGTTCACCCACGAATATAAATACTGTCATCATTTACTTAAAACCTCAACTTTTAGCAGAATATATGCACATTCTAATGCCATGAGAGTGAGTGAATGATAATTTTTGAGTGAACTATATTCCTTTAAATTTGAAAGAGACATGGGGCAAAAAGAGTATAGCACACTTAACAGCACTACAGCAAATATTAAGGTAAAACACCAGAATTTAAAAGGAAACAAATGAGTTAGAAATGATTTGAACCAAACACAAAAATAGGCTTTAGACCCGTGATAACATAAAGCCACATTTACATTTCATGGTTCAAGTGACCCAATTCCAATTTTTCCTCCTATGTGGTACAGATCGGACATGATCCATGAACGTGCAAACAGGAATAAAGCACATGAATTCAGAAATTCTCACATTGGTTTCAGGCCTCATTCATGTGTGGAAATAAATCTGATTACTTCCTTTTCTGCCTAAGTTTTTCTGGGCCAGTAGCCTACATCTACTTTGGGTTGTTTTGTGTATGTAAATGTGGATATTGCCTATGGGTCACTTTTAAAAGAAGATGTAAGCACGTTTTTCTTTAAAATAAGATATCTGAAGTTGCTTGAGACATTTTTACACCAGAGAAACCAAGAGCAAGCTGAACGATGAGCTTATCAGCATTTCTAACCTGGAGACACGGCTTGTGCGCTTATGAGCTTATTATAATCATGCCAAACAGAATGTCATCAACAAAAATTTTTTTTCATCATCTCAGGTTATTTTTTTTTAACAATGAAAGTTACAAGCTGCAGACATGTTATAGCTCTTCACAATAAAATAATAGAATTGACACTTTAATAATAACTAACCTGGTGTTTTGAGTCTCACAGACATTTATTCACCAGTGCTTTTACTATTAATAACTTCAGTAACGGAAAAACATCATCCTGCTTCCGTTTTACAGAACAATATGTTCCCAGTGAGCTCACAATATCCACCTAAGACACATGGATCAAACACACACCTTTGTTTTGCTGTAAGTGGAGACTTTCCATTGACTGTTTTATTGGGCTAATGATCTTTTCTAAAATGTTAAAATTATTCAGTATGTAAACAATGTATTGAGTTCAAAAACTTCAAACAGAAGTTAATCTCTCTGATAATGTGAGAATTGTGCTTGGTTTCGTATGCGGGAGTAGTGTTGGGGAAAGTTATTTTTAAAAGTAATGCATTACAATATTTTGTTACTCCCTAAAAAGTAACTAATTGCGTTACTTTCACTGGAAAGGTATGCGTTACATTACTTTTTCTTGCCTAGACAATAGACGACCATCCAATTGCAAAGGCCTTTCATGCCAAAAATAAAATTAATAAGCCTAAGGCTGAAGGAACTTTACCCCTGTACCTTTCAGATGTGCTGCCATTCTGGATTACAGAAGAATAGGATGCAGAAGAAGGAAAATTAAACACAAATGTGATGATTAACTAAAGTCATTTTTACTTATTCCTATGGTTGAATTGGATCATCAAAAGGTCAGCAAAGACAATGGTTAATAAAGTGAGATTAAATACATAAGGAAGGCTGTATTTGTGTTATTTAATATTTAATTAATCCAAGTTGCGTAATGTTCTGGGTTATTATTAATTTTGAGGAATTCTGAATCTGTTTTTGTCCAAGTGAGATGAGTAAATATCTACTCACATTTAGAACTATAATTTCCATCATGTTCACACAGCGCCTCTGCACTTACTCCCGATTCCTCTCAACATGGGAACAGGAGAGATGTCAGTCAAGTGGGAAAATAAAGTAACTTGCACTACCTATTTGAAAAAGTAACTCAGATATTTTGTTGTAAACTTAAAAGTAATCTGTAACTTTTCTGGTTACTTGAAAAAGTAATCTGACTACGTAATTTACGGTACTTGTAACGCATTACCCCCAACACTGACAGCACTAACTGCTAAACTGAGCTTGTGTAAATGTTTTAAAAGCATCACCGATGCTTTAAAAACCCGGCACAAGCCTTCTTTGAGCTCAAGTTGCTGCGCTTTCATGACAGCTGCTCCTTCTCCTGGATTAATGGGGCTGAACTCTATATCTGAGAGTAAGAGTGGAGAGCGAGAGAGAGATGCTTATACAGAGTATGTGCTAGAAAGGGTGGCTGGGTATAAATGGCTCACAAGCACCTTTGTGTGTCAAGAATAGATGCCAATCACTTAAAAGTATAAAGCTGTTAACAGTAAGACGGTAGTGGGGCGATATGCATTTGCTTCAGAGTTCTCTTTTGATAATGTACACTACTCTGAAATACAAAAAAAAAAAAGTGAAAACTAAAAATGTATTTAATATATAAAGTAATATATATATATATATATATATATATATATATATATATATATATATATATATATATATATATATATATATATATATATATATATATATATATACATACACATTATTTTGAATTATAATATATAAAGATTATTACTGTTTTTTTGCTTGCAAAAACATTACTTTTTATATTAAAATAACTGACTGACCCCAAACATTTGAATGGTAGTGTACCTTAACTAAATGTATCAAAAATTCCTAAAGAAATGTATAGAATTGCATATGGAGTCCTCAAGGATCCAAAAGGGGAAAAGCAATCTACAGAGATCCAACCTAATAAATAAAAATAGGAATTTGTTTTTTTGATTCATAATGGGTTATTACGTGATGCCTTTCTGTTTGGTTCCAATTGATTCTTCTATCGATTCTGTCCATTCCTATATTATTTGTCTTGCTTCTCACTTTATCAGAGAACTGTCGCACACTTTGAGCCCATCATTATCGTTATTACCCAGAGTCTGTTTCAGAGTGACAGTCGAGGTCTTGCTGACAAGCTGATTAAGATGTGAGGATTTGTAGGCACTAAGAGCCGCTATTCCAGAGTCCTGTACCGTGGTTTAGAAGATGTGAGGGGGAACCACTCTGTTCTCATTCCTCACTGTACTGTGTAAATAGATACCAGATGGCTTAAACGTAACACACCAATCCTGCTGTTACATCATCAAGTCTCCATCCCTCACATATGGATGAAATATATAAACAGATATGGGAAGAGGGGCCTTTTCTTTACACTTGAATTCCAGCATTACATAATCCACAATCCCTCACACATTAAGAGCACATTTATAGAATCACACGTCTGAACATGTTAACACAGAGCCCTGAGAGGAACTGCACACTATTCTTACCATTTTTGCAGTATATAGTATGTAGTCACAAATTTTCTAGATTCATAAAACACTGATCTACAAGTGTTTAGTACACAAAGCACACTTGTCAGCTATATCAATAAACCATGAATTTTAACATTTTCCTAACTCATTTCATCGGACAACTAAAGAGACACAATATATCACTACCGTAACCAGCCGATTATTATTTTTTTTCCCTCAAACCACAACCATCCAAAGATGCAATCAATTCCTTATGGACAAAATCAAGACCGGCCTTGCATTTTTTTTCTTGATCAAGAAGCCGTTTCACCCAGATATACATCACAATAAAGAAGAAAAGACAATTGCAACGTCTGTTCCATGCTGACTTTAAAATGTGTCAATACTGGATATTTTTTGAACATTTGCAATGTTATGATCATGTAACAATAATGTAGCCTATGACCGTTTAAAAGCATTACCATTACCTAATGCATCCCGTGCAAAAAAAAAAATAAAAAATTTATATATTTTTATATATATATATATATATATATATATATATATATATATATATATATATATATATATATATATATATATATATATATAAAACAGGCAGTGTGAAGTATCCTAGGTTAGGAAAAAGATAGCATCACATTCCAAACTCAGATTAGGACTATATCTCAGACTATATAATTGATAGTATGCGTTACCCGAAATAGAGCACAAAAGGTTGGTTTATAACACACTGAGCAAGAGAGAGAATAAGAATAAATAAATTCAGCTTTATACAACATCCATGAAGGCATCAGATTGCAGAAGGAAGGCCTTTTATGGACTCGTGGATAGAAGAGCTCTCAGCAGTTCATTTCAGATATAACACTTAACAGATGTTAGCACATCTAGTTCTTCTTCAGTATCTTAAATTCCACATGCAAGAAAGTAACATGCACAAATACAGAACAGACCGTAACAGCCTTGAATTCAGAGCACTAGTGGAGAGAAACTGCTGATATCGCTTAAAATGAGCACAAATGAAAACCTCACAATCAAAGCTTTAATGTCGTTGTCTGGTCTAAATTTTATCATGACATGTACGTCATGGACAACATACATTGTCCAAGCCACTCTTGTTTTGAGAGGTCAAATATCTGTGCAGTAGTTGCACAGTAGCAGACTGAGAAAGAAATACAAAAACTACAAAGAAGTTTTTTCCATCCCGATTCAATTTATTTTAATAAAACAAAAGATCTACTTGTTTAAAAAAAATAAAAAAATAAAAGCACACAAATAAAAACATGAACTTAAATGTGAACTGCAATATATTGTTAAATTGATGTAAAAGCCCATCTAGCTGTTAACTCATCTTTTACAACTAAATGAAGCCAATCAAATGCCCAGTTTGTTCCTGCAGAGTTCAGATCCAACCCTGATCCAACACATCCATCTAATTAACAGGTTCAGCTGTGTTCGATCAGGGTTGGAGCTGAATTTTACAGGAAGGAAGATCTCCAGGAACAGAATTGGGCACCCCAGATACAGATGTTGTGTACAGGTGATGTCATTGCATGACATTTAGCGAGCCTGCGTAACAACAGTCTCCTCTGTGGTCAGCTTCAGCTATGCTTCTAGTCACGTGGTTTGGTAGCAAAGGTAAGGTATCCAGTGTGTCCTGCCATTTCTCTTGGGGGTGTGGCCGTCTTGCAGATTACAGAGGTGTTTCCAGTGCTTGGGACTTCCTCTTGACTAAAATCTGAAGCCATCTGTGTGCTATTAGTACAGCCCTCCTCTGGTCCGAAGTCTGGTAAGGGCAGAGTGACGGAACGAACATCATGCACCCGCAGCAGAACCTCCAGTGTGCAGATCTCCTCAAAGCCATGGTTTAATAAAGCCTCGCATGTCCTCTGGACCTGCTCGATACACGGTGAGAAGGAACAGACACGACCCCCTGAAGAAAGTCAAGTAGAAAAGCAGTGAGCTTTTTTTTTTTTTTTAAATCATTATTAGCATTCATACTAAAACTCAAAGTACACTATTAAAAATAACGTTTATTTATTGGAATTATGGTTCTATGAAGAAACTTTTAACATCCATGGAACCTTTTCAATGCATAAAAGGTTCTTTATACTGGAAAAAGGGTTCTTTTATATTATGTTTTTCAAAAAAAAAAAACTAATCAATGAAAAAACATTTGGAACTTATTTTTAAAGGGGCTTTTGCACCAAATAGTCCTAGGAACTCGGTTATAGGATCCTAGCCACTAGGATAGTTCCCAGAGAAGTAATTTCTGCCCATGGCCATGTTTATGGTTGCATTTGCACCAGGAATAAGAACTTTGAAGCAACCGACAACGGCGTCTTTAAGTGCGGTATTTACAAATGCTAGAAATCGGTGGATGGAGGATGGTTTAAAGCTGGTTTAGACCCTACTCTGAAGTAGTAGCTAATTTAGTTTCCTAGAATTAAAATTGTTCCTAGTTCCTGCGGTGCAAACACGGCAAAATCCGGCTACTTCAGCCAATAGTTCTAGGAACTATGAAAAGGTTCGAAAGCCCCTTAAGAGTGTATACTTTCTGACACAAACACCAGCATAAGCGCAGTCAAACGTATTGCCTATAAAAGTACACTTCATCAAACACAGCCACTGACACTAGAAAGTTATCGTTCGAATTAAGACTTTTGCATCAATAAACTCCTAATTACTGCTTATTAATAGTTAGTTAGGTAGTTGTTAAATTTAGGTATTGGGTAGGATTAGGGATGTAGAATATGGTCCATACATGTACAAGCTAATCATACAGGTACAGAATAAGTGGGGTTAGAAGAAAAAAAAAAAAAAAAATCCAAGTATGCGTGTACTATACTGATGACTAAATTTACATCACATGCACCTTACATACAGTACTGTGCAAAAGTTTTAGGCAGGTGTGAAAAAATGCTGTAAAGTAAGAATGCTTTCAAAAAGAAACTTGGTAATAGATTATATTTATCAATTAACAAAATGCAAAGTGAGTGAACAGAAGAAAAATCTAAATCAAATCTATATTTGGTGTGACCACCCTTTACCTTCAAAACAGCATCAATTCTTCAAGGTACACTTGCACAAAGTCAGGGATTTTGTAGGCATATAGTTAGGTGTATGATTAAACAATTATACCAAACAGGTGCTAATGATCATCAATTCAATATGTAGGTTGAAACACAATCATTAACTGAAACAGAAACAGCTGTGTAGGAGGAATAAAACTGGGTGAGGAACAGCCAAACTCAGCTAACAAGGTGAGGTTGCTGAAGACAGTTTACTGTCAAAAGTCATACACCATGGCAAGACTGAGCACAGCAACAAGACACAAGGTAGTTATACTGCATCAGCAAGGTCTCTCCCAGGCAGAAATTTCAAGGCAGACAGGGGTTTCCAGATGTGCTGTCCAAGCTCTTTTGAAGAAGCACAAAGAAACAGGCAACGTTGAGGACCGTAGACGCAGTGGTCGGCCAAGGAAACTTACTGCAGCAGATGAAAGACACATCATGCTTACTTCCCTTCGCAATCGGAAGATGTCGAGCAGTGCCATTAGCTCACAATTGGCAGAAAACAGTGGGACCCTGGTACACCCATCTACTGTCCGGAGAAGTCTGGTCAGAAGTGGCCTTCATGGAAGACTTGTGGCCAAAAAGCCATACCTCCGACGTGGAAACAAGGCCAAGCGACTCAACTATGCACGAAAACACAGGAACTGGGGTGCAGAAAAATGGCAGCAGGTGCTCTGGACTGATGAGTCAAAATTTGAAATATTTGGCTGTAGCAGAAGGCAGTTTGTTCGCCGAAGGGCTGGAGAGCGGTACACGAATGAGTGTCTGCAGGCAACAGTGAAGCATGGTGGAGGTTCCTTGCAAGTTTGGGGCTGCATTTCTGCAAATGGAGTTGGGGATTTGGTCAGAATTAATGGTATCCTCAATGCTGAGAAGTACAGGCAGATACTTATCCATCATGCAATACCATCAGGGAGGCATCTGATTGGCCCCAAATTTATTCTGCAGCATGACAACGACCCCAAACATACAGCGAAAGTCATTAAGAACTATCTTCAGTGTAAAGAAGAACAAGGAGTCCTGGAAGTGATGGTATGGCCCCCACAGAGCCCTGATCTCAACATCATCGAGTCTGTCTGGGATTACATGAAGAGAGAGAAGCAACTGAGGCTGCCTAAATCCACAGAGGAACTGTGGTTAGTTCTCCAAGATGTTTGGGCCAACCTACCTGCCGAGTTCCTTCAAAAACTGTGTGCAAGTGTACCTAGAAGAATTGATGCTGTTTTGAAGGCAAAGGGTGGTCACACCAAATATTGATTTGATGTAGATTTTTCTTCTGTTCACTCACTTTGCATTTTGTTAATTGATAAATATAAACTATTAACATGTCTATTTTTGAAAGCATTCTTACTTTACAGCATTTTTTCACACCTGCCTAAAACTTTTGCACAGTACTGTATACCCCAGCCTAACGTACATGCAAAAACCAAAGTAGACGACTTTGAACTCGAATACTTTCGTAGCTTCATTTGTGGCTTCTTACTTTAAACGTAGTATTAAACATTATTTTGAAAACTCCAAGAAACTACTCTTTCATATAACTGATATTTGGATCTCTGCGATTCACACCATGTCCATCTTCAAGTTTGCATCCGTTTTTTTTTATCAAAAACAACTGAGCAGATGCACAAGTCTCCAGCACTTGTGCGAAACTCTGTGCAAACATGAATAGCCGTTTAGTTTAAGCTGAATAGTAGCTTAAATGAATCTCCATGTTCGACAGCAACAAGCGCTACTATTTGTAAAACCTTATCAAATGCCAGGCAAGCTCACATTTGTGGCTGACGTCAAATCAAATCTGAAACCGAAATAGACAACCTGAAACAGGAACATTTGTGGTCAGTGCTTTTCAAAGAAATGGCTGTGTGACTTTCGGTTTGCCCCTCAGTTTACAGCAATAATTACTGCATGAATATTTTGGGGTCTCCAGAGGAACATAGAGAGAATGTGAGATTTTACACATTTTCTGCACTAATTTCAGGTTTAAGTCTGCAGAATCCTGTGTAGTGGATGTAAAGCTGAATTGTGTCACCGGGGGCATCAAACAGAGCTGCAAAACAGATTACTCTCTTAAACACTCCCCTTAACTGTTGTAGGTAGCCACATAAGAGTCCATAGTTACATCACACCCTCTCACACAAATAAAACAGAGCTTTCAGCAAGTTCTGTGGTTGCAGATTTCATGCAGGCCTGCTGAGAATAATCAGGAAGTAATGTCGTAAAGAATATGGTTCCTCAACACTTACTGGCTTACTGGAAACATTTACATTTTTTAATTTGGCAGATGCTTTTATCCAAAGCGACTTACAAGTGAGAAGTTGCCCTTGGTGGGGATTGAACCTGGGTCTCTGGTGCATTACAGAAATGACCAAACGAACACAGAAACGACCAATAACTCACTAAGCTGTTAAGAGTTAGAGAGCAGTCGACATGCATATGTTTGCATATTCTTGCCTTACTGTTAAACGGTCTCAAAATAACACGATAAATAGAGGAAGGGTGGTTAAGTGTTTGAAACGGCAATTCTCTTCCACTCCTTTGCCGTCTTTCTCCACTAACACGACTGGAGGGAATTTGGGCTAAAGGTGGTATTACTGACATGCACAAGAATAGCCACTGCAGATCAGAGTAAGAAGATAGACAGGGTGCTGTGAGGAGAGGAGTATATTGAGGAAGACCTTAATGGGTATAGTTTACTCTTTGAATCTATCTTTAGGTTCAATCCAATAACATTCACTTAAGCCAGCATGAGCCCATTATAGAGCTACATTGAATGGGAACCACTGTAGGAAAGCAATGTAGGACTATCTCAGTGTCTCTCTGGAGCCTGACAATTCTCACAGGAGATGCATCTGGGATCCAAAGACACTTGACAAATTGATTAAAGCAATCAAATGGTGCCTAAACAAAATACTTTTATAATACAAATAGTTCAGGTCCTCAATGCTGAATTTTAAAAACAGTGCACCGGCCATGCTAAAATCTTAAATGCAGTAACAGTTACGATGCAAAACCCTGTTGACAACTGTACATCATTCATAAAGGTACCTTTTAGCCATTGTAAATATGGTAACACTTTACAATAAAGGTGTATTAGTTAAACATTAGTTCATGTATTAACTAACATGATCTAACCATGAGCAATACATTTGTTACTCCAACTAATCTTCGTTAACGTTAGTTAATGAAAATAGTTGTTCATTCAGTGCATTAACTAATGTTAACAAGATTTTAATAATGAATTAGTAAATGTTGAAATTAACATTAACAGATTAATAAAGGCTGTATAAGTGCAGTTCTTTATTAGTTCATGTTAACTAATGAACCTTATTGTAAAGGGTTACCGTAATTATAATAATAATAATAATAATTCAAGATAAAGCCCCCAAACCAGTTCAGTGGAAACTCAAAAGATTTCATTGGTCATGTCAATCACATGCTGTTTGCCTACACCAAACACTAAACCGCTTACCATACCCTTCAACCTAACCAATGAAATTAACTGCAGGATGAAGGTTTCTGCTGAACTGGTTTTTGGAAATCATGCACGGTCTACTGCCTTCATAAGCTGCTGTGCACTGAAGAGCCAAAACATTATGACCAGTCACAGGTGAAGTGAATATGAATCGATCATCTCCTAACAAGGCCACACACTAAGGTCTGGGTAATCAGTTCTTGTTATCAAAGTGTTGGATTCAGAAGAAATGGGCAGGGATAAAAATCTGAGCAACTTTGACAAGGGCCAGATTGTTATGGCAAGGCAACTAGGTCAGAGCATCTCTGAAACGATGAGGCTTGTGGGTTGCTCCCGGTCAGCAATGGTGAGAATTTACAAGTGGTCTGAGGAGGGACCAACCACAATCCAGTGACAGGGTGTTGGCTGCCTAAGGGCAACAAATACTATCCTGTATGGTCCAAGCCAACAGAAGTTCTACTATGGCACAAGTCACAAAATTTTATGATGGTTATGGGAGCAATGTGCCAACAAACAGTACATCGCATTCTGCTGCGTATGGGGCTGTCTAGCTGCAGACCAATCAGTACACCTATTTTGACCTCGTCCACCGTCGAAAAGTGTGTACAATGGGTATGCGAGGGTTGGAAGTGGACCTTGGAGTAGTGGAAGATGGCTGCCTTGTCTGATGCGTCCCATTTACTTCTACATCATGTGGCAGGCCGTGTACGTCTGCGCAGACCACCTGGGGAAGTGATGCACCAGGATGCAAGGGGGTGGATAGAGTGTGATGCTCTGGGCAATGTTCTGCTGGGAAACCCTGGGTCCATCCATTCATGTGAAGATAATTTGACAAGTGCCCCCTGCCTAAACGTTGTTATGAAGAGGTGTACCTGGTCTGCAACAATGATGTTCCCTGCTCGAAATGGCCTTCTTTCAGCAAGTGTGTGGCAACCTGCCTCACTGCACATAGTTCAAAAATGGTTTGAGGAATATAATGACGTGTTCAAGGTGTTGCCCTGGCCTCCAAATCCCCCGAATTTCAGTCTATTTGAGCATCTGTGGGATGTGCTGGACCAACAAGTTTGATCCATGGTGGCTCCACCTCACAACCTACACGACTTAAAGGATCTGCTGCTAATGTCTTGGTGCCAGATACCACAGCACACCTTCAGAGGCTTTGTAAATTCCATGCCTCGGCAGGTTGGTAGCATGTGGAGGACCAACAACATATTAGGCAGGTAGTCACAATGTTTCGGCTCACCGTGGTATATGACTAATGATTTGAAATGCTTATATGCAACTCAAATAGCACTCCTTACACAAAGCACATCCATCTTGAAATTGGAATACACTACACAACTTAAAACCTGAACAGTATCATGCACTTGACTTGTGGTTACAGAGGAAAATAGTCCATCTTACTACAACTGAGCATCACACACAACCAGACTCTCAAGTCATTACGAAAAACTCTGAAACGAGCACCTCGTTACAAGACACATGACCAGTGGAAACAACGTGTGATCTAAAAATAGTCTCAAAATGTTAAGCACTCTTAAAGGAATTTGTAACTTTTTCTTTTTGCCAAATTGGTGGCAAACTTGTACAATCTGCTTACGTCCCATTGAAGGTTAGGTTTAGTTTTTTCCCCCCTAAAAATTGTAAATTTTCATATGAATCAAATCAAAGTCTGTGCCCATCATAAACTTCATGACTTCTGTGAAATGCCCAAAATCTGTAGAATGGCTTTTACTATTGGCAAAGAGTGTCAAATACAGACTGCAAATAAGGACAAAATAATTTGGATTTCAGATGGATTACATTTATCGGAAGGTATTGACTGGAAAATCTCAAACAAGTTTGAGCCGATTTAAGAACATGTTATTTTCGTTGATAAATCATCTCCTAGCAACGAAGTGCATGTTTCTGCATAAGTTTGTTTTGTTCGGGACGACATGAAAGCGTGGTAGCGTGTGATCCTCGGTTGGTTCGTCCATGATGGCCAGTTTTCCTTTGTAACCATTTACAATATCATCAAGTATATGTATGAGAGAGAGAGAGAGAGAGCGACAGAGAGAGTGAGAGAGAGAGAGAAGTTGATTGTGTAATTCCATTGACAAATAAGGCCTTTGCATGAAAACGCAGTCATAAACAGAGACATTAGGTCTCCTGGCAACCAGGCTCAACAGGTCTCCAAGCAACAGTGGCCTGAGTAAGAAAAGAGTCACACCAATAGCTCAGATTCTCAGAGCACTTAAACCAGAGAAAAAGAGTAAAAGGCCAAAAATGAGAAGAAATAAAGAAAGACAGGATAAAGCATACGTTCAAATCACTACACACCCTGATTGTTGGATCACAGTAATAAGATGCACATGTTGTGAGAAACGTGTTGCTTGTCAAGGAAAACTGGCTTGGAGTTGATAGTCAGAGCAATGCTTAAGTTTTTTGCACTGAAAACTCTTAATAAGTATTGAACAAGTCAGTCAATTTTCCAAAAGACACAGAAAGAGGCCAGCAAATGTATGAGAATTCCAGAGCCTTGCCCATGCTCACTGAACTCTCACCGCCTACCCCTTTATGGTCATTACCCTGCCAGCAAAAACATCTTGCATGTGTGTTTATTACAAATCAGAGTCTCTAAAGGAGGGGCGTACTGCAGAAATTCCACTATCATGAGACAGTCTCGAATAAAGATTTCCTAAAGGAGATCCTCTCTAATCTTATACTCCGCCAAGGCATGTAGACAAATGAAATGCATTTGGGTAGTTGATATGAAATTGTCAGCAGTGTTTTACTCTGACGTTACGTCAACCAAAATTGTTTTAAGGTAATTACTTGCTTTGAGTTTACGTTTTAATTACTTAATTTTAATTATACCGAGAAAAAAAAAAAGAAAAACAGAAATTTCCCATTTGTCAAATGTATTAAATCACAGAACCTGCTGAAAAAAAAAAACAACCACCATTCAACTGCATCTAAGCTTAAACCTTTACAAAGACAGAAATGTAATAGGTTAAAAGCCAAAGGCTATGCATTTTTATGAAAATTTCTTTTTCAATATACTTCTGACACAGGGGACTAATTCATACACAAGGACTGCAGACCTCTTACTGGGACACTGACTAGTCTGGGCCTGCCCAGTAGGGGAAAGTGGGTAGCAGTTTCCATGGAAACAGCCTCATGCCAAGTGGTCAGGTCGCTTCTGAAGAAACCATTTCTGACAAAAAACAAATAGTTGTTCCAACAGACCGATCACAGAAACAAAACAACCATGAATGCTGTTAGAGCTGGGGACCTCAAGCCAAAGTCTTTGCGATTAATTAAAGTTACTGGTGTGACATCATTTTGGCACAAAACTAAGATGCAATTATGGAGAATAAGAGGCCTCTGTCTATGATTCACGGAAGCTGCCTCCATAACTGAAATGAAAACCTACACAAAAGATTTAAGCAAGATATTCACAATTTAAGAATTATGAATCCCACCCCAAAACTTCCATTCCATGGAGGTTATTTGGGCTTTTCATTGAGCTCAATAGCAGACAAGGGGAGTTTTTAGGCTCACATTACACACCGCAACTTTTATTTTTTACTTTTTTTTTAAATATCCCTTGTTTAACAAGGAAAATGTCATGATATGTACTGTGTATCAAAGTACCATACTTACACAGTACATTTTGTAAGCGTGTACACTGTACATATTGATCATTTTAAAACTACACCACTTATGTACCTGTAAACTTTTTGTGTTCATAAAGGTCACTGTAGTGTTCAGTAGCATTTATATCTTAGTGGCATCATACATTATAGGGTTAATTCACTCAAAAATGAAATTTGTCATTAATTACTCACCCTCATGTCGTCCCAAACCTGTAAAGCCAACTGCGTATGACAACAGTTCAAATTGTTAAATAAAGTCATTATTTTTGTTTCGTTTTTGCGCACCAAAAGTATACTTGTCACTTCATAACAGTTGAACCACTGAAGTCACATGGACTACTTTAACAATGTCTTCAATACCTTTTTGGACCTCAAAAGGTGCAATGGCATTGCTGTCTTTGTGTGGTTCAGATACCCTCGGATTTCATCAAAAAATATCTTAATTTGTGTCCCAAAGATGAAAGGCCTTACAGACATGAAGGCGAGTACTAAACGACAGAAATTTCAACTAACCCTTTATGAATAAGTCATGGCAACGGAAAACCACATGCCATTTAGCATTATTATAGTAATGTCTCATTAGTTATTTCAGTTATGTACTCTCACCCTTGCGTTTCATGGCCCTCTTGGCATGTGTGACTGCCTCCCACGGAGAAGGGATGTCTAAAAAGACTGCATCAGCTACACCTGTGATGCCAAAGCCCTCTGCGCACACATCCTGGTTTCTAACAGTAACCAGGTGAGACACCTTGTGCTCCTTGAACTCTTGGATGGCCTTCTCGGCTCGCTGAGCGTGGAACTCTACTGTGTGCAGGTGGCCGGTGGGAGCAATGGTCCGCAAAATGGAGTGAGACAGAGAGCCGCTGCCTGTACCTGGAAAACACACAAAATCTGCTGTTATAATAAGCCAAACACTGGGAATCAGTGGACTGAGCTTGAGGTTATAAAAATAATAATCAAATTCCACCGTTTCAGATACTCAGAATATCAACATTTGGTCGTATTCCAATACTTTAATTCCATATGCCCTTCTTTTTTTAAGAATATAAAAATAATTTTAGTGTCCTTGTCCATATAATGGCAGATTTCTGTCCCATCACTGTACGTCTATTCCAACAAAACTTTCACACTGCAAAAAGTTAATAAAGAGGTCATAAAAGTAATCCATATGAATCATAAAGCTGTTTAATCCAGGTTTTTAAAGAGACGATCGCTTTATATGATGAGCAGATTTAATTAGGCTTTTATTCACAAATAAACATTCATCAACACGCATACATAGAGCACATCAAATATGCTAAACAGAAGCTAAAATGCATTTGCATGAAGCACAAGAACAAACCTCATTGGTTCCCGCGCATCGTGCAAGTACGCTTGAGCCTGTTTACCATAATTGATGCGCTCCATGTATGTGTCGTTTAGTTTTTATATGCATAAACGCCTAATGACTTTTACAAAGTTTTTATTAATGACCCACCACAGGACATACTAACTTTACATGCACAGGGATTCATATTAAGATTCATATGAATAGGAAAATCTGCTCAACACGATTAAGCAAATACTAGGGACAAATAAGGCAATTAATTTACAGAGGGACTGACAACACCATAGTGTCTTGCATAGTCTCTCATGACTTTTACAGTTCATTGCACTGTTGTGTGCTTTTGTCTATGACATGAATGAGAATTAATGAGTTGATTAAGTTGCTGTGCAGAAAAACGCTCAATGCAATAAATGGCCAAAGCAAGCATCTCCAGAACTTCCGCAAGAGAATAGCAGGGAAAGTACATGCATGTTTTAAATTAGTATTCAGACCAGTAACATGTATACTAGAATACTCCAATAACAAAAAGCATTATATTATGAGAATATTGAACTTAATCAGAAAATAGTGTGCATGAAAATGGTCACAGAGTTAAACAGTAATAACCTGGGCGTGAACATGTCCATTGTGATGCACGTGCATGTGAGCACTGATGTTAATGGCCTATCTTCCTCTTCAAGAAACCATTAGCATGCCCTTTGTTCTCATGGCAACAATAGGGTCAATGTTTGGTCTAAAGCGTTGCATTCAGATAGAACAGTGACTGACGTAAGAACGAGAGGCTCAATAGGGGAGAAAGAACAGAATTATTGCAAAAGAAATATCCGATAGTATCCTTAAATGATGAAAAATAAACTTCAGCCTGTACATGTGCCAATTCACCTGAACACTGCACTGATATCTGTTAAGTGTTAAATGCTTGTCCAGCTCAATGGGTTTGGAGGGCACTGAGGACAGAGAAGAGTGTTTTGTGTGTGTGCACGCTCAACAGCCGTTTAATGGATTCATTCTGAATACAAGAGGACCAAAAAGCTGAATGAGCCAAATTGAAAAGGGTCTCGTTGTCTCCTTATCTCTGCCTAGCCTACTCTGCCCACTCCAACTAGTCAAGTCAATTTTATTTGTATTGCATTTTTTTTTAAATACACCTCATTTCAAACTAGAGCACATTTACAGAAATCATGATGTTAATGTTTCTAATATTCTTAATATCTACATGCCTTAAGATTAGAAGCGATTAGAATTAGAAAGATTAGAGGTGGCCGATAATATCTTACATTTTTCAATGATATAAAAAGTCAAGCAGTTGAGACTGCACGAGTATACTGTACTTATGCAGGTAAAGCTGAATATACATATACATTATATATATGATGTTTGTCTCTTTTTTTCAGTGCAAAGGTCTAATGATGCTTAAATCAAGATACATTTACTTGAGATGCAAAATGACAAAAAAAGTCTTGTTTCTGTGAAATTGATTAAAATGAAGATTATAATTAAAAAGCAACTTTTTTATTTTATTACATTTTTCAAGACATTTTGCATCCCAAGTAAATGTTTCTTGATTCAAAGATGTTTAGATATTTGTATTGGAAAACAGGCCAAAAATACTGAGAAAGATATTCATTTATTTGGAATGTATGTAAAACGTACTGCCATGACTAAGCCTATAGTCCCAGGCTAAAATGAATTTTTGAGCTGTCTTAACTGAAAGCAACTTGCACTGGCATATCTTAAAATATGTCAGAGCCATTGTTTTGTCTCAAGATGCACACCAGTAATGTTTCTTTCCAAAGGTATGTTTATAAAAGCAACTTAAATGTCCAAATTGAACCAATACTTGAATGGGCAGTGGAGAAGGTTTAGAGGCTCCAGGCTTGTAAGCAACCTTGGCATCTGTTTTCAGGCCTTCGCTCCTTTAGGTCTCTCCAGAGTCGGAAAGCTTCTCTGATATGAACACGGGTCTTACCTCTTGCCTGATTGTAACCCTTCTTTTTAAAGTTACATTCCCCTGGCCTTTTCCTCTTTTGTATTTTCTCTGCCATCTCTCTCTTTCTTCTATTCATTCTACTAATGTCTGTCTTGTGCACTGAGCTCTCTCTTCTCCCCCAATATGTGTGTATATGCCCCTTATGCTGGTTGGATACAAGTGTGTTTTGGTGCTCGGTCCAATCCACTTTTCAACAGAGTTTCTCAACAAAAAAAAAAAAAAAAAAAAAAGCAAGGTGAGGGAGTATTTTGACAGACAACAGCATGCTTACACTAAATTTTTCCGTTTTCTTCAGTCACGCCAATCTAGCAATTAAGCTTGCTTATATGCTTGTTATACTACCGGTTATGAGGGACAATACGGCATGAAACTTGATATTGGACTAAAGGAGAAACAGGAAGAATGAAATTTACTTGACACTTGAACAGTTGCTATATCAACATCCTAACAAAGAGAATATGCTTAAATAATGTATAATTGTCAGTACATGTCAAGCTTTTCTTGTGATTCTGTCATGTGCACCGATACTTTTCATTCACGTGCAGCATGTGCAGCATTCAAAATCCGGACACCCAATTGGTTGCCATGGTAACGAACAACAATACCTTAATGTGCTGACTTGTGTGGACTAACCTTTATTTGAGGATATCATAGACCTTTGGGTTTAAACTTATTGGTCCTGTGCTGCCTACTGATTCAGTTGATTTGAATAAATATGTCTATAATATAACAGCTAACGCTGCTTAAGTGAGAGCTCAAGTTTAATATAAAATGATCAGAATGCAAGGCAAGCACATTGCATGCGTCTATTTTGGCGGCATTCAGAATTGAATTCGACCATTCATAATTTAAAGGGATTGTTCACCCAAAAATGAAAATTCTGTCATTATTCACTCAAGTTGATCCAGACCTGTATGAATTTCTTTCTTCTGCTGAAGACAAAAGATGATATTTTGAAGAACATAGGTTGATGGGCCCCAATGACTTCCATAATATGGAAAAAAAAATACTAAGGAAATCAATGGGGCCTGTTAACCGTTTGGTTACAGACATTCCTCAAAATATCTTGTGTTCAGCAGAAGAAAGAAACTCATACAGGTCTGGATCAACTTGAGTAAAGGATGACAGAATTCTCATTTTTGAGTGAACTATCCAAAAAATTTGAAATAGTCCATTTAAAATTAATAAGATTAATAACCATATTAAAAAATATCATGAATCCTGTTTTTTGTACCCAAATGATAAAACATCTTGAAATTATCATCAAGACTTTTCTTATACCGTGTATAAGGTATTTTATGGCCTTAAAGTAGAAAAAACTGAATTTAAAACTTTTTTAGGACCTTGATAAAGATTCAAGTTTACTGGAAACCACTACTTTTGTTATTGTGCTGCATATTATCTGACAGGCTGATCTGTCTTTGAGCCTCGTAATAGTATGGTTAGGGGTTACTTCAGAGTTAGGGGCTCGTCGGACTGTCAGGCAATATGGAGCACTTTCATGGATCAAACCCCCATCAGAAAAATATGAATATGAAAAATGTACAATATGAACTTGTGTGTGTGTGTGTGTGTGTGTGTGTGTGTGTGTATGTGTATGTGTATATATATATATATATATATATATATATATATTTATTTATTTATTTATTTATTACACACACACATGTATATAAGTGTCAAGCAGGTGAACATATATATATATATATATGACGTAAGTTCACCTGCTTGACACTTAAAAAGACACTGAAAATCAAGTCAAGAATTTCCTTGCTGCTGCAAGAAATTAAGACACCCAAAACCCTTTGATTATTCAAAGACTCGTTCTTACCTGACTCACAGACGACAGAGCCGGGTTTGAGGTCCAGCATCAGTGTGATGTTGGCAATATCTGTCGTGTAGAGGATCTGTGTTCGGTGGGGAAGGTTGACAGTCCACAGCTCTGGTGTGGGGTGCAGCACATAAACCCAACCACCCTTACTGCAAGTCACTTTGGAACCAAAGCGCTTTCCAATCAGGTCGCTGGAGTGGCGGATAACCCCATAGCGGGTCTGCGTCTGAGCTCCTGACTGAACTTTGACAGGCATCATGGAATCATGACCCATGAAAATAATGACGACATCCCCTTCTTGGATGAGCTCGGAGTATTCCACAAAACTCATGAGGTACAGCGGGGTTTCAAAGTGCAGCCTTGGATGATTAAATTATGCTGGTCTGCCATAAATGAAAACACATGAACACATTATTCTCATTAGTAATTCCTATACATTCAAGTCACCTTTATTTATATAGCGGTTTTTACAATGCAGATTGTGGCAAAGCAGCTTTACAGTAATAATTGGCAAATAATTTTTGGCTGCACATCAGCTCCCAAAGAAAATGGTGTCATTGTCCAGCCTATTCTATATATTTGTACTGATTCATTCTGTAGCAAAGATCTAGTCTAGTTAATTTATGTATATCAGCACTGGAGAAAACAGTGACGTAATCGTCCGGCTCAGCTCACTTCGCATACAATGGCGCCAATGCAGGCATATCAAAACAATGTTGAATATCAAGCAAGTGTCCCCAACCAAGCAAAGCAAAGGCAACAGCGGCAAGGAACCAAAACTACAACAAAATGGAGAAAAAAAATCTTGGGAGAAACCAGGCTTAGGCGGGGGGGCCAGTTCTCCTCTGGCAAACAGTGAACACTTGCTTGATATTCAGGCAGAGTTACAGGTCATAAGTCTGATTTGGGATCGCAATAGTAAAAATATTTAATCCAGTTCCATCTAGTTTAAGATCTTTTTCATCATGCTGGTATGGGACGGTTTTTTGGGGATCTGTGCCACTGGCTGATGTGTCGTAAGGCCCTCACAAGGGATGAGCTAGTTCACACATAGTTGACAAGGCCCGGATCCAGCCAATCACGTTAAAGATAAGCAGAGAGACTAAAATCTTCTTCTGATGTAACGTGTACATCCGGTGTTATAGGAAGTGTTCCTGGTTCTGGCTGACCTGATCTATGCAGCCTAACAATCCTTTAACGGATATGAAGACAAAAATTGATAATGTGTCATGTGTATGCCAGGTTAATATTTGCATTCCTTCATATTACTTCATGGACTAAATTGATTATTTAGGATATTCTAACTATTAAAAATTGATATTAGTTTATAAAAAAGCACTGACTCAGACAATTAATTACAACTTGATTGTATAATATAATATAATATAATATAATATATATATATTGTCTAATAGCATGGCAATAAAGAACAAGCTGTCTTGCTTTTGAAATCCTATATTACACTAATTTCTGTACTTAAAAATACTAAAACAGACCCTGATTATCAGTTGAGGCAATATTGTAAAGAAAACAGGTTTTTAAATATTTCAATTGGAGAAACGTAAAACTAATTACTTGGAATATTTTCATTTTTTTTTAGTCAAAAGACGTTAAATAAATAAAACGAAAATCTAATATTGCACTAAAATGAGATAAAATGAGTAAATATTTTGTCCAATATATTAATACACAAACACATATTTTAGCATATAATTGAACAAACAAAATATGAGCATGTTATACGTAATCTACTCAAAATACGTCAGTAAGTATTTTGATTTAAATAGCTGTAAACCGTTAGTGACCGTTAGTACCACAACATATAGACTGTGAGACTGAACATTACCAGCACCTTCTGAGAGTCCTGAGACAGTCCAGAACAGCAAAACAAATGGGCCACATGTGAGTTAATCGGTTAATAACGCATTAACTGATATCTGTGAAAATTTCTATTATTTTATGTATCGGATTCAGCAAGGTCATTGTCCTTAATGACGGTACTTCGATTATCTGAGAGATTAGCACAGAATGACACGGTTTCATTACAAACCATCGATTATTTAGAAGTATAAATCTTTTTAAAAGACCGTGTTTACATGAGGGCTACACTGAATGTGAAATAACACTTCTTCATTCATTATCACGAGCAAACTGAAGTGCTTTTCAAAGTGTAAACACAGTAAACATGCATTGCTGGAAAGGAATCACGTGACATGCCTGAGCGAACGTACAGCGTAAAGATTTGTTTAACATCAAGAAAGACTCACCGTTTCTGTAATTTTATATTTGTGAGAGAGCAGAAAGAAGGTACAGCACATGTGTGCGGCTAGTTTGCTTGATAACCCACATGGACACGCAGAGCGGCTCTTTACCTCATGTGGATGGACTCAAACCAGCGTGAACGCGTTGCGCGCCACATACAAATCTGCACTTTGTCGCAAAACGTCAACTTCTCACGACACACTCAGTCTCGGGAAAATGATGTAAGGGTATTTTAAAGGAACAGTGTCTGTTGTGTGAACGTCAAGATAAACTAAAAAGATATTTGCGTGGTTGCTCAGATTCACCAGGTTATGTGACATACCCAGGTATGTTTAAGAGTAAGTAAGCCGATAATCTCAACTTTCGGTTCCAAAAATGGAGGTAAGTTTCAGGATAGGTAAGTAGCCATAGCAACTTACTCTCTGAACATAACCTGTTCCGGAGGGTTAGTTTGCTTAAGAGGTGTTCAGATGCATGTTATTTTATTAATATAGTTATATTAATGTAACTAAATTTGTTACATAGCTACTGATATAATACTGATATAAACAATAACATACATTAACATTAAACAATACATACATACATATATGTATTACATATAAGTATAAAGCACTATTATAATGTTTAAACGTTTATTCAACTTATTCAATTTATATGTAATATAATATGCATTTATGGAGGTTTTCTTTACTATAATTTCTATAATAAAATACATATGTGAAATTTTATTAACTATTTAGCATCACACCAAAAATATCATTCTTATTCTCAGTGAATAAAGATTACTTATTCAAGAAAAAATGATTACACAACCACCAAATAGGTGGCGATGTGCAAAATAAGAAGGAAGTAGAATGTCGCGCTTTTTCTTAGCGTCTGTTTTCATGGTGAATCATCGATTCGTCGCTCGGTTGAGAATGTCATGTGTGTTGACCGGGAACATACTCTGGGTTGGTTGAACTTACTCCCAGATGCGTTTTTGGAACCAGCATACCTGGAGTAAGCAAAGTTTGGGTTAATCAACCGAGAGATCAGGGTAAATGTGACGGTAAGTTAATCTTGCTTTCTGGAATACCCCCCCCCCCAGGACGGTGATTCCTATTCCGACAACCCTAGTAGTAAGCCTTAAGTGTTATTTCAAACCAGAAATGTTTCTGTGAAGTCAGATTATACTGTATGGCCTGGTTTCACAGACAGGGTTTAGCCTAGACTAGGATTAGGTATTACTTCAATTAGGATACACTAGAATAAAACATTACTGATGTGCATCTTGAGACAAAACAATGGCAGTGACTTATTTTAAGATACGTCAGTACAAGTTGCTTTCAGTTAAGACAGCCGAAACATGCGTCTTAGTCTGCGACTATCTTAAGCCTTGTCTGTGAAACCGGGGTATATCATTTAACATTATAATGTATGTTATTAAAGTTCAATTTAAACAATTAATGCTGTGGCCTGGGTCTCACAAAGCAATATATTCCGAGTATCATCCACACACATGTGTAAGACTTGCACACATTATACATTATGTTGTTTTCTTTTTTTAAAGGAATCTATTGATGCCATTCCCAATCCCAATATAAGTCGTTTTACAGGTTTATTAAAGAAAAATCAAACACTTGACTAGGATATAGCTTAATAAAATTAAACATACATTTTCTTACATTCTTGCACATTGTATATATTGCATATTTTTGAGAGCAGTCAAACTATTCCACACAAGTTCTTCCAATGGGATGAATGGACTGCAAATAGCAGCCAATAGGAGTGGCTTTCCTGAACTATAAAACAATCGCTCCATCGTAATCTTGTGCTGGAGAACAGACAGACGCCACGCACAGCTCATACTCCGACCGTAAAAATAGGGATCTTTGTCTCAGCCCAGTCTTCCTCTAGCTCTAGTAACCCACAACCCACGGTAAGGCTTCACTAAGAAGATTTCATCTCTTTTGTTAATAGTTTAAGGAAGATTACAATTTAAATTGTGTTTAGGAAAAAGTAACAAACGCTACGCTATAAAAGGTTCTGGACAAGCCTTTTGAGTAAGACTTGCATTTTAGTGCATCGTGGAGGTCTTCTGTCATGCTTTTCTGAAGCTTTTTAGGCAGACTCAGAAAGAGAGTTTACCATATTCAGATCATGACAGCTCAACCTTTCTTTCTTTCGCTGAAGTGGTGCAGTCCAGTGAGTGGACGCCCAGTTTGAAGTCATCGATAGCATCGTTCGTGCATTTTAGTAACTATAGACCTGAATCATCTGACGAGCTTTTGTTAATTTTTCGAATAGAAATTGTAAGGAAATTACACAATTTGTTGAGATGTGTTTCAACATGTCTATAACAAATCAGAAATTCATTTAAAACAATTATTTCAAGGATCGATTTACAGGTACATAGACTTTTAATTCAATTTTAACGTAACTGTTCTTGGTTTATTTCCAGTCGGACGTGACAAAAGAAACTTTTTAAACGTTATTTCTGTAACCCCTCCGACTGATTCATATTTGATTCACTAAAAAGAATCGGCTCATGAGAGTTATTTATCGTTCATCACTGGCCGCGCTGTATATATTTGATTCACTAAAAAGAATCGGTTCATGAGAGTTATTTATCGTTCTTCACTGGCCGCGTTGTATGTATTTGATTCACTAAAAAGAATCGGTTCATGAGAGTTATGCGTCACGCTATAGTTTCAGTTGAGTCATTTTAAATAGTGGTGCAACAAACTGTTACAAATGTTCAGTGTTTTTTTTTTTGTGTGACCATTTGTACAAATTATTCATTTTTGTACGATGTCTTTGCAGAAAAAGGGTTTCCTACCCCATTTGAGTATATCTGTGTGGAACCATAGCACATACTGCTCATATTCATCATTTTAATTTTTTATTACTTTTTGTAGAAATATAACATCACTCACGTGCCTAAAACTAGGTGGTCTCTGGAACAGTTTCCATCTAGTATTGATACTTATTCAACTATATGCATATTTCTACATAAAAAGACAAATCTCTTTCCAGGTTTATTCAAATGTCAGGATGGAAGTTAGTGTTGCACCTCTTGGCTTTATTTCACGTTCAGTGTAACCACAGTTATTTTCCATCTCATTCCCACTGCGCTCAGGGAACAGCAGCCATGCCTTTCGGGAACAGTCACAACCAGTTGAAGATGAACAACGCCTGTGAGAAGGAATACCCCGACCTCAGCAAGCACAACAACCATATGGCCAAGGTCCTCACACCGCGCTGTATGACAAGTTGCGCTCCAAACAGACGCCCAGCGGGTTTACACTGGATGATGTAATCCAGACCGGGGTAGATAACCCAGGTAAAGACCCGAAGCAACTCAAAGTCCTCCAAAGACCACCCCTCGTGCGGTTTTAGAACACAGGGTTGTATTGCGAGCTTTGGACACTACAATCAGAAAGAAAAGCATGATTATTATTGCGTGTTTGACAGTGACCTTGCTGAATCCTTGTTTTAGTGCAGAGGGGATCTATTAAAACGTTTCCTGTATAGATAAGACCAACCTGCCTATGCAAAATGCAATGGATAATACAGTTCTAGCTGCCATATACTGTATATGATAGACTTTGCCTGAAACAGGTAATGAACACAAAGTGTTTGGTAAAACAGTATTTGGTAAGACAAATGGTGCTGAGCCATTCAGAACACAACAGGTGACTTCATCTTTCTTCAGCAGCTGAATGTGGTATTTTTACACCCCATGTGTTGTTGTATTTATTTAGCAATACTAAACTAGCCAGGCTGAACATCAAGCAGCGGCCAGCTGAGGAAGAGTATCCAGACCTCATAGAGCACAACAACCATATGGCCAAAGTCCTCACTCTGGACATGTACAAACGCCTTCGTCGGCGCTGCACACCCAACGGCTTCACCATAGATAACGTCATTCAGACTGGCGTAGATAATCCTGGTAAAATAATATGCATAGTCTGTCAGGGGCCAAGGTCAGGGTTTAGAAAGTCCTAAAAGAAGCACTTGATGTGGTTTTTTTTGTAGTTATAAGTGCTGGCCTCTGAGGTACATGGCTCCTAATTTGTGTACATTGATCTGTTTCCCATCTCAGGCCACCCCTTCATTATGACTGTGGGTTGTGTGGCTGGGGATGAGGAGACCTATGAGGTGTTCAAGGAGCTGCTGGACCCTATTATTCAGGACAGACATGGAGGATACAAGCCTACAGACAAACACAAGACTGACCTCAACCCAAACAACCTCAAGGTATGAAGTTGAAGGGTTAGATCACCCCAAAATAATTCGGTCATCGTTTAGTCACTCTCATGTTATTCCAAATATGCACAAAAAATGTTTTTGTCCAAAACAACATTGGACCCCAACTTTACCCTCATTGATCACTGACACGGTGATATCGCTTATTCAAAAGACTAAAACGTTCTGCTCCTGCAGGGTGGTGATGACCTGGACTCCAATTACGTGCTGAGCTCTCGCGTCAGAACGGGCAGGAGCATCCGCGGATTCTGTCTGCCGCCCCACTGCAGTCGTGGAGAGAGAAGAGCCGTTGAGAAGCTCTCTGTGGAAGGTACATCACTGCAGCGCCACATCGGTTTATTTGAAACATGACAAAAAGATGTGTTGCATCCCTACTCGCATACCATCCATCCTAAAATAGTATTTGAAATTATAATTAGTGTGTCCGAAACCGTAGTATGTTGAAATTAGTGTTTCAAAGGTACTAGGATGGTTTACCATTTGGGGTGGAAATTCATAAAGTCCATGCACACTTTAACGGCTGATATTGCCTACAACCAATTGCGCTTTGGTGGAGGATTCAGTTCGGAGGAAGAGGGTTATTATAGTTACATAAAACCACAAAAAAGTAACCTTTTATTTCAGATGGTTGCCCAGGAAACATTTCTCATTTCGATTTAATTTATTAAAATGACTAATACTGAAATAAAAATTTACATATAAAATAAAACTGACAAAATTACTAAAACTTTCAAATAGAAAAAATTTAAAAATAAAAATAATTCAAAATATTAACTTTAAAAGTATCTCAATGATATAAAAAGTGTTAAGCTAAAGAACAAGGTGAATGTGCGAGACCGATAATTGAGTTTACCGATAATTATGTAAAGGGGTTTGAATGATTTTAATAATCATCTAACCTGATGGAAAAAAAGAATAATTTGACCAACAGTGTGAACTTTTCTAAGAATACTTTTGACAATTTGCATCATTATGCAAAAACACGAGTTTTCCATTTGAAAGAATCACGACTGACAGATCAACGTGATGTTTTTCTCTCCAATACGGTAGGAAGAATTAAGTAACTTAAATGAACTGAAATATATTGTGTATATGAGAGTGTTAACTGTGAAAAGATGATTGACAGACGAGTTTACGGTGACCGGATGCATGTAACTATGCGACAACATGGTCCGATAAAAGCGCAGTTATGATGTGATAGTATGTCCCAAAACTTGCGTAATCTTCCGCTGCACACTCAAAAGTTCTTCACAGACAAAGTACTTTTAGGGCAAAACATGGTAAAATGGGACACAGCACTTATTTTCCTCAAACTTGGTCTTGTGGCTCCCTCTAGTGGTGATGAGCATCATCATCTGTGATTGGACTAAATACTCCGTTCTTGGACATTTTCATCTGTACTTCTTTAATTTCATATAAGATAATTCACAGATTTGTTCTGTCTGCTATAGCTCTGGATGCACTGACTGGGGATCTCAAAGGGAAATACTACGCCCTGAAGAACATGACGGATGCCGAGCAGCAGCAGCTCATTGATGACCATTTCCTGTTCGACAAGCCTGTATCTCCCCTGCTGCTGGCCTCAGGGATGGCTCGTGATTGGCCCGACGCCAGGGGTATCTGGTCAGTGTCCTGGACTGTCCTTAATGCACTGCTTGTGCTACTTTTGTTGAGAAGAACCTACTTCCTGCCAGTTTGTTCCAAATCCTACAGATACAGGCAGCACTAGCATATTTATAGCAGTCTTACACTAAAACCACAGCATCAAATGTGCTGAGAAAATGGTTGGTTTTTACTACTAGCTTCACAATCTTTATTACAATAAATTTTTCAATTTGATGATTCATAAAATTTAGTTTAGATGAGGGTCAGATACCAGATACACTTTATCCAGTTTTTATATTTAATTTATATAAACTTTTTATTTATTTATCAGACACCATACTCTGGACGCATTCTTTACTGAGAAAGCATTTCATTTTTGTGCTGTATTTAGAAGACATTTTTCATTTCTGAAGACTCATTTCTCTTTGTCTCCAGGCACAATGATAACAAGACATTCCTTGTTTGGGTGAATGAGGAGGACCACCTACGTGTCATCTCCATGCAAAAAGGCGGCAACATGAAAGAGGTCTTCAACCGTTTCTGCACAGGTCTCACTAAGGTATTACATCACTTTGATGCGAAAAGTCATGCATGCGATCCTAAAGGCCCGTTCTCACAAATATTCATAACTATATTAGTACCCATACCAAAGTAAAATAAAGTTTATTATAAGCGTGTTGCATGAGCTCATCTAGGTCAGGTGGATTCTGATTGGCTGTCAATGTTTGTCATTCATCAACTGGAAAAAATTGTTCTGAAACTGATTTCAACGATATTGTTTCACTTACCATTATTAAAGTTCAAGTAGCTTTTATAAACATGCCTTAGAAAAAAAAAAAAAACATTACTGATGGGAATCTTGAGACAAAACAATGGCACTGATGTATTTCAAGATATACCGTTGCATATTGCTTACATTTAAAACCGCTCAAACATTCATTTTAGTCTGGGACTGCAGTTAAGCCTCGTCTGTGAAATGGGTGTTTTATTTAAACGATTTTTAGAAGTATATCTTTATCCTTACCGTTATAGTTATTGTCCTGGGCCAGTTACAAAATGTTTAAATGGTTAGCTCACCCAAAAATGAAATTTCTGTCAGAACGTCGACTCTGTATTGGCCGGCTCCTGCATCAGCATCACGCGCACGCGCCATGGCGCTCATGTGAACCGCGTCTGCCAACACTGAGCCGTATTTCGGATGTAAACACCGAAGCGCTGCACTGCGTAGGAGAATAACAGGATGGAGAGGAAATTCTTGAGTAAAGTCGTTATTATTCACTGCTTTTGCTTTCTCAAAGTTTTGCGTAGTGTTCACCCGAGAAACCTTGCATTTATTATTTTAGATTAGATTATTAGTAGACTATTTTATGATGCCAAAATCTCTTACTTTACTGTAGGCTACCGAAAGACTTAATGGGTATAATGTCCACTTAAACTAACAAAACAAACTGATGATTTGATTAATATCTAAACTAAGATTGGATTTTGTGATCTAATCTGATTTCAAAGTTTTTTGGGTTTTTTTTTCCCCTCAAACCATTTAAGATTTCATCCAATACGATAGCCGAAATCCAATCATTACTTTTGAACAACTGGCTCCTGGGAATGAGTGGGCCTTTACCCACAATAAAACCTGCTCTGGAGCAGGTTAACCGTGTGGCGCAACTTGCCATGGTGATGAACACCGCTAAAAACCAGTCCATCATCTTCAATTCCAAAAATCATTTGTTCAAACTTAGGATAACCGTATAACTTCGTGTCACTATTGTTATGGTATGGACTACTTCCTTTTCCCTATTCTGTCTGGATTTAGCATCTTTTATTGAAAAACACTAATTACAGATTTTAACTATCCTGGAAGTTCTTCCTCAAAGCAAATTCTTGTAAACTAAATTATTTTAGGTGTTCAATAGCTTGAACAGAGCTGTAAATAATCTTTAGTTAGCGATACTCTTATATAATCTGTCGTTTCAGATTGAGGAGTTGTTCAAAAACAAGGGTCACGCGTTCATGTGGAATGAGCACCTTGGCTACGTCCTCACCTGCCCATCCAATCTCGGCACAGGCCTGCGTGCAGGAGTGCATGTCAAACTGCCTAACCTCAGCAAGTACCGCCAGTTTGAAGAAATCCTTAAGAGACTGAGGCTGCAGAAACGTGGAACAGGTAGGAACCGATTAAGGCTGGAGAAAATGTAACGGCACATTACCGTTACGGAGTATTGTGAACCGAATGTAAAAATGGCAATAAGAAAGTGGTGCCTCTGTTCATTAGGTGGTGTGGACACTGCAGCTGTGGGTGGTGTTTTTGACATCTCCAACGCTGACCGCCTGGGCTTCTCCGAGGTGGAGCTGATGCAAATGGTGGTGGATGGAGTCAAACTGCTGATAGAGATGGAGAAACGGCTGGAGAAAGGCCAGGCCATTGAGGACCTCATGCCTGCCCAAAAGTAGACTGCACTTCATTCTTCTCTCTCCACTTCCCCTCCCCTTTGTTAACTGATTGACTGAATGTGTTGACTTGTTCTTCAAAGATGTTTTATTTAAGGGTCCTTTGTCTCTGCTCTGAGTTCTTGTTACACGTACAGATGTCTCAAAGCAAAACATGGATGAGAATATCTGAAAATAAATTTGGCACGTGTTGACCTGCTTTTTGTCTTCATTCTCGGTTCTGTCCTCTTGACAATTCCAAGGTTCCCACATTAACTTTGACCTTTTCAGTTTTACAGTTAATCAAGGATTTTTAGAATTTTTATATATAAATCACATTCAAACTGTAATTTCTATCCAATGTTGAGAACTGAAACTGATTAGAAATATATACATATATATAGTCACACTTAATTGGTCTAATTCTCACTATTAACTTTTGCCTCAAACACCTAATCATTGCTTTATCATCCCAAGAATAAATCATTTTTAAATGTACTATTTTCTACTGCAATAATTAATTTACAACATTAGTTTTTAACTACATTTTTGATCAAATAAATGCAACCTTTGTGAGCATAAAAAAAGAAAATCAACCTGAAACTTTTGAAACCCCTACCAGTTTCTTGGATTGTATAAAAGATCTCCAAGTTGTTGACCTGCAGCTCATGTGATACAAAGACAAAAAAAGAGGCAATACAAATGTTGAGATCACTTTGTATCTGTATTAGATCTCTGCAAGGAACACTGTGACGAGTTACAGATAGTTTAATTGAATCTGTGGTGAGTCTTATAAGTGAAAGATTACAAGATGCCCTCTTGGTTTCAAAAGAACTCCAACGAAACAGTATGAAAATGTGTAATTACCGCATAAAGTACAATATTTACACAAAAAATACACTTGAGTGGCCAATAATGTGAAATAAATTATAAAACATCTAAATGTTGCTCTTAATAACATTCAAACAGTGAAACTGAGCTCAAATCAGGTTTACTGCAGCCATTTTCACAGACAAGCACCCTCAATACATAGAGGTGCAGAGCAAATTTTCAAAAAGTCTTAAGCAAGTCAAGATTCGGGTGCACCCTTTACACAAGAGCCGCCCAAAACACGCAATACTTAAAACCACCACAGAATAGTGCCTGTTAAAAAGCTAAAATTAAACAAACCTCACAAATCTCCATCTAGTGTGCATTTCCTGAATGATCAGATTCAACTCATCAGTCTGAAACGATGGTGATGGTAATGAGTCGGTTCCTCGCTGAACATTCTCAGCGGTGCATACAATCGTAACACTGTAAGGTTCAATCCTGTTCTTTTCTTTTTTCTTTTTTTTTTTTACAGCATTTAACGATAATACGATAATTGTGTGACCGATGTTAAAGAAATTATTGCTTTAAGCAATGTTACAGTATATACATTTTTTCAAATACATGTAAGTGGCTTGTTTAAAAAAAAAAAAAAACCCATTCGAAAACTGCTACTTTACGATTGTACAGCTTAATCTGTTTGTCTATATTGAACTGAACCATTTCATAAATTCCTCTATGTAGTAAGATTAAAGATATTCATAGCTTGAGTTCGCCAGCAACTTTGGAAGCAATGTTTTTAAACGCGATGGAGTTGCCAGATATCCTCTTAAAACGGACACCATTAAGTGAGAGCCGGGGCAGTTTGCAAACCTCCATCTCCCATTGGACGAGACTGTCGTTGCGGGTGTCCCCATGGGCACAGAGAAGCAGAAAGCGTTCGCGCTGCTGGTAACTGCAGCTGTTGTTGTCTAGAACTTTGCGGATCTCATTTATGATGTCGGCTGGCTCCATGGTGCTGGTGGTGTTCATACTCCAGGTGAAACGGAGAGAGCGGGGTTTCCCGTCTTTTCCATCTTTCCCTTCATCTTTCTGCTGATCCCCAGATACATGGCGACTGCGAGACGGAGCGGAACGGGAATGGAAAGAGAGAAAGGCAAGGTTAAGGCAACGGATGAAGAACATTTCATATACTGAGGTTACTTATACATGAAGACTTAATCAAAATGGTAGTGATGAATCACTGCAGCAGATGCATGCGTGGGTTATCGGCACACATGGGAATTAATGGAAAATCAAATGCACAGCAGACTAAGGCATGCACAGAAGCAGCTCCTTTTTTAATGCTATTTAACATGAATTAGGGCTGGGCAAGTAGCCATTTTTCAACGTGCTAATATTTCCGAACACACCACCAGAGTCACAATGGCACTTCAGTGAAAACTGATTAATTGTTGAATTAGTAAGTAACGAATCAAATCAACAGTTTGGACTGGTTCACAGAAATGAATTGAACTCAAGCTCATCAACATGCCATATTTGATAACACTTCAGTATGGGAACAATTATCATTTTTAACTAGTTGCCAATTAGCTTGCATATTGGCTGTTTATTAGTACTTATAAAGCACATATTAATGCCTTATTCTGCATGACCATATTCTACATCCCTTAATGCTACCCCATACCTAAACTTTAACGCTACAACAACTACCTTACTAACTATTAATAAAGCAGTAACTTGAGTTTATTGAGGGAAAAGTCATTGTTAATGTGTGTTCCCCATACTAAAGTGTTCCCGGATATTTAATCAGAGATGCCATTACTAAATTTTAACATTCAAAACTAGGGAATTATTACACTAGTCTAAAACTAGTCAAATGATGCTCTCTGGCCAAATAAAGAGCATTAAAATCATTGTGATACTCAATAGCTATGTTTCCATTCCAAGTTGTGAATTTAACATTTGCGCAAAATTGCAATACTGTATAAAACGTTTGCAAATAAAGCAGCGAGTCGAAGAGAACAAAATCGATACTTCTTGATTAACTGGCGCTAAACATCACTAAGCAGGAGAAGCCGTATACTGTTATATAATAATTTTTGTATATAATAAATTATAAACGTTGCATGCGTTTCATAGCAAGCAGACAAAACGCAATAAATGCGCAAGAACTCACAGTGCAGAGTCATGCGATTTTTTTGATGCGCAACTAGGAATTTATTCGGTAAATGCAGTTTAAGTTTTTTTTTTTAATTCGCCTAAAATTTATCTGACTCAAACAAGAGCATATATTTTTTAAAATGAGTTTATGCACATTTTGGCATTTCCATCCAGCAGATTTTCTCGCCATTTCCCTATAGCGGCTAATAAATCGGAAGTCTCGCACATTCGCAGAAAACATGTTGGGGGATAAACTAAAGGCGTAATACGCATGTGCATGATGTCACCTATTTTGCAATTTACACAGAGAAGACAACGGTATCATTTTCAAATACTCGCCCTTTGAAACCTGTTTTCAAAAGTTTGCATTTTCAGGCCACCAAAAAACGCCATTGTCATGTAAATGAACGGCCAAAACGCATAAAAAGTTTTCCGTTTTTAGTGCTGTGTACACCGCCCCTAAATATAGGTGGATGGAAACATAGCTAGTGTTCATTTCATATAATCAGCAAAATCAATGAGGGGGGGGTTGAAAAACAAAATACATCATTTAAACATTAATAAAGCAGACTAATGGCCCTTGTGCTGTACACACTACACTAACATACACTCTGATATCGCATACAGTGGGAGACAGAAACATCCACAGCACACTAAAATAATGAACCAGGAGAGGAAATAAGGGTTTCCAAAGTCACCGACACCTCACCTTGAGCCCTCAAATCTCCCGCTTCTCTCAAACTCGGTTGAGACTCTTTTATTGTTAATTTGTTGAAAGATTAGAAATCACAATGCAGCAAACAGGAATGGACAGAGAGAAAAAAGAAATCATTTTTAGTCATTTTAAAGCAAATCACTACACACAATGAGATAGATAGAGAGAAAGAGACTGAAAGAGACAGCCAAAAAAAAAAAAAAAAGGTAAGCAAAAAGTTAACCTCCCACAAAGACTGTCACCAGTATGTTGGATCAGACAAACACAAAAACAACTTATACGAGACTCTTACAATCAACACCTGAATACGTATGGTAGTTTTTCACCATGCACTCATTTGAACTGCCATGCTGCTTCCTTCAAAGACCAATATACATCTAGAAGTTCACTGAAAGAGTGCATGATAGGTAAAAGCCTATTCTGAGCGCTGGATGCGAGACATTGGCTGAGACCTGACATCAGACGCATATACAGATATATAGAGGACGTGTCTGTACATACACTATATACTGTGCTCTTCGCATGCGAGAGGGTGCGTGTCGGATACGTCGTCGTTTCGGACTAAAATCAACAGACAAAACAGTCGTTCGCTTTCTCTCTCACACAAACAGCCTTTCGCTCGCCATTAAACACAACGTGTAGTTGCAGCAGTTGTTTGTACATTTAAACGAGCCCTTACTCTAGACACTCTTCATCTGCGAATTCTTACAACTGCCTATTGCCAGAGCTGCTGAATCTGGAAGAAAAGAGCAGTTCAAAGCCGACAAAAAGAAAGAAATTAAACTGGTGGACGCAGAAAAAACAAATAGCCATTACAGAGCCACGTGTTTAGAGACAGGGTTCCCACTCCTTCAGGCCAATGAATTTACAGAATTCATTCAAATTCACTAATGAAAACTGATTTCAGAGTGACTCGCTAATCAATCACTTAGACCCATTTGTGGATCGGTTTGACGAGTCGTTTCAAATGTGTTTTTAAGCAAAGCATAACTAGTAGGAAATATTACAAAATATATAATTTGAGGAAAAAAAAAAAAAAAAAAAAAAAAATAGAATTACTAATATATAGTGTTTATATGTAGAGGGTCAACATAATAAACATTATATTCCCATTTCCAGTCCTGGAAAACACCATTTTAACATTTTGTGAATTTCCATGCTGTGGGAACCCTGTAGTGTGGTGGAAAGGGTAGAGGCTGGAGGAGAGGGGGATGAAAAAGAAAGAGGAAGAATAAGAATGTAAACGAGTGGAGCGCAGACTTACTAAGAGTCTTTGCCGCAGGGTTGGAGGGGACTGTGAGGGTGGGGGGCACAGAGGGGGCAGCCGGCCCTGATTTGACGGCAGACTGCCGTTTGCTCGGGTCAAGAGTGACCCTGGGGGAGGAAGGCAGACAGAGAAAGAGATAAAGGGAGGGGAGGAAGGAAGGAAGTAAGGGAAGGAAACAAACACAGGGAAGAGAGGGATAGATTGAGACAGTTTCATCATTAATAGAGCATTTCGTATTGTTAGAAGTTCATTAGATCACACGCAAATCTGATCATCTGAAGGGAACTCCTGAAGGTCCTTCAACATGGAGTCGGCTTACAGAGCGGTTCACTCACAATCCAGGCTCCTCCCAGCAGAACCTGCTTTAGGATGTGACCATATGTTCTTATAGACTTCTGTTTGCAGGGACACAGGCCTCTAGAGTGCATGTCACCGTTTAAAAGTTTAGGGTTAGTACGGCCGAATTCAAATACAATGGTGTTCTGTGTGTCATGGTTTACACAAAAATATTAAGCAGTAATGAACGGTTCGCAACATCGATAAGAGCACCAAATCAGTATATTAGAATGATTTCTGAAGGATCATGTGACAATGAAGACTGGAGGAATGAGGTTGAAACTTCAGCTTTGTCGTCACTGGGACAAGTTGCATTTTAAAAAAATCTTTAAATTGAAAAAGTGTCATTTTAAATTGAATGCATGTTGTTCAAGTTTGTAATTCTGATTAACAAAACGTAGCCTTGGTGAGCATAAGAGACTTCTTTCTTTTTAAAAAAAAAAATAAAAATATTATTACAGACCCCTGAAGAACTGCACTACATATAAATCTGAAGAGATCCACCAATCAGAGATGAACAGCAAAACTTTAGCTCATCTTCCATATGTGATATTTGAATCCCCAACTTAGATATTGAAATATTTAATAATCATATGATACATAACCTGCACTGGCTCCTAGAACCAGAAAACCTTCTCATGGACATTAGTATTTTTTTTGTGTGTCTGCAGGGACACGGGCCTAATGATCAGTGTGGTTCCTTTACAGAGAAGCAAAATATGAACCCCGTTTGCACCGTCCCTGAATCAGATCTCAGATCACACTACTCAAGCTCTTTCCACATCATCATAATAATAAACATTAAATTTAATAGTAGTATGGCTCTGTTGTAGTTTCTTCACTTTGCCACAGCATCAAAAGCCCTTCCAATGAAACCATCAAAGTTTATTTCACATGATTTTAAAAGGGTACACTCATCAATCCTTCTTCCAAAACGTGTTTTTGTCTTACCCTGATTCACTATGATAAGCCAACAATAAGCATTTATATTTTAAAACTGTTGGCTTACACAGGAAATTGTGTACATTTTGTCACTCGCATACATGTGTCGTGTCATATCCGTAAATAGAGAAAAGTTGCTCCGGCTACTCTGGCACGCTAAATCTTGATCCTTTTAGGTTTCAACAGTTCGTAATAAAACAAGAATCAACACGGACTTGGTTTTCAGAGATGGTGAGAACTGAGGGATTTGAATGGTTGTTAAAGCGATGCAGAGATGGCGTTTTTATTACTCAACAGGAGTGTAAAGGTGTTTTATTTCAACAGATAAATCTCTAACGCCGTGCTACAACAACCTTAATTAAACTACTTTTTACAAAAATGAACTGAGCTGGAATTTATTTTCAAGGAAGTTCCTTGTCTATTAATGGTTCCAGTAATGTCTTCAGCTAGTCAGCTTGAGATCTTATCCATCTAAACTGGTTATCTCTCTTAAGCCTAGTAGTGAATGTTTTATGAGCAGTAGGATAATCCCTCTTTTTTTTTTTTTTTACTTCTAAGCATGAACCATCCGCAAGATCACTCAGAGCTAAACTAAAACAATGTCCTTCCGCAAAGGGGGCCAAAAATTACATAGTGTACCTTTAAGAAGTTTTGTTCACTTTAGGGTCAGAGTGTGTTTTTTTTAATACTTTCCCCTGACACTTGGCTTGTTTTGGGGTCTAGGTGAATTTTTTGCCACCAGATGGCAGTGTGAGTCAACTATATCTAAAGCATTCGGTGGTAACAGGAAAGATCATCATAATTTCTATTTTCAATCCCGTTCCAATCGAGATCATTTTTAACGTATTCACTGAAAATGCGTCTATCCGAGCTCTCTTTACTCAAAGACACTTTGAATAATGAAGAGAACTTACAGCTCCATTCAAAAGTTTGGGGTCAGTATGATTTTTTTTTTGTTATTGAAAAAAAGTCTCAAACTGATCATGGCTGCGTTTGATCCAAAATACAGTAAAAAATTCTAATATTGAAATTAATATTACAATTTGAAGTAACTGTTTTAAAATGTAATTCATTCATGTGATGGCAAAGATGAATTTTCAGCATCATTACTCCAGTCCTGTGATCCTTCAGAAAACATTCTGATATGCTGCTCAAGATATATTTCTTATTATTATCATCAATGTTTAAAACAATGTTTTGCTGCGTAATATGTCGATGAACACCATGATTCTTTTGTAACATGTCTGCTTTTCTTTAAAAATAAAAATAAATCTCACTGATCGCAAATTTTTTAACATTAGTGCAAATCGATGTATGTTCTATAAAAGAAAAAAACCTGCAAAAAAAAATAAAATAAAATAGCAAGAATGAGCTTTTTTTTTTGTCCAGGAATCACACAGAGCTCCTGCATCTGATCTCCCTACACACCGTACAGTGGAGAATTTCCCCAAACCATTGTGGAATCAGCTGAATGATTCAAATCAAGTGTTTTTCTTAATGTCAGATTAAATCATACACATTGTTTTGCACAATCAGCTTGTGTCATGCAAACATTTTGATTAGTAGCAATCAGTTAAAGAGCGGAAGATTGATTTGATTTGGCCACACTAGGAAGCAGGCAGTGTTTTAAAGCATGCTGTAATCAACCACTGAGAGAGCATTAAACTCCAAATCACTGCAATCAAATCACTATGGGTTAGTGCGTCAGCCCCTGGACTCCTCTCATTACGTTAAAGACAGATTTACAGCCCATGAACTCAATGGCCTACCTTTTGGAAAACCTGAATGACATATTTCTACAACACAAGAATGGAAAAAAAAAAAAGGATAGACATTACATAGATGGACAAAATTAAACCATTTCTAATGAACCCTTAGAAGAAAAAAATACAAATAAAAGAAGCGGAAGGTCAAGAAACGGGAAGGAAAAGTCAGGCCTAAATTGATTGGAGTTGGCACTGCAAAAAAATGATGCATTTATGCATGCGAGTGTGCGTTTACCTGCGTGTGAGTTTGGAGGTCAGCTTGGTGAGTAGGTTGTTGGCGTTACCGCGGCTGCGAGGCTGCGTAGGCGAGGCGGGTGGGCCGTTGTAGGTGGCCGTGCGACGATCTCTCAGTTGTCCGTGGAAGGTGCTGCGGCTTGCGGAGCCTCGTGGGAATCGTGTTTTATCGGGTGTGGCAGCAGTGCTGATGCTGTGAGTGGAGGCACCAGGGTCACGTGAGCCAGGAGACAAAGACACACTAAAGACCGGGACAAAATCAGAAATCATTGTTTTAATAACTCAATCGGTGCAGCAAGGCGCTAGCAACAGTTTGTACAACATTATGATAAAATACACCCTGAATGCACTTTAAAAAGGTGCATTTTGAGAAACACTGTTGAAAGTGGATCGGACAGAGCACCACAACACACTTGTAGCCAATCAGCAGTAGGGGGCGTAAACACTCATGAGCAAGAGGGAGATTTGAAGAAAGACTGAGAGACATTACAAAAGAGAAATGGTCAGATGAACGTCACAGGAGAAAGAAGGGTTATGCTCAGGCAAGAGCTTTAGGATTAGAAAAGCTTGTCAGCTCTGGAGAGACCTAAGTGGGAAGGCCTGAAAATGGACACTGAGTTTGCATCGTTTCTGCTCCATATGCGAGTAACATTAGTGTTGCCGTTTCACATAATCAAGATATGCTGTTGTTGTAATGTTAGCTATAGTAACAGGACAGTTTTGAGAGTCATTGTCTGGAGCTGGTGCGCTGCTGGCGACTAACAACCAACTCTTGCTTTAATATATGCACTTGTGGACTGTATTTTTTGAGAAGCAGGATATTGCGTCGGTTCAGCTTATGATAAAAGAGACATCCATCCATGCATTGGGTGTTTGTGCACTTGAGGGGGTGGAATGGGGGTGGAGCCATGAAGGGAGGGGTGTGTTTGTTGGAGCTGATTTCAAATGGGGATGTGGATAATGGTGGCAAATACATAAAATACATAAAAGTGCATAAAAGTGAATAAAATTTTAGGTGCATCACTCAGCACACAGGAATGGCAGGCCGTACCTGTTCTCTTTCCCATTAGGAATGACAGAAAGGCGGTCTGTGTTGTTTCTCTCACTGCACACGTATGTGTTTCTCCTTGACATGCCTCCCGATCCAGAGTTATTCTGTGTAACACCAAAAAATGGAGGTATAAAGCACTACATCATGAAATGAAATATTATTACAGTTTAAAATAATGTTATCTTTTTGAATACATTTCAAAATGTAATTTATTGCGGGGATGGAAACTTTTCAGCATCATTTCCACTACACATTATGACAGAAACAGTGAAGGTGAACTTACATTAGGTGTGATGGAGTTGCCTCTCTTCCGGTCAGGTACGTCAGTTTTGTTGGGGTTGTTGGTGTTACCCTGGAGTGGGCTGGGGGGGCTGTGCGTGGGGGGCTTACGTGTTGTGACTCCACCTTCCTGTTTCACATCACCGTCGGCTGTGACAGGGACCGTCCTCTTGGAGTTACTCAATACTGAATTAGTGACCACTCCACCAACTGTGAAGGAGAAAGACAGTAAAAATGAGAGAGAAACATTTGAAGGTTTTTCTCTGCAAATACTCAAGCCTTTTAATTAAAGCAGCCCTATTATGCTCATTTAAAGTCTCCTATTTTTTGTTTCGGAAGTCTCCTACGTTAGGTTTACATGCATCCAAGGTCAAAAAACTATTATAATACATTGCAGCATCACCTCTTTTCTCACGGTGTCTGAAACAGTTCAATAAAGGATTCGGTCTCTTTAAACTCCTTTCTGAGAGCTACTCTGCTACTATTGGTCTGTTGTGATTGGTCTCCCGCTTGCAGCGCGATACAAAAACAAAACAGTCATTAGCATATCTGAATTTCATCTCCGGAGCTCCCTTAGCACTTGATGCTCAGTGATACGAACGGTAACAATGGCATCGGTTTTACTGTATCAATCCCAGCGCGAGTCCTCATCCTTTTGAAGTGCATGCAAAAATAAATTTGCTTTCGCTGCGCAGACAACAGCATTGTCAACATGTCGACAACACGCAACAAAGGCCACAACAGCTACAACTAGTGTTTGGGGGTGGGGCAAAGCAGATGTTGTTTGTGGGCAGCCAATGAAAACCATAGGCTTCATTGTTAAACATCTACATAGGTTTGCAAAGGAAGTAAGTTGAATTACTGAAGACTCGTTTCAAGCAGTTGGGAAACAATGACATTTATCGTGCACTTTGAGCTTTGAAAATTTGCAGATCTTTTACATTTATAAACGGCTATATTACGCACAAGATAAAAGGTAATATAAAATAAAAAGCACGACAGGGGCACTTGAATTGATCGCAGATATAGTCACGCAATTAATTAGATCAACATTTTTATTCAACAGATATCCTGTGCCTACACACACATTTTTTTGGATCCAAAGGGGGCTAATGTTTGTCAATATGTAAAGAGAAGGAAACCTTGATCACTATGGCGTCTGGATTTTCTGGATTCACTGGAGGAGACACTTCTTTGGACCTTCAGATGAGATGGTGATTGGCCGTTCATCTCACTTGTGGGCCTGGTCTTCGCCACGGAGAGATTACTATTGGAGCTGGAGTCACTGACCTCCTACACACACAAAAACATCAAGTCACACTTGTACTACAGACCATAAAAACCAGTTATAAGTAACCACTCTTTATTTGCAGCTCACCTCATTGGTCTTCCTGCCCAGCAGTAAGTATATGGCTGTGACCTCATCATAGTTCATTTTGGACAAAGACTCTTGGATCTTCTCTTTGGAGAAACCCATGCCCACTATCACATCTGGAGAATGACACAAAAAAATAGACCAGATTAAAGCCAAAATTTACACAGCAAAGTTGGCACAGAAGCGCTTCTTAAATGTAATTTAGGTATGTTTATAAAGACTGTTTAATGTTGCGCAGAGGTGCCATTTACACAGCAATTACAACCAAATACTTTGACACTATGGACTGAAGTGTGTCAGAACAGGCACAATTTAGTCAGACTTCACGTCTTTAAACAGAATTAAACATGCAGAGTGTGTCTTTTAGTTTTAGACCTTTACACAATAACATTTTTAACGTTACTATTATTATTGCTCATATCTCTTAGGGCTGGGGGTTTTATGTCAAGTATTATTATTTCCATATTTCATCATTTAGCAGACGCTTTTATCCAAAGCGACTTACAAGGGGAGCAATCAGGGGTTAGGTGTCTTGCTCAAGGGCACTTTAGTCATGGTATTGAAGGTGGAGAGAGTGCTGTTCATTCACAATCCCCACCTTCAAATCCTGCTGGCATGGGAATCGAACCAGCAACCTTCAGGTTACAAGCCCGACTCCCTCACCACTAGGCCACGACTACCCATTATTAATAAATTAAATTTAAACCTGAGCACACAAGTGATCCCATACCATTTGTGATAAAAAAAATATGAATGAGGGGTGATATCTATCAAAAACAGACATCCCTAACTCTTTTAGTGATTGAGGATAATTAAATATTTGAAATGTTAGCATAATCGTATCACACATCACCCCCTCAGTTGTTATGCAGACACTATAAACCAGTAGGTTCATACACAGAGATAAATCCAGTTTATCTGTAAGAATGTTACCGAGTCATCCGGTCCACCTACACATTCTAACAATACACAGATCCATCCTATTAGCCACCCATTCAGTGTTACTCAAAAAAAAAAAAAAAAAAAGAACAAGTTGTACCTTCTGTTTTAACTGAAACATATTAGGTAACACTTTACAATAAGGTTCTATATGTTAACATTAGCTAATGCAATGACTGCACAATGTTTACCACAATCTATAGAAATTATTAATAACCCCTCTAATGTCTGGGGTCAGTAAGATATATTTTTGTTTGTTTGTTTGAAAGAAACATTTTTATTTAGCAATGACACATTGATTTGACCAAAAGCGACAGTCAAGACATTTATAATGTTACAAAAGATTTTCATTTCAAATAAACACTGTTCTTTTTAACTTCTTTTTCAAAGAATCTTAGGGGAAACATTTTTCACAGTTTGTACGCAACTTAAGCAGCAAAACCATTTTTAACATTGATAATAAATCACAAAATTTTTCTTGAGCAGCAAATAAACATCTCAGAATGATTTCTGAAGGACCATGTGACACTGAAGAATAAATAACATGATAAAATGTATTAATGTTAATAAGTTATTTTAAATTACAGTACTATTTCATATATATACTGTATATTACTGTTTTTGATTCTTTATCAAATAAATGATTTGGTGAGCATGAGAGACTTCTTTCAAAAACATTAAAAAACAAAATTGTTCTGGCCCCAAACTCTTGAATGGAATCTGCAAAATCAAATTTAAGGCTTTTTTTTTTTTAAAGACCTGTGCAAATAAAATAGATACGGGTATGGTATTATGGACAATGTCTATGGTAACATCCTAAACTATAAAATGACATTTTAAATACAGATTTTGACAAATACATTTTTCAGTTCACTTCACTGACAGTAGGTGGCACTTATGGAACAGCAAAACCAAACCGGTTACCCTGGTAAACCATGCATACAAAGCAGCTGAGCTTATTAGTGTAATGATGAGTCAGCGGGATGAGATCCAATTGAGAGCTTTATTCAAAAACATGGTCAGACAGACAATGGTCAATGAAACAGCAAACAGTAATGGCAGGGAACAGGCAGGCTCGTAGTAATAGTCCAGGCAAAAGATCAAAAGGCAGGCAGGTAAACAACAAAAACTATGAAACAGGCAGGATCAGAAAACAGGCAGACAAGACAAGAATATAATGCTCAGAAATGTTACACTCGAGGAAATAACAAGGCCTAGCACATAAGTGTGTGTGCGCGCTGGATTTAAATATGGTGGGATAATGAGTATCAGTGACAGGTGCAGGGATTCTGGGAAATGTAGTCTGGGTTTGTGAGTGAGTGTGTGGTGCGTAGTCCTTGCTGAAGTGCCCTCTAGGGGATCTAACGGGCACTTCAGCTGGCGATGGTTACAATTAGAGTGAATTTCTCAGAAATGTTGAGTTTGCTAGTGATTAAACACAACATAAGTGAATATTGTTATAATTCATCAACAGGACGCACATTTAATTAAATCATAGTTTAATAATCCCATTATGCCATATCATGATTCTTGTTTTTCGGTCCCCAAATATAACATATTTAACAAGACTTTGAGGCTTTAAATTTATTAAAAACAGAAATAAGACCTTTTAAGGACCTGCATGGACCCTGGTTAGTGTACGCTAATATTTTGTTTCTCAAGGTAAAAAAAATTACCAAATGGATAATAAACAAATGGACAATAGTATATTTACAAATGAACATTTAACCTAGATTCATGAATGCTGCAAAATTAATTAAAAAAAAGTGCTGCTCATTGTTATGATAAGTAATGCAGTAACTAATGTTAATTTTACAGTCCTGTTCTGCATGTACACTAATTATAATAAGGAAATAACGAGCACTAACCCTGAACCTAACCCTAGAACTAACCTTAAACATAGTAATATAGGATAATGAAATGGACTTAACAAGGATTTTTGGGGAGTAAGGACAATGTAAATACATGGTAAGCCCACATATTGTAAAATAAAGTGCAACCACTAATGTTAATAAACTGAATCTTATTGTAAGGTGTCAATTATTTAAGCAAAGAGGAAACCTAAAAACTAAAATACTATGGCAGCTCACGTTATAAATAGAACAGAGACAGGAATCATTTGTAATGTGCTGATTCAGGTTCAGGTATTATTAAAGTTCCAGGTTCAAGGAAAGATTAGCTCTATAAGCAGAATCTGTGCCATATGTCAGTTACCCCCCAAAATGATTTCAATTTATCCGTCGGTAACTAAAAACAAATGTAATAAATATCTTTTCACTACACTGGTAGACATTCCTGAACAGTATACACCCATTTATCTCATAAAGCAGGGAACAGCACTATAGCAACATAAAAGACATGGGTTTGATTCCCAGGGAATTCATGAACTGATTTTACACCTTAAATGCACTGAAAGTTTCTTTAGATAAAAGCATGTCAACTGCATAACTGAGCACTCTCTCTATTAATGCATGTTCCAGAGCGAAATAAGAAAGAAAGATATATTTCATGAGCCTGAATTAACCCTCCTCCTCCTCTCTCTCTCTCTCTCTCTCTCTCTCAGATTTGACTTTCAATGGGCTCATGGGAATCAATGTCAGTTGACTTAAGTGCTTTCCTTCAAAGAACCCAAGCTTCCCGTTTCACCTCCTCTCCACACACACACAAAAGGACCGCTGAGAGCTGCCAAGCTCCAGCATGCTCCTCTCAACGTGAGGCCTCTCTCAAAATGGGGGCGGGAGGCTAGAAAAGACCAGTCACCAGCTAACTCTGGCTTCCACATTCAAGTGCTTTTGTTCCTACAGTTTCCTCAATAGGCAAACAGGTGTGTGATCATGTGCATGTGTGGTTTCGCAGACTGGCGTACATGAGGAGCAGAGGACTGATTGCAGATAAGCATGCGAAGCTCGGGTGCACTGCACAGCCTCGTGCTCTCCTGCCAGCTAAGCGCTCGCATTCGGAGTCATGTGATCATATCACATTGCTACATGGGGAGATCCTCGCTGATATAGAGCAGGAGAGGGAGGAGAAAACATCAGAGACATCGATAGATGAGGAAGCCAGCTGCTGGGTATTACGCAACACCGCACACTAACAAGTATGCTCCCTACGCCCTCATTTCACCGTCTCTGGATGTTTCCTCTCAAGTGTTGTGATAAGAGTGTGGATATAAATATAAATCTCCCTCGACCTGCTCCAACATGGGGCGATGCAAAATGCTTTCCGCTGCCTTTCTTGCATGCAAATCAACATCGAAATGGTAGTCTCGGCTTCAGACGTCACGCCCACGGACGGTTGGCTCAACATTTGACGCATAAGGCGCACAAAATCATGTGATTGGTTGAATTCTACAGGATTTCGGTGAGACGTGTGTGTCACGTTCTTTACCTATCTGCTTTGAAACAAAGCCGTCGCGAGCCCAAAATGCCCATTGTCTGCCTGTTATTGTAGAGACATCAACTTTACATTTTCACACTCCTTAACATGATATTACTGGTTGCTTTATGTGACGGTCAGATGACCTCTTGGGCGGTCCTTGGCTAATGAAAGCTACGATGGAGTCTTCAGCCATCGAGGCAGGTCTGGCTATGCGAGATTATCGAAATGGTGGCAAAAGAACTAATTACGGTCAAGTTTCCGCTTACCTATTCTCTTCTGGTCAGAAATGTCAGCTTCTGGCTCAAGGAAGGGTTTGAGCTCATCGTCCTCAAAGCCAGCATTGATCCAGCGTTCCTTCATGATTTGCTGAAGGAGAAAGTTCAGAAACGATCATCTCCAGCTTGAGATTCACCGCAGTGGCTGACAGTCGCCATTACTAAGGCTGGTCGATATAGAAATTTATAACTCACTATTTTTCAACCCTTTAGTATTCAGTATATGGAGGTATGGCTAACACTTTTCAATGAGGTTCCTTAGTTAAACACTAGTTAGTGTATTGACTAACAGGAACTAACCATGGACAACACATTTGTTACTGTATTTACTAATCTTCATTAACATTAGGTAATGAAAATACAGTTGTTCATTGTTCATGTTAGTTCTCAGTGCATTAACTAATGTTAACAAGATTTTAAATAATGTATTAGTAAATGTTGAAATTATCATTAAAGATTAATAAATGCAGTGTAAGTGCTGTTCATTATTCATGTCAACTAATGTAGTTAACTAATGTTAACTAATGAACCTTATTGTAAAGTGTTACTGAGATATGTATATATTTGCTTTGAAACGCATCAAAAGCATGATAAGAGGAATGATCAATGCGACCAAAACAATTAGATTTCAAATGTTTAAAATAAAAATTTAGTTCTGAAACAGCTTAAAATAGTCATTCTTAACAGGAGCCAGCAGCGCAACCAAAAGAAAAAAACACTGCAGCCAGCTAGATTACAAATGTTTAAAGCAATATACAGTACAGAAAAAATACAGTAAACATACAATTTCAATAAAACATAAAATTTCAATAAAACCTTTTTTGTGCAATTATGCAAAATATTTAAAGTTATGAATGTATGATGTTAGATAAATCTATATTGGCATGATTAAATGCATAGTGAATAGTCAATATATTGCTCAACCCCAACTTCAGTATAAAACAAGCATGAAAAACAACAAAAAAAAGACAGACTAACCTCTAACGTTCCTCTCTTGGCTGGGTTTAGAACCAAGAACCTCTTGAGAAGATTCTCACAGTCAGTGGACATGTAAAAAGGGATCCTATATTTACCACGTAACACTCGTTCACGCAGTTCCTGTGAAATAGACAACAGTAAGCATACAGTGACAGACACAAACACATATAGGCATTGATAAAGAAAGGTTAAAACCTTGAGATTCTGTCCATCGAATGGCAGGGAGCCGCTGACCAGCGTGTAGAGTATGACCCCCAAACTCCACACGTCCACCTCTGGGCCGTCATACTTCTTACCCTGAAAGAGCTCGGGGGCAGCGTAAGGGGGGCTGCCACAGAACGTGTCCAGCTTATTTCCCACCATGAACTCATTACTGAAGCCAAAATCAGCTATCTTAATGTTCATATCAGCATCTAGCAGCAGGTTTTCAGCCTGGGGAAAAAGCACACAGGAGTTAAGAAGAATAATAAAGTAAAAAAAACTCCAAAAGGAATTTGAAAACCTTAAAAAAAAAAAAAAAAAAAAAAGGAACTAGTTTTGAGAAGAATTTCTGAAGAATTTCTAATTAATGTTTAAAGGGTTAAAGAAACGAAAATTCTGTCATTAAGTGAAAGTCATTTGGTGACCCATACTTGAAATTTGTGCTCTGCATACACACAGCAGTGAGTAGTGAACAAGTGCGCACACACACAGCAGTGGACCGCTATTGCTACAGCGCCTGAGGAGCAATTAGGGTTAGGTGCCTTGCTCAAGGGCACCTTAGTCATAGTATCGAAGGTGGAGAGAGTGCTGTTTATTCACAATCCCCACCTTCAATTTCACAACCTGTCGGCTGGGAATCGAACCGGCAACCTTCACGTTACAAGCCCAACTCCCTCACCATTAGGCCACGACTACCACTCGCCCTCAAGTCGTTCTAGATCCATAAGACCTTCGAACACAAATTTAGATATTTTTTGATGAAATCCGATGGCTCAAGTGAGGCCTCTATTGCCAGCAAGACAATTAACACTTTCAGATGCCCAGAAATCAACTAAAACATAATTATAAGCCTTTACGAATCTTTTGTTTCGAATCAGTGGTTCTGATTGCGTATCAAACTGCCAAACTACTGCTCCAAACCACTGATTCGAAACAAACGATTCGTAAGCTTCTAAGCAGCGTTTTGAAATCGGCCATCACTAGATATTGTTGAAAAGTCATTATTTTAGCGCACAAAAAGTATTCTTGTTTCTTTATAATATTAAGGTTGAAGCACTGTACTAACATGAACCATTCTAAATATGTTCTCTGGACATCTGAAAGTGTTAATTGTCTTGCTGGCAAATGATTTCATCAAAAATATCTTGATTTGTGTTCCGAAGATGAACGAAGGTCTTACAGGTCTAGAACAACATCAGGGTGAGTAATGACAGAAATTTCATTTTTGGGTGAACTAACTAACCCTTTAAGTGTTCAAATACATTTTGGTACACCTAAACATGAACACAATCATACATGTCATATCCCTTTTCTTATAGTTTATGCACAAAAATGAGAACAAACAACAAACTTACCTTCAAGTCTCTGTGTACAATGTGTTTTTGGTGACAATACTGCACAGCTGACACAATCTGTACAAAACAATAATAAATCAGATCATCTGTCTGGAACTTGAAAAAAAAAAAAATCAACACTGAAACAAAAAAAATCAGGATTAGGGTCATTAAATATTTGTATATATTCGATCAGTTGCATTTCCTTAAAAATGGCATTTAATGACTAATAACCTTATTAAAACATTTGTTTCACAGCACACTTACATCACAGTTTACAACACGCATTAAACGCAAAGCATGAACTCATGAACCCACATTTAACAGCGGACAGAAGAGATGGTTTATAGTTTAAAAAAAGTGTAAAACATTAGTATTTTTCTTACACATGCCATTTTGTGGGTCAATGAATGAGTGAATGATTCAACTGTATTACATACATTTTATCATTATGAGCCAAAGTTCAAACGTTTGCGGTAAGATTTTTTTAAGATTTTTTTTTAAAGAAATTAACACTTATTCAGAAAGGGCACATTAAATTGATCAAATGTGACACAAAAAAAATATATAATGTTACAAAAGATGTCTATTATTAAAATATATGCCGTTTTAAAACTTTTTATTCATCAAATAATGCAGACAAAAAAAATGTATCTCAGTTTCCACAGAAAAAATTAAGCAGCACAACTGTTCAACATCGAAAACTGTTTCTTGAGCAGCAAATCAGCATATTAGAATGAGGATCATGTGACACTGATTAAATTTCAGCTTTTAGATCACAGGAATAAATTATACTTCAAAATATATTAAAAACAGAAAGTTATATTAATTGTATTAATATTTCACAGTATTACTGTTTTTTCTATCAAAGCATGAGAGTGTAAGAGACTACTTTTAAACATTTTTGAATGGTAAACAAAACATTCATATATAATTTTTATTGAAAAATTTAAATTCTACTAGACTTTTCTGTACACTAATAAATTTGGATTTGTGGTAATGAGCTTTTTAAGGCCACTAGCTCCAACGCCAACACCCCCAAAAAATAAGTGCAGAGTCAACAAATTACACTTCACCAACATGCTAACCCAGATGTACTTTTTGTACTGGCAAAACCGTAACTACTTCAGCTATTGATCACTTAATATTAAAAAATCAATGTGGAAACTTTGACTCCTGCATCCAATCAGACCGTCATAACGCATTTCTAAAATAAACGTTAGGAAAAGAACATTGGTCCAGGCCAGACTTGTCATGGGTTGTCTACTCGTATTAATGGCTTTTTCCGAAATTCAATGGTTAGCATTGATTGACTCTTTTTCACAGAATTGGCCACGCTCAACCATGTTGATAATGACAAACCGCTCTATCCCCAGTTAGCATATGACGCAACACACTGACCGCGCTCTAATTGCAGATAATAAGGCACAGTTGAACGTAATATAACTTTAACTACGTTAATGTCAATGTCACATTTCAGTGCAGTGACATTATTGTAACCTCACATTCTTCAACATACTTGTGTCAAAGGGCTTTTGTAAGATTTAATGTAATAACAGTCACGATATGCGTGTGCGGAGTGGGCTGATGAGGCTCATTTAAACTCACACAGAGCAGAAAACCAATCAGAGTGTGCGTGCCGAACATGCTGAAAGAAAACAGTAAGAGAACTGCACCTGTCTAAATTTAGCTCTGGCCTCTTTCTCTTTCATCCTCCCATGAGCCACTAGGTAGTCAAACACCTCACCTGCATGACACACAGAGCAGAGAGGTCAGAGATAAGACAAAGAGTAGTCAAGAACACAAAATGAAACTCTCTCTCTCTCTCTCTCTCTCACACTCTCACACACACTTACCACCGCTGGCATATTCCATCACAAGAAACAGCGTCTTCTCAGTCTCTATCACCTCAAACAGTTTGACTATAAACGGGAAGATCCAGGGAATTATAGAGAGATGTATTAGGGGGGTGTTTACATACGTTTTTAAAAACAACTTGACACTCAAAAAGAACATTTGGCTGCACTTTATTTTAAGGGGTCTTTGTTACACTGTAATTAAACATTTAAATACTGGAGTAATATTAAGTAACTACATGTACTTACTATAGGTTTAGGGTTTGGTTTAGGGTTAGTTGCATGTAATTATGCATCCTTTATAGTTAATACTATAGTAACTACATGTAACATGTAACAATGACCCTGTAAAATAAAGTGTCACTGAAAATTTTTAAAAATACACAGACTATAGTCACTTTTCATATGTTAGTCAACATCATCCCTGGTTTGGAGTGGAATTATGTCGGATTAAGCACAGTAGAAGGGAGTGTTTAGGAAACCTTTTAATTATATTTGCAATTATATTTAATAAACTACTGTTTTTTTATATAAAGATAAAAAGAAGATACAAAATAAAATGTAACTGAAACGGTTTTGTACCATGCTAAATGTTAGTATCATCTGTTGTTGTTATTGTTAACTAAAACTATTAAATCTCTTTCATTGATGAATATAAATATTAGATAAAAAAAGTGCATACAAAAAAAGAAATTGCATAAAATTACGAAAACTTAAACTGGCAACTGTAAATATAGTCTATAATAGTATATAAACAATACAAAAATAGGCATATAAATAATTTAATCGTTGCCAATACCGTGGGATTCGCCAAACAGCTGTGTTATTGTCAACTGTTCTAGTCGCTGAACAGTGGTGGTGGAAAAAATATGGGAGATGGGATGGAAAAATAGTCAATGCTTTTGCGTTCCCCTGAGAAACGTTGCTTTCTCTTGCTAAATGTTTGCGTTCTCTCGCAAAAAACGTTTGCGTTCGCTCGCAAAACTTATTTGCGAGTGAACGCAAAGTTTCTCCGGGGAACATAAACATTTTGAGAGCGAACGCAGAAGTATTCCCAAATGATTTCTCGCTCCATCTCATATTTTATTTCTTTATCATGTCCCTTTAGGGGTTCTGTACTCTTCCATAATACTACCACAATCATTTTTGTAAGAGGTTTTACCGCCCCGCCTTCTCTTTCTCCCTTTTCGGAAATCATTTCTTATTTATAAATACTCCTCTGCGCATTTAAAAGCAAGTTCCACTTCGTGCCATTTTGTTTAACGTCTGTCTGTCGTGAAACACCATGAAGCGCCCTCATGCTGTACCACCGACAGCGTGTCTAAATATAGGCTAATGAAACATAAAGCCCCTCTCTGTGAAGACATGACGATGTGTCTGGCTCTGTGCTGTTTGCAAACAGGAACTAACAACAAATGTGGGAGAATCAATTAAACTAAATAAGAGGAACAGCATCTAAACCGCTAATGGCTATTGTACTAATTCAAAAGGTGTCTGTGAGTGTGCAAACAAACACGCTTACCAATATTTGGGTGGTTTAAATTCTTCATGATTGTGACTTCTCTGGAAAGCTGTTGAAGAGAAGAACAATTAAAATGTAATCAACATGTCACGATGTATTGTTAAACAAAAGCTTCGGACCATCTTTCAACATTAACATGGAACAGGAAGCTAAATACAGCTGGACTGTGTCATTGTCATAGCGAACAGAGTGCTTCCTTTTCAGTGGAAACTAGCGTTAAGTGCTATTCATTATTGATCCCTAAAAAAAGGCTGAATCCTCCCCTCTCAATGGAATGGAAGTGTCATGCATCTTTAATAGCGCTACAGTAGGCAGACTGTGTTCCTGAGTTGTTAGCACGTTCTGCTTTCCACGTTCTGCTCTCACAAGTGTAGCTGTAGCTTCAGAGAGGGTGCGAGAGACGCGGTGCGAATTTGGGCCACAGGGAAACACTTTAGGTACAGCATAAACCCAATCCAATTCTCACCACACTACATTCTGTGACTTATACCACTCATAATCATTTTTTTCCAACTATGTAATACTGAGGCCACTGAGGAACGAATACAGAAGAACAACATGTACATTTAGATACAATCCCAGGCTTGACATGGGATTTCTTTTAAGACACAAAACCACTGGTGAATAGGGTAAATATTTTAAAAAGGGATCCAAGATTATGATTTCACTTTTTAACTTTAGTTAGTGTGCAATGTTGTTGTTTGAGCATAAACAACATCTGCAAAGTTCCAACGCTCAAAGTTCAATGCAAAGGGAGATATTTTCTTTTACAGAAATCGGTAGGGACTACAACAAGCTTCTTCCCGGGTTGGTGACATCACAAATTACATAAACCCTAACAATTACTGACAATCGTCATTTTGGCCGTGTGAGATTCTCCAGCTTTTGTTGTTGTTGAGCAACAGAAGCGCGAGCTGTTAAAGCTCCACACTCTTCTGGAAAGGGGGTGGGGAGCAGCAGCTCATTTGCATTTAAAGGGACTCACACAAAAATTGTGTGTTTTTGCTCACACACAAATAGGAGCAAACTTGACAAGTTATAATAAATTATCTGTGGGGCATTTTGAGCTGAAACGTCAGACACATTGTGGAGACACCAGAGACTTATATTACATCTTGTGAAAAGGGTCCCCTTTAATGAATCGATATCACCATAATTCACCATAAAACTGTCTCTGTACTATTAGCCAGTTTGGTGAATCAGAGATGTCTGAGAGAAGACCATTTCCCTATTGATTTATAACACATGACTCAAATGATGCCATCCAGTTTTCTCTATGTAGTTTGTCATTGGACAGTGGTACTGTCAAAATGTCAGAATCAATCAACTCCTTGACGAAAAGACATTCAGATCTGTTGTTTATGATAAGAACAATGCTTTAAGATTCAGATCAAAGAACTATGAAGAGGAAAACAAAAAAAGGACAATATCTTATCAGTTACACATTTCATTTTATGTCATTGTTTACATGCATTGCAGGTTTAATTGAAAAAATTTAAAACCTAGTGTCAGATTTATATTTTCCACATGATTGTCTTTCTTTTCCTTAAGATTTTCTTCAGTCTGTCTCAGATCTCACACTCTCCCTCCCTTTGGTGCACCATCTTAACGCCTCTGTGATGACTAAAAAACACCAGTCCACAGCAGAACATCTCACTTCAGTCGAGAAACCAGACCTAGTGTGGAGCTCAGACGCCCACAGGCCATTACACAACCTCCAACTCACAACAACACATGCACAATGATGAGAGTAACATAACCTGGAAATCCTAAAAACATTACCGCATCCATAACTGCTTCAACGACAAAACAAATGAAGACACAGAAAGACTACATCAGAAATAAAGAACACTAAGGGATACTTTCACACCATTCAGAAGTGTTGCTATTGTTAACTAGAACTATTCAAAATTATTTTCGCTAATTGGAAAAAGGGTGAAATAAAAAGAAATATTACATGAAGAACTAAGCTGAACTAAGTTGAAATACTAAAATTACTAAAACAAAAATGGAAATAAAAATAAAGCTAAAAATAAACACCACTGTGTAGAAAAAAGAACAGGTTTGCTCACATAAACATTTTCTCAACTGAAAAAATTACAGACGTGGCAAATAAATATTATCATTTGAAGTGTTTATAGTAACATAATTGGATTTTTTTTTTTGGTTGATGTTAATAATTCAGTTCATCCTCAGTTACTTCAAAAACAATAATCAAATATCTTGGCGTTAACAACTGTGACTCCTGAATTATGAAGTCGTCATATGTATTTTATCTTTAATCATTGTCACTATGGTTACAGGTGTTATTTACAACTATCATGAGAACAGCTAATATGACTTCATTTTCCTGCAGCTCTAGGTTCATTAGTCACATTACATTTTCAGTTTGGGTGATTGGTTCAAAACAACCAGGCAGGAAAACCGAGACCTCCTTGGATCGAGACACTACTGTAAGCTATTGTATGACGAGGATGATTTACAAAACATGCTTGTTATTAAATACAGTTGTCGATCTCAAACACTGTGCGAAAGCAGTCACTGAGGACGAGTTTGATTTGTAAGGGTGAGTTATAATGCACTCAATCTGAGTTAGTAGGTTTCCCACTTCAAATCATTAGAAAAAGATCATCTAAATAGAATGTCTAATCATCTAAATATGGTTCCGAGTTAGCCATATTTCCTCAAATGTCTTTTTAAAAAATGCTTTTAACTTTTACAAAAGCTACATTACTGGCGTCAGACAGATTTTTTGTTTCTGAAAGAAGTCTCTTATGCTCGCCAAGGCTGCATTTAATTGATTAAAGATACAGTTTAATATTCAGAAACATTCCTAAAATTTAGAATAACTTTTCTATTTGATTATATTTTAAAATGTAATTTATTGTTGCGATGGCAAAACTGAATTTTCAGCAAAGCGCCAGTCTTTCCAGTGTCCTTCAGATATCATTCATTAACATCGATGATGAAAACAGCTGTGCAGTTTAAAATTGTGGAAACGGGTTCATTTTTTTTCAGGATTCTTTGATGCATAGAAGAAATCATTTGTAACGTTATGAAAGTCTGTCAGTTTTGATCAATTTGCATGCATCCTTGCTGAATACAAATTACATTTCTTTAAAAGAAAATAAAAAATCTTACCGACACCAAACTTCTGAACGACGTTTTACCTCAAATTTCATAAGAAAAAAAAAACATTTTTGCAACACAAGAAGCACCATAGAGGGTTAGAAGAAAGAAAAAATGAAATATGCTGATAATTAGAGCAAAAACATAGAAAGACCAAAAGAGACGGTCTGGTTGGTTGTGTCTCTCATTATTGCGGCGCGTGAGTCACAGTCGTGTGTTGGCTGAGGACCAGCAGGCCACAGAGAGAGGATATACACCGAATCCCAATCAATGGCGCTGTGGAAAAACTAATGGTGGCTGCGGCGAGCAGCTTCCAGCTAAAATTAGAGACGCGGCCTCGGCTTGCGTATCTCTGAGCGAACACTGATTAGCATTATCATTTGAATTCTTCTGATCATCTCATGCCCACATCTCTCTGCAGTCTTTCATTTCACATTTATCACTCATACTGTATGTACATCTACTCCTCTCATTCAGACTGTCATCAGGCTGTTTTCTAGTCTTCATCTTCCATCTCATACCATTTTGTGGTCCCTCCAGTCTGTCGCTTCACTGTCGGCCCACCAAAATGTCCATCTGTCCTTCCCCCTCATATCCTCTTCCTCCTCCCTTCAACCTGCCTGTTGTGAAGACTGATATGAACTCCAAACTGTTCACCACCAAAACTCTGTCCTAACCAGGCGCAAAGGCATAAAGCAATAAAAGTTCATGTAAACTTTGAGTATTTGATCCAATCTGCTACTACAGCCATCAAAAAACAATGAACGACGGGATATTACGTTGATTTTTTAAATTTTTTTATTTCTGTGCCACTACACTGGGTAATTCCATTTATACTACTACCCCAGACTTCCTACTAAAAGAATCATTTAGGTGAGGTCACATTTACTGTTGCTCTGCAAATTTTGTTGCATGAAAACCATTCATTTCAATAGAAATCCACGCAGTTAGGAATTTCACATGAGGGTGAAAGATTTCCCCACGCAGATTTCGCATCGGGTTCAACCGGTCAGGCCAAATCGCTGCACTGACTAACAGAAAGCTGCTTGGTTTGAAAGTGACTTTTGTGTGAGTGGTGGTCCAAACTATTCAGTGAGTCAATAAACTGATTCAAACATCTCATGAGACTGATTCATTCGTCCTTCTGGTTTGGTATAAAAAAAATTGCTCATAAGAATCATTAGTTTATGAATCAGATCACAATGGTCACAATTTTGTCTGGCCCATAAGCAGAAGAATAAAGATACTGAAGCGATAGTTCACAGTCATTATTTTCTCACACACAAGAACCAATGAGGTTTCTCCAAATCAAGAATGTTTGCGTGTACAGGTGTGTTCAATCTTTATGTGTGAAAAAAAAGACTAAATTGAATCGGTTCATCATAGAAGACATAGAAGACAACCGCAATAACTGAGCAGTTTAAATTTCAATCACATTTTGCCAAAGACTACTATAGTGCTGCAACGACACGTCGACTACGAAAATACGTCGACGCTCGTGAAATGCATCGAAGCGTCACACTGTTTACATTCATCTCGCGCAATGGCGGCTTCTGCACCTGGGAACGGAGAAAGTTCCATTCTATCACAAATACCTAGACCATGATTATCAAAAGCAAGGGAATACTTTAAACAGAGGCCAAAATGTTCCCTTTGCAGAACCGAAATGGCGTACCACCTATGGAATTGGATCTCTGCCAAATTTTTGCGCGCCCAAGATCATATTTTGAGCGTGCAAAAGGGCATTTCGTTTTGAGGAGAAAATCTTCGTCTCGCAAATAAGAAAATATTTAGAGCGAACGAAAATCAGTTTTGCATTTCAAAGAAGTCTGTATTTGGATGTGCGCGGATGTTCTCTTTCGTACGTGCAAGGCTTCGGTTGCTCGCGCTCCTGCGCGCTCGCTAAAACTCCCTGCATTACAGACAGCGCAAGAGGAAAAATACATGGTTCGGGAGACGTTTGTTCAATGGCTTGAACACTATCAAAGTTCCTTTTAAGACTGTATAGTCACTCTTCATTTTAAAGTTCAAATGTCAAGCGGCTTATTTTTAATCAAAACCAAATCGTATTATTACATAATGGCGTGCCCCAGTGTTTCTACACCTCAATGAACTGCTAAATTAGTTCTAACTTCTTACGTAAAAAAAGATCACTAGATTAATTTTAAAAAATCGTTAGATTAGTCGACTAATCGAAAAAATTATCGTTAGATTAGTCGACAGAAAAAAATAATCGTTAGTTGCAGCTCTAGACTACTACAAAACACTGCTGTAAAGTACATACACTGCAAAAATAAATCTGCCAAATGAATAAATGTAAAAATAACAAAAATAAAAAAAAGTGTACACTTTTTCAATGTCTTTACAACATTCAATGGAAGGACAAAAATGATGAGAATATTAAAAATATCAGAAAGATGAATGAAAGTAACAGATTTGGAACGACAGAGTTTTAATTTTAGGCTTGACAATCCGTTTGGGAACTAAATGTCACGAAAGACTTAAGTTGCCCATGCAATTTTAATTGCATTACCAAATTACAGCATTTGCTCGCTCCACATTCCCACGCAGCTTTGTACATATTTAGAAATAAACCTTTCCAAACACAAGGTTGCAAACGCACAGGTGTGGAAGACCGTTTTCAGTCGAGAGCGGATTGAGTGGCGGCGCAGCCTGCAGTAGGTGGGCAGAGGATTGCAGCACAGCTGGTGTACTTCAGCATTTGTGCTCAGAGTGTGAAGGTTAGTGCTGGAGGAGCTTCTGTTTCAATAGACTCCTCATGATGATGGCTGACTGAGAACACCAGCTGAAAGGATGTTCCATTTCCACTATACGAGCCGCTAATAAACCGGCTTCTCTGGATAGAGCATCAGCACTGCATTTAAAATCGGAGTCGAAAGCCAACATTACCAATGAATCAGTATGGAACTGCGCCACTACCAAACACAAAACTAACCAAGGATCACACAGACAAAAACAATACCCAGAGTTATGAACAAACAGAACTTGAACTTCCTGGAGGTAAATTACACTCTAGCAGCATTGAGGAAGAAAACCCCTGAATCATGGCACAGTTTTACATTCAATATGTATAACACATGCACATTTGAATATGAAACGTGAAACTTACCTTTTGAAGGCTTGTTGGAATCAGTTGAGTTTTATCAATCATTTTTATTGCCACCTGAAAGTGTTTTAAAAGGTAGATTTTGTTTTAAAAAAAATTTAAATAAATGAGAACCTAAACTATTATTCAGTTATATGCACCATCATTAAAATGATTGGGGTCTACAAACATTTTTAATGTTTCTGAAATTCTCTTGATAAATGTAGCCAGATCAAAAATACTAGAAACAGCAATATTGTGAAATATTACAATGTTTTTTTTTTTGTTTTTTTTTAAATCCTCTCTTTTAATACATTTTAAAATGTAATTTATTCCTGTGATGAATTTTCAGCATCATTACTCCAGTCTTCAGAGTCACGTGATCCTTCAGAAATCAATCTAATATGCTGATTCATGATTTCTAATCATGAATACTGAAAATCGTTTTTTGCTGCTTGATATTTTTGTGGAAACTGTGATGCATTTTTTTCAGGATTCTTTGATGAATAGAAAGTACAAATATTTTGTAACATAAATATCTTTACTTTTTTAAATCTTACTGACCCCAAACTTTTAACAGCAGTGCATATAAAAATATTCCCTAATCCAACATAATAAGAGAGTACATGTAGGTGTGTAAAAAAAAACATACTATTGACATGCTTTTCTTTTTAATGTAATTACAGCATGACTAAATCATGTTTTTACCATTATATTTACTATAAAGTATCTTTTTCTGCTCATCTGAGTTTTACCAAGTGTTGTAATTCAAAAAATTCCAAAAGGAAACATGAAAGCAGAAAAGCTAGTGTGCCCATCTCTGGAAAAACCCCCAGTGTCAGGAAACACACTCATGACTCCCGACTCCTCACCTCGCTTCCTGTGAGGATATGGCGAGCCAGTTTGACCTTGGCGAAGTTGCCCTTTCCAATGGTTTTTAGTAGCCGGTAATTCCCAATAAGAGGGTGCGCATCATCCAATCCTGAGCCAGAATTCCGGTTTCGACCACTCGACCTCACAGATCGAGAGGTCACCTCCCCTCGGCCATGACCATTCGTTGTATGCTGTTGGAATTCAAAACACAATAATTTACCACCACAACAACAACAACTTTAACCTTGAAGGTATAGTTGACCCAAAAATTAACTAACCCTCAAGCCATCCTAGGTGTATTTGACTATCTTCTTTCAGAAGAACACAATCTGAGAAACATTTAAAAATAACCTCTTCCAAACCTCATAATGGCAGTGAATGGGGGGTACAATTTTTAAGCAAAAAAACAAAACAAAGACAATCCATATGGCTCCAGGGGGTTAATAAAGGCCTTCTGAAGCAAAGCGATGGGTTTTGGTAATAAAATATCAATATTTAAAACTTTATGACCGTACACATACTGTGCCAATTGACTTGCATCACAAGAGTAACCCCTGAGACGACGTATGACGCATTAGGAGTAGCGTAAACTGACGTCTCTCGTGGTTCAAATAAATAGGGCAAATTCCTCTTCTCTTATATCGAAATCCTCCACCATTTTTAAAAAAAACAAACAAAAACAAAAAACTCTTTTTAGACTTCCAAATCATGACCAGTGTTTTGTTTTGCTCAATCGTCTGCGCTTCGGAGTTCGTCATTACGTCACTCTTCCTCAGTAAATCGATGTATATGGCCGTCTGCCAGAAGCTAAATGTTATAGTTAATAAAGTTTGAAATATGGACATTTTTCTTATTAAAAAAACCCCCATCGCTTTGCTTCAGAAGGCCTTATGGATTATTTTATGATGAATGGATGCATCGTGCATTTATTGCTTCAAAATCGAAAATATCTTCAATTGAGTTCGTCTGAAAGAAGACCGTCATATACACCAGACGGCTTGAGGGCGAGTAAATCATGGATCATTTTTGTGTCAACTATCCCTTAAATCCCTCCAAAAATATCCAAATTATAATTTCAGTCCCGCTCATTTCATCCCAGAGGAATTTACACAATTTCTGCTAGTCATATAAAGAGCAAATATTTGGCAAACAAACACCAAAGGTCCTAGAAATCACTAATATTGACTCCACCCGTGCAATATCAGATTAGCACAGTCATCAATCATCACCACAACAACATTTTATTTATTATTGTGTCACAAATAAAATTATATCATGAGTCATCCGCATTTACATTGACCACATTTTCAAAGACGTCTAAAATGTTTTACAAAAGTTACCCGAAGCAAGTCTGGAAAGAAAAAAACGTTAATTCCATTACGTTAACATTTCTCAAGGTCTCTCGTAACCTTGTGACAGGACCTTTGTTCAACATACGCCAGGTTACAAATAACAGTGAGACGAAATGAATTGTTCCATTCAGAGGTCATGAGCTCAACAGGATGATGTTTAGTAAGTCAGTGAGACTCATGTGGTACTAACACCTCTCTATGTAAGGGTACGCTGACACTGCGCTATACAATGTTCCCTCTAAATCCTGCATATTGTCCCAGACGCTCGACTTGACTGTTATCCACAAAGCTCTGCCTAATAAGAGTTATAAATCCACCAACACTCTTAACGCCTGATGATAAATGTTAAACAACATAAGCACAGAAATGATACGACCCCCTGCAACAGAACGTTCTTGAATAAAGGTCACTTACGCTCATGCTCGCACGATGCCTCATATTAGATTGCGATCCTCTCATTTTTGTTTTTGCAAGCTAAATGGCATTGAACCAAACAGCCCTGTCTTTTCTATGAAGAGAACTCATCAATACTCTCCCATCCACCAACACCGATACTGACGAGCTGCATCACTGCTGGAGTCTTTTTGACACCCTGTGTGTGTGTGTGTGTGCGTGTATGTGTGTGTGTGGGTATTCCCTACATTATGGGGACCAAAATGTCCCCACAGATATAGTAATACAAGTAAATTTTGATCTTGTGGGGACATTTATTTGGTCCCCATGAGGAAACAAGCCTATAAATCATACAGAATTATCTAAAAATAGCAGAACATTTTCTGTGATGGGTAGGTTTAGGGGTAGGGGTAGTGTAGGGGGACAGAATGTACAGTTTATACAGTATAAAAACCATTACGCCTATGGAATGTCCCCATAAAAAACGAAAACACAACGTGTGTGTGTGTGTGTGAGGGTAGAGATTTTTGGGCTGGGTGGGGCAGAGTGGATGGGTGATTGATACTTCATTTGATTTAATTTCCCCCACCCCCATCAAAAGTGAGCAAGAGTTGTGCAAGTACAAATCTGGTAAGACATTTGAAATATTAATAAATGTCAAAATATTAATAATCTATAACCAAAGCAGCCACAGAATCATTTAACTTAATATATGAACAGTGCGCACACAATATTCTCTTTTCATAAAGAGCAATTCACACACATTTAGACAGCTAGAACATTAGGATCTATAATAGAGCAACAGACAGATACAGATCGACCGACCGAACAACAAAGTGAAGGACAGACTGTGGGAATGATATATAGAGCAACAAACGGAATGGCAGAAAGACTGACAAGACAGGCATATGTAGAGGAAAAGTCAAAGACAGTAACTTAATGCTCTTTCTTTACAAGCACCTTTAAGGGGGACCTGCATTAGCGCGTGTGCTTATGTCACCTTCCCTCACTGCTGACGTATGAGCAGTAACCTATAGGACAGACTGACGCCAATGCGCAATATCTGCATCCTATTGGCGCATTAAACATGCAAACCCACGCATCACTCACTAGTGTGCGGGGCTTTAACTAATCAAGCATATGCTGCACGAATTAAGCAGAAAAGCAGCCAAATTACCGATGCCCTGGACCCCGTGCGTCACTTCAGCCTGGTGCCCCATCTGTCCAAAGACTGGCACGATACTACTAATCCACTTAAGGCACATAAAACACTATATGGGATGCGACACTGGCCTTAAGTCTGAGAGGAAATGAGCTGAGTGGTTTTAGACGGCAGCATCGTTTTGATGTAAATCGCTGTCTAGGTGTTGAGACAACAGCCATACAATCAAATATGACACTGATAAGTGATAGTCAGTCCACAGCAGTTATTATTGACCAGATACCAAAACATAAACAGGCTACTTACGTTTTCAGCCTTCCGTTCGTTGACGGTTGGAAGGGGGGCTCTTGTTGTTGACATAGTGTTGATGGAAAGCCGCTTAATTACAATTTAAGCATCAGGTTTTGCGTTGCAACGAAGTGGGAAATATATTTGACCGATTACACGACTGGTCAATATCATTGACTTGCTTCTAAAGCTGCTAACAAAGTTGTTAAAAGTTTGGGAGAGATATTCTGCGTTTTATTACCGAGCGCGCGCCATCTAATCGATCCCTGAAAAGCGAACGAGGCCGGTTGACGTGTGCACTGCTAAAAACATTATACTTTCGGGCCTGGCGTCGCTGTCTGCTTCATATTTCGGATGTCCGGTTCAAGTAAGAATAGAGAAAATTGCACTTCACGGGGCCTCCGCTGCGATCTCCCCCGAAGACAATCTGCTCATCGAACGAGCCTTCAGATGGACTGTCCGGTACATTCAAAGGTAACGGCAGCAGCGGGGTGAAGCGGATAATCACAGGCGTCTGGGCCGCAGGGAAGTTCCGCTCGTTGACGGTTCCATATCACCCGAACAGCCGCGTCTGTCGCCTCTCGTTCAAAGCGAGATCCAAGATGGCCGCCCGACAGCGCAGGAGTTTCGAGCCGAGCCCTGAGCGAGACAGAGGAAGTGAGGAAACAGAAAGATCCCTGTGCTCATTGGAGAGCGCCGCATCCCTCAGGGAGCTGTAGGTGTTCATATGGAAAAAAGGAGAAAACTTCGTCATACCATAACAACTGTGACACTCCCTGCTCAATTGAAGTGTAATTTTACCATGTATGGTTTGATCGTTATGGCAAATGAAGAAAGTTTTTCAATTAATTGGTTCACTCAAAGATGCACTTTTGGAAAACAGGAAACTGGATTTACTAGTTTTCCAGAAACAGCTGTTTTGTTGTACATGGAGCGGGTCGCCCCCTCGGTTGAGATCTTATGACGTGGTAATAACATCTGAACAAAACAAGCAAACAAAAAATATAACAATAATACACTTTTTAGTCTCATGGAATAACTTCTTTATGATACTCATTTTTAAGGATATAACTATCATGGTCATTGGTTATAACGTTAAGGATATTATTAAACTGCTGACGCAAAACAGAAGATATGTGAAAGAATAACCCTGCTTTCTAAATAACTCAACAGTGGCCTTGCATAGTGGCCTCAACATATTCCTGGTTGGATTTGACATTTTAATTAAATGTCAAAAAGTAAATGTCATCAAAGACAGAGGAGCTCCTGCAATGGGCCATCTTGGAGGAAAGGGGTAGTGCCCAGATCCCTAAAAAAATGGTGGACCTTGAAGAGCCACGAATTTACAGCCGTTTGTCAGTTTAGAGATGAATCATCAGTTAATGTCGTGATGCATGTTGCCATCTAGTGGCCATATTAGGCCAACCACAAGTAATTATTTCCCACAATAATGGCAACAATTTCAGAAAACAGCCAGACTGAGTCAGTGGAGCAGTGTGTTCTTTTTAGCCGGAGTAATAAGCACTTTTTTTGGAGTAGGATTTTGGTGAGAAGACATGTGGTTGAAGGGAATGATGATCAAATGATGCTAAATTGAAGATTATAACTTTTCACTGACTATTTAGTAAAGAAATCAAAATAATCAATATAATGTACAGCAAAAAACTTTATTTTATGATTTCAAGAAAAAAGAATCAGATGTACAGTATAAGCAAACCCATGAAGCAAAGTCAAGCTCACAATACAACAAAATTGCTCAATACAGACAATAAAGCTCAAAAGTTCTTAATACCTTAGCAGCAAGCCAATGAAAGAGCTATATTAAAACCATTCTTGTAAATCAAATATAACCAAGGAGAAAAGTGTGACAAAACAAGACTGGGGCTAAACAGGAGGCCACTGTGATCCACTTCATCATTACAACAGGAAGTAGCAAGGTTCCAGGATGGGAGCTGGTGTTTCACTTGTCATTTCTTTAAATGGCATCAATATCAAGGTCATCATCCTCTTCAGCTTTCTCTGGCTTAACAGTCTCCACCTTTAGCTCGCGTGCAGAGGAAGAGTACACAACCTGAAGACCAAAGACAGTTCATATGAGAAAGACAAAGAATCAGAATTATCACACAAGCCTTTCTCAACCTTTCTCTAATTGTAGCCCAGAGAAGACTAATGTAATTACACTAATTGCAGTCCCAGGGCTCCTACTGACAGTTAAAATATAAAGCTGTTTCTCTAATTAACTACTACAGATTAACAGTTTGTGTATGAGATTACACACATTTGCATGCATGTATATATTACATTGCAAAAACTGTCTGGCATTTTCTTTTAAATCAGTTTTTTTTTAAACCAGGCTCCTCAGTAACTTCACTTTAATGGCAATGAAAAGGTTATTAGGCAGCTACTGAAAAGCCCCCTTTTCAAAAGACACACACACACTATGAGCAGGATATGGAATATACATTTTTCTTTTTTTTCTTCCCATATCATCATAGTTCACATGGAAGATCGTTTCAGGCATAGAATTAAAAAAAAAAAAAAAAAAATCTAACAGATAAACTCGCAATTGCGAAAGTCAAAATTGTGCGAAGTCACACCTTTTTATTCCAACCTTCCAGAAGTTAAAGTGTTAATGAAGCAGTTACACTACATTCTTGAGAAATGGCAAAAGCCTGAGAAAACCAATTCTTCCAAGGCCCAAGATAAAAAAAATTATGCAACTATAGCTGGATAAAAAGGGACAATTTGCTCATAAATAAATTGAGCTAATCCAAGAGTTTGAGGGTGAAATTACCTCAACATTTTCATCATCTTGCTCCTCCTCTGCTTCACTCCCCTCACTCTCCTCCTCTGCCTCCTTCAGCCATTTCACAAAGGGAGCCGCCTTGGCATGGATCTCCTTGGCCAGCTCCTTGGAAACATACTTCTTAGATACCTTAAAACAAAAAGACATTCTATTCAAAATTCATACAAAACTTGTTTCATGATCTAATAAAATACTCTATCAATCCAATTTGAAAGTAAAATTGTGAAATGCACACCTTCTCTGCCCATGTGAGAATGACATCCTCCTCTAGTAGGTCTGCATCATAGAGGTCTTTGAGAACGATGGCCACTCGTGGAAGCAGCTGACTTTGATAAAGCTTCACCAGACACTCAAAGCCTCCCAGCAGATACTTCTGAGCTTTCTTATCGTTGTGGCAGAACTGCAAGAATGGAGAATGGAACTTTCAGCACTGTGATTATGTGGTAAAACTATGTACATTTATCAAATATAAGCACTTTGTTATCTTTTGCAGACACAAGTGTGTCGAGCTAGATAAAACAGTTTTGCACCAGTAGAGCATTTTTAACAGCTTCATCTGATTATCTCAGCAGCAAGTGAAAACTGGTAGATATCAAAGCTGCTGATTCAAAAGTGGCATTTAAATTGCTAGTCAAGACTTAAATTTAGCATGGCTTCTCACTAGCATCACAGCTTGTAGGCAGGGTTCAGTGTCCTGCTATAAATATTCATATATCACTAGGCCAAGATGGAAACTGTCATGCATTTTCAGTGCTGATTTTGGGGTAAAATCTGTCGAATTCTGGGTGTAAAATGTATTAAATTGGAGCTCAGTGTAACAACACAAAAATTAAATTACCCAAAATATTTAATAAATTAACAAGTGACAAGGGTGTCTCAAGGAGTTCTGGTCTATTACATTTGAAATTAGAAATGGTGTCTCTTTTGTTTTTTTCTTCAACCGTACCCGCAGGAAGTGACGTTTGTATTTCTTGATTTGGTCTCTGATGTTCTCGTCAAAGAGCAGTTCACTCAAGATGAGCGGTCCCATGGCTCTCACATCCAGCCTTTCCGCTTCAGCCAGAATCTCCTTATCGGCAGAGCCAATTGCTCCACTCTCTTTCTTTTGCTGGTTAGAAAAGGAGAGATGTTTAGAGTCTTCGTAGAATTAATAGATCTTTGGTTACTTAAACCTTTATATTCATTTAAATCTAATTCACAGACCTAAGGAAAACTACCATTGAAAAGTTTGGAGACTCAATACACCTAAAGTGACAGTAAAGACATTTATAAATGTTACAAAAGACTTCCATTACAAATAAATGCAGTTCTTTTGTACCATTCAAAGAATGCTGAAAGCAGACTTTTTATAAATATATTAAGCAGCACAAGCGTTTTCAACATTAATAATGTGAAATGTTTCTCGAGCAGGATCTCAGCATGTTAGAATGATTTTTGAAGCATCATTTGATACCAAAGACTGGAGTAATGATGCTGAAAATTCAGCTGTCATCACAGGAATAAATTACATTTTAAAATATATTCAGAAACATAAAATAGCCATTTTAAATATTACAGTTTTACTGCATTTTAAAATCAAATAAATGCAGCCGTATTGAGCATCTTTTTAAAAACATACCGACCCCAAACTTTTGAACAGTCTTCAGATACAAGGTCATCATTAGAAAATGTTTTTACACTGGAAGCCATGATTAGCATTATTTACTTTGACAAAGTTGTAGAACATGTTGACCCTCTCTTCCAGGGGTTTCTCTAGGTCCTCGCTGAGGGTCAGGTTCTTAGCATGGTCACTGATCTCCTCCATACGTCGACGCTGGGCCTCCTCTGTTGTTTCCTCTGCCCAGTCATCGTCGTCCTCACCATCCTACACATTACCCACAAACATACACTTAAATGTACTGGTTACAAATCACATTAAAATAATATATTCATGGGTATCTCTTACCACAACATCTGGTGCATCTATGTCGTTATGGTTCCCAGCCTCACCACTCCCCGAGCCATTCTCCTTATCCTTCTTTCTGTTTTTCTTCTCTTTCTCCTTTTTTTCTTTCACACAACTGCTATCACTCTCTGCATTTCAAACAGATCAGCTCTTAAAAAATTGCTAATATGAAAAACTAAAATTAGAAGTTTAAACAGCAAACAGTTTTCAAACCCATTTTCTACAAACATAAAGCATACATTTCTTATGCTAAATATAGTGAATAACAGCAGTAAATGCATTTTAACTGCCCACAACAGCACCAACTCACCAGGCGGGTTTTTGAGGATGAATGTGCACAGTTTGTGCCGTGTGTCCAGCATTCCTCTATTACCGCAAGCCTTGCAAGAGCTTCCGATGGTCTGCTTCTTTGGGTTAACATGCTGCAAATTAAACATTAGATACTATGAGGACCATTTCTGAAAATAAAAAGGATTTCAGAATTGTTAAAAGGTTTCGATTTTCACTTTTCAAAAACCGTGTGAGGATTGGATTGCAGTGTTTTTAAACATCAGCTGAAAATGTGGAACTACGGAGGGAAACTTGCCGTTACAAGGTTTGCCACTGAAATCAAAATGAGTTTCTCTTAAGTTATATAGCTTATAATTGTGTAAACTAATTAAAGCTAAGCTAAACGGCCACAATTAATATAAGAACAAATTTACACCACTCCAATATAACAGACATTTGCAGACTGTGAGACAACTAGGGTTGATATTGTTAACTAAAAAGTAAACTTAAATGTTTATTGAAAAAGTTGCAATAAAATATAAAAATCAGATGAAAAACTTAAACCTAAGAAATGTTAGGTTTAAGTAAAAAAAAAAAAAAAGTTTAAGTACTAAAATGACTAAAAAGGAAATTAAGAGAAATAAAACAAACGAGCTAGATAGAAATAAAAAATAAGAAGCAAATGAAAACAGAAAATGTAAAAATAACATATTATATATATTTATTAACACAATTAACACCACAAACAACTGATGCTTTCACAACCGTGGATATATTTTCAACAATTGTGTAGGCGTTATGAAAGTCAAAAGGACAAAGTTAAATGTACTGAACATCAAACCAACTGCGCTTGCCCCAAATAGGCAAAAACAAGTTTAAGTACACCTTAGAATGTTCAGCAAACAGTATTTGACCGACAGCAAAACATAAAAGTAAACAGAATCTTTAATTTTTAACCACGAGTGGACAAACCTCTTTTCAGCAGGAAGGAACCCTGATTGACAACTTACCAGGTCAGTCTCAGGATTGTCACACTCGGAGCACAGCACAAACTTGCGGATAAATCCATCAAGCATGTCCTGCAGTTTGTTGGCTTCATGGGATCCGTTTACGATGTAGCGGTCATTCTTGGCATCAAACTGAGTCTGTGCCCCCAACTCACAGCCAAAAAACTTAGTTGGATCTGAGGGAAAAGCAAAGAGGGCGTTTCATAATGATACACTACTAAAAGAATAATCGCTATGATATAAATAATTGTAAACACAAGCTTACAGGTTGGAGGCCTATTCAGTGCCTTAGCAACATCAACCATGTTGACAATGACCGTCTTGATTCCATTCCCTTTGCCTTCCACCTATTGAGAGAAAATTGACAATAGGAATTTTTTTTTTTTAAACCATCTGCAACTGAACATCAGATTGCCACTGCATACATCTATAAGAGATTATTACTGTATGCAGAAATAATTAATGAAACTAGGGATGCACGATATATCAGGCACATATTGATATAGGCCGATAAATGGCCATTTTACTGTTATCGTTAACAATCCGATAAGAAAATTAGGTTGATATATTCAAGCCAATAGAGACCATATTACTTCCTTGAGCTGAGACACTTAAGATGTGCTCTGTTCACCATGATGATGGTTTTAAATTGCTTGATACAGTTAAGTGCAACATATGTTATAATACAGTTAAATTATAACGAGAACAACTGTAAAAGAATGTTGTGAATTCTTTGTACACCCGTGTTTCAGCGCTGTGTTGCGGAAAGAGCGTTTACAGAGGTACACCTTCATGACTAGCACAACCAAGTTTGCTTGTGGATTTGCAGCCATTTTGTGCAGATATAAGTCCTAATGTTAAGTTTATGTAATTTAAAAATCTGGTTAATCTCATATAAGATGCGTTTCGTTGAGTTAAATAACGAGGTGGAAAATCTCTTCAGTTTCCCAGTGATCATTCAGCTCTTAAGCTTCAGTGCGAACGCTCAAACAGCAATGCAAAACATTAAAGGATTAACAAAAGCCTTCTGAAGCGAAGCAAATATCTATATCCATATTTAACAAGTACAAGTAACAAGTAAAATATCTAGCTTTCGCCAACCCACCTTCCGTATTCCACTTCTGAAGAAAGTGTAAACCTCTAGTAGTTCAAAAAGTTTAAGTGACGTACTACGCCTTCCCTATTCAACTTATTGAAGTGACGAAACGCCAGTTCTGTTTTATTTGTAATTTGGAAACGGAAGGCAATCTGACAGAAGCTAGATATTTTAAATCATAACTTTTTTTTTTTTTACAAATGCATTGCTTCGTTTCAGGTGGCCTTTATTCACCCCATGGAGACACTTTCTGCAGCTCATACTGATTTGGTAACGCTTAGAGCCATTATAAAGCTCGGATGCTTCAGGATATTTATTAATATTTCTCAGACTGTGTTCATCAGAAAGAAGAAAGTGATATACCCCATAATAGCTTGAGGGGGAGTAAAGCTTGGGGTAATTTTCATTTGAAAGTGAACTAATCCTTTAAAAGGCTATGAATGGGACTATCGTATACATAACATTAAATTGTATACACTACTGTAATAAAAAGTTGTAAATTCTTTGGGTTTAGTAGCTGTGTTTCGGCAATCGGTGGAGTTGATTAACCTTTAAGAAAAGCGCTTCAGTTTACGGGTGTTCTATAACCAGCACTTTTATTGTTCTCATATTATCATCAACATCATGGTTTGATTAAAGTAATTTCCTTATTGTCCATGCAGAGGTTTTCATTTTATTTATCCATAATTGGTTTCTTTTAATGTAGCCTAAGCAATGCTGTCCAATGACTTTTTTTTGGGCAATATGTTTTTTGGTATCTCTTTACAACAAGGTCTTATTTGTTAATGCATGAACAGAGAGCAATAACCTTTGTGAATGTTAGGCTAGGCTGAAATATTTGTGTTCATGTTAGTTCACAGTACATTAACTAAAGTTAACAGATACAACGCTGGCTCCTAAACAAGTCTTAGAAAATGCTGAGATAAACATTAAGATTAATAAATCCCATATAAGTATTGTTAATGATAGCTAATGCTAACAAAATGAATGGTAAAGTGTAACCATTTTGTGATAATGAAAGTTGGCCAAAGGAGTGCAAAATTAATTTTAAAAGTTAAGAAATCTTATACTGGTTCAAACTAGGTTACTGTATTGTATCCGACTGATTTATGCCTCTAGTCTATTCCCTAATTGAGCCTTTAGTTTTTGTAATCAGGTTCTCAAAGTATATCTAAATTAGGATTTAGATCTATCTGACAATATATCGTTATCGGCTTTAAAACGTAGAGAATTATCGGTTATCGGTCAAAAATTTCATATCAGTGCATCCCTAATTGAAATCGTCATATTCATACAGAATTTAGACGGAAACAAGTCTCTTGGGTACCTTGGCAATCAAACGGGGCATCTTGTAGCGGTAGAACTGGTCCGACACATTGCGGTTGACGTTGACAGACATTTTGAGTGATCTGAAGCACTATCAGCAAGATAAGAAGATCTTGAATGGGATTTTTTGGGTATCTTCTGTCTGGAGAAGAGGGGATGACATAAACAACTGCAAGTGTGCTCGGTCTCTGACATGAAAAAGATCTTGCCACAGTGGCTGCAAACTCCTTGCTCGTGGACTAGGTTTCCTCCGCTCGCGTTCCAACAGCTGCGCAACAGCTCTGAAAAGCAAATTGAAATACGCTATTATACAATTATTTCCAGTCCTTTAATAAGAAAAGTTACTTGGCATTCCACTTGGTGACACGAAGCTTGATACATTGGATTGTTCTGGAAGCCATTTTTGGCAAAAGAAATATACAAACTAACTGGCCTATTTTTGTATATGGCAAAACCACAGCCATGCTGATATTTAGTGCAACAGCACTATTTCTCTTGAATAATGTCGCCAATTCATGACTTGAATCAAGACTGTGACACTATCCATTTATATAACCATTTACAAAGCAATTTTATTTAGTAGGAATGGTTTAAAAATAGGATTTATGATGAACCAATCTATTTGCAAACAATATTTTTATTTTTAAGATATGTACATATTCACTCTTGATCATACACTTAATACGCAAAAATGGCTCTGTTAATGTTACTTGTCTCATCATATTCAATAATGAATTATAGGAGTCAGGTAAACAAAGCAGTCCGTCTTTTAACATTTCTGTCATAAAAAAGGATGTCAAATATTATATGTTTAAAGCTGAACCGCAAAACTTGTTTGACTGACATTGATTATGACACTGAAGATCAGTTATGACCACTGAGGCAAAACAGACTAAAAATTTAACTTTTAAACTTTGTCATCCAGACAATAAATAGCCATGCCCATTAAGAATATTAAATATTGGGGGGGACAATTTTGCCATATCTGATTATTGATGGGGATAAATTGTTGGTGTCTATGGTGGATAGGCCCCAATATACTTAACTTTAGAATAAATATAGTAAATTACTTCTAATATTCTCTCTGCCATCTGTTATTACAGGCAAACAAACGTCTGGCCGAGAAATAAATTATATATACACATAAAAAAAAGTCATTTAATAGAGTCCTAGATTAAGACCCCAGCTGCACACGTCATCGATTGCGTCAGCAGGTTTCAGTATGACTCAAGCCAAATGAACACTTGTTGAAGAATATATTTAAGAGCTGTAAAGATACGCGACAGAACTAGGTTTCAAATTACGATCACGTATTATGTGCGTCCATCGTTTAGTCTAATTGAAAGTACATCAATCGACTCCCAATACAGAAACCGTTCAGAGAATATAAAAAGTTCAGAGCCCACGTCAGTATATTTTAATATGTGTTAATATATGATATCTATGTAAGCTACAGCGAAATGTCACACGTATTGCACCCAAGGTCGATGTACACATGGTTAGCGTTACCCGCTCGAGCTCAACCCGCTACGCTATTTTTATATCGAGATACACACGTCGAATACCGACGACAAGCCCTTAGGTCACCCTAAATATTTAAAACACAACAACGACGTTTTGTTTTAACAAACCTCAGAAAGAGTCGTAAAGTTGTGTGGTCGTCGCGGTGGTGCAGAGTGCGTCACGGTTAGCGCGCGGCGGAGTGCGCAAAAGCACCACGACGCCATTTTGTTCCCCTCAGTCAAGCTAGTTCACACCCATTAGCTAGTTATAAAGCCTCCAAAGGAATCGTTTCCAAAGCATTGGCACCCAAAACGCATTTACAAATGTGTAATAGATATTTACAAAGCAGTTTATGCAAATGACCGAGCGCATACTCACCGTTTCCGTAAAATAAAGACATAAACACAACGCTAGTCGTCCACCGACGGAGTGAAGGGTTGACAGTTGAGAGCCTGGAGATGTTGGGTCGTGATCCAAAGAATGTAACACGACACAACGGTACAGAGATTATACCTAGGAAGTGCTGAGCGATGCAGCCGATCAGTCGAAGGGTGTCAGATTTCTGGAGAGAAACTGGATTGGAAAAAGAGCTAGATTTGTCAAATGTAACTTGGCAACATACTTGCTGTGATACTTATAAAGCTAAGCAGCTCTCCGCTTTGCCATGAAATGAAAACGAACGGTTTTTCAAAAGACTTCTTTGGGATTGATTAGACTCAGACACTATGGAAGCATCTGAGAGGTGTTAATTTACCAGCATGTTTTAAAATTGGGTCACGTCTTACCTTTCCAGAACCTTCTTTGCTCCACGCAAAGGCAGATGCAGAATGAGCTGTGAGTGCTGACGATGGGCGTGTACCTCGCGTGCATTGACATATCCCCGCCCACTGCGGTCATTCATTGGCCAAAGTCGCTTCCTGTGTTCGATTTCCTAACGCTGATTTGCTCCTTTTGACGTCAATCATCACTGAACCACATGTAATGACTATTTGTTTCGGTTCAAGTTTTTCTCATACAACTCATTCCCCGCAATGGAGAATTATAGGTTATGTAAGTTAGCCTAGTTGAGGCTTTTCGCATCAAAGAAAATGCAACGTCTTTTTAAAAGCGAATTTTTAATAAAAAATAGTAAGAGGAGTTCAGGCTAGCAGTTAGGGTATACTTTACTCAAATAGCCATTCCAAACTTTAAATGGCAATGGGATGGAATTTGGATTAATGTGGTCACCACATACAAATTATATGCGAAAGCACCATATATCTTTTGAGTTGTATCGAATGACAGTAGAAAACGTTTTGACAACCTTTTTGACTACACTACTGTTTTAGCAGTTTAATTAAGATTACATAATTATAACAAAATGTAAATTACTTTAAAATTTATTAGGGCCCCGGAAGTTTGCCTTGGCCCCCTAGTGGGCCCCAACACGCTGGTTGCAAACCATTAACTTAGCATACAAAAAAGCAAGTTGAATGGGCTATTTTTATGATTCTTGTGGCATTTCAGGTATAAGCCTACATTTTGTTCTGTAGACTATTTATTTGTACGGTGTACATTTTAGGATGTCGTCAGACTTCAGTCATACAACGAAAAGACATCATGTTTCAGACTAAAAGGCTTCAGTCATTGGACAAACCGGCATCGCACCTCAGACTTGCTTCAGGTCTCAGGAAAAATGACCTCAAGTGTCAGGCCTCGTACAATTAGGCATCAGACGAAACGGACTTGAACTAAAAGGTATCGGACAAAACGGCCTCAGACTGAAAGGCATCAAACATAAAGGTATCAGACGAAACTGACTTAGAAGGGAGCGAATTGCCCCGCCTTTTTGTCTGATGCCATTTATTCTGAGGCTGTTTTGTCCGATGCGTAAATGTACGAGGCCTGACACCTGAGGTCGTTTTTCCTGAGACCTGAAGCCTTTCAGTCTGAGGAGCGATGCCGGTTCGTTGTATGACTGAGGTCTGACAACGTCCTAAAATGTACACCGTATATTTGCTTTTCTGTTTCCATTTGATTGCTGTGCTTCCATTCTGCTTTCTATGTCACTGATTATGCTCTAGTTTGTTGCCATGGTTACTTTGTGAAGTTGTTTCTTGTTCAGTTTGTTATCTTGTGTGCATTTAAGCCCCAAGTGTATTTATTATAAACAGCCACTGCTATAAACTTGTGAAGTTTACTTTTAGGAGGGTTTATCTAAAGAAATAAAAATTATATTAACAACTAAATAAGTTAAAAGACCTATACGTCATACATGATGCACTCAGGCACAGCAGATGACCCTCTGTAATGGCCACATCTAGAAAACACACACTCCTGTCGAGTGATAAGAATTGTACTCCAACCTTGTTTAGGAAACTAGTCCAAAATAGGACTATTGTCCAGTATTGTATTTATTATCACATCAGTGAGTTCTTGGAACTTGCCCATCTTGCACACTGCCCTGATAGTGCACTCAAATTTTTTTTTAGACTGGTTTAAATTCCAAGAAAAAACAACTTGTTCCCATTCCCCTTGATGGTCCTCGAGGGAAATTTATGGATTTTGTAGAATGGTGCTTATTATGAGTGGATCCTTGTTTACCGTGGGTGAGATGGAGGAGGAATTTGGCAGCTACTTAATCTTCACATTCACTTTGAACCCAGAGCCAAGCCAGCCTTCGCCACGCCCACAATGTACAATGAGCCACAGCCCGCGCCCAAAGTCAGAGGATCCATCTTGGCTCCATGCTCCTTGTCTTCACCATGGACCGTCATCCCTCTGGCTTCACCAGGTTCCCTTGTTCCTCTTGCTTCACCTTGGTCAGATGTCGCCCTGGTCTCAACACAGGCTTCCAGCTATGCCTCAGCTCTCCACCGGGCTCCCCCTTCCCTCTGGCTCCACCATTATCCTTGGTCGCCCCAGCTCTACCGTGGTCTTCCAAGCCTGTCTGCTCTGCCTTGGCCCTCCAGACCTGTGGTGCCACACTGTGTCTTTGGCTCCTCTGCTCAGTCTCCATCTCCATCTCTCACTGCTCCACCTCCATCGCAAGTCCCCTTGGTTCCGACCGGATTCACTGCCGAGGCTAATTCCTCCATTGGTTCCAGTGTGGGATTTCTTACTCATGGCTCAGATCTGGGTCGCTCCCTGGCTCTTCCCTCTATGAGACCTGGTCTTCCTCCGGGTCCTGATCTGGCCTGCCACATGGTTCCTCCGCCGGCTTCTTCTCCAGGGTGGTGCATCCACCACCACGACACCCTATTACAGCAACAGCAGACACCTGTTTCTTGTTCAGTTTGTTATTTCCTGTGTATTTAAGCCCTCCGTTTAGTTCTACTCACTGTCCAGTATTGTCTTAACGTTTGTGAAGCTGTTACGTTGTTTTGGACTCATGTTGGATTTCCTTCTCTTTTTTTTTGTTCATTAATGAACTTAAAGTTGCAGTCCGTAAGTTTTGCCTCTTTGTCGCCATCTCTGTTTGAAGCCTGCAATTGCAGTTATCTGTGGAATTATCATCAGCGCAGATTAATTAATGTTTGCTGTCAGTCATCATGTCAGTGTGGATACTGCACTTTGGAATCACAGATTCTACATCTTGGAGGTATGACCAAATTAAACATTTTCACCGTAAAATGTAATCTGAACAAGTAAGTAACATGTCTGCCACTTTTGTTCTGATCAACTGAGAAAAAAAAAGCACAATAAATTGAGCTACCGGTGGTGATTAAATCTTAACGATCGCTCAGAGGATCACATCAACCTGTGCAAATTATTATTATTGTTATACTTTGTTCTCAAATTGTTAATGTTAACAACATCACCATTGAGTGACTATGTGCATTTAGTGTGTATTTGCGTTCCCGGTAGATTTAAATTTCTGTAGCCTCTCCGCACTCTGCTTTTGACTTCGAGTGAATCTCCAGTTGTCACTGATAATTGTCATTTGGACCTTTCTGGATTTCAATCCACCATCAAAATTATAAATTTAATTATTTCAGTTGCTGTGAGAAAATGTTATAAATGATCCACTACCAGCAGCATCCTCATATGCCATATAACTTATTAGCTCGGACTCCTTGCATGCTTTTCCTTTTTTAGCTCTAAGAAAGAAAGACATCTTAGTTTTATTTTTATGATATATATATATATATATATATATATATACACACACACACACACACACACACACACACACATATATAAATCACACTTATGTCACGACCGGCTCAAAGCCGTGACAAATAAGAGGAGGCCTTGGGGTTGGTAAGGTTGAAAGAAATATATATTTTATTTACATAAAGAAAAAAAATATAAATAACAGAAAATCAACACAAAACATTAGTTCCAACTTCTGTCTGATGCATGATGGCAAACACGACAGACAGAACCAAGTTCAAAGTAAAAGCAAAAGCAAAATGAACAAAAAACAAACAATTCTGAAACCGCGATGACCAAGCCCTGCACTCCAGGCTCACACGGTCCCTTTTATAAGTGAAGCACAGGTGCCGGCAATTCTAACAATGAGTCTTCGAGCCACACCCACCGGCCGACACAGCAGGAGTAACGGGAGACCCGTCACACTTAACATTATAAATTTGTAATATGTTTTGATACATAATTTCAGATAACCTTTTTTGTGTCTTAGCAAATCATGCTGTTATAACAATAAAAAGCTCCAGTCTTCTTGTGTTCCTTACAGATGTTAAGCAATATAGAGAATGGATGGATGGATGAGAAATAATAATTATGATTAGTCACAAAATAATTTAAATCCAACTTCTGACTGGTACATTCATGGCCTTTATCAGAAACATTGCTCAAACTTTCTGCTCAAACTTGCTGCAACTACCTCTGAGTTGCTGCAACTACCTTCTGAACCACAGTGATATCCTGTGCACGAGAGCAGAACAACAACATACATGTAGCTGAATTTCTTCATTTCCTCGTAGAGCATCTGTACTTCAGCTTTTTCATAGGTCTAAATCAAACAGTTTCCCAGTGGTCCGTTTGTGGTGCTGGGTGAAGCCTGCTCCAATTACACATACAAAAATGTTTAAAGTGTTAAGAAAAAAGTTTAAGAAAAAAACCCCTGACAGGAATAAAGATGAGCAGTTTCCTCTTGTGAAAAACAGGCCAATAGAGCAGCCAGAAACCTTGGATGGTAAGTTAATGCTTTTGTATTTGTAAATAAATGAGCAAAGGGTAAAGTTTTTCATTTTTGCAGGGTAAAGTAAAAAAAAAATGGTCAGCATCTTATGAAAGACAGTTAAAGTTAAACATGGTTTTATAGTAAAAGAGTGATGATTGAGAGTTGGCAAAACTAAGATTTTTTGTCATATAGATACTATTTGTATAACAATAGTTTAACTACAAATACCATAAACTATAGTGTAGCAATTTGTGGTTACCATGGTTAACTACGATAACTGCTAATTTTCATAAGGGAAGTAAAAAAATCTTTAGAAATAATAATTGTGATTAATCACAATATAATTTCAATCCAACTTCTGACTGGTACATACATGGTATTTATCATTTAATAATAAACATTGCTGAAACTTTCTGCAACTACCTCTGATACTTCAAAGAAATGAACCATAGTCATATCCTGTGCATGAGAGCAGAACAACAACATACATGTAGCTGAATTTCATCATTTACAAGAGCATCTGTACTTCAGCTAACTTTTTCAGATCTAAATCAAATAGATTGAAGAATCTAAAAGCCCTTAATATGCAGTAACGTTATGTAGTGTTGGGAGTTTTTCTGTTAGCGTAATTGTTCCAGCAAATTTTTGTTTTGTTTTATTGAATTGGTACAGTGGATTCTGAAACAATACTTACTTGCATCATTTTACTTAATGTATATCATCTTTATTTTGTTCTGCAAGACATGGAAAAATATGTTTTGTTTGTAATTAATATTTTGAGTTTGTTCTTTGAGTGACGTCACTTGTAATGGACTGGTTGAGCCTGCTCTATCAGAAACTATCTATGTGAGAAACTGAAGGTGTGTGTTGATTGCTTGTCCTGGTTCGTTTGTGGTGCTGGGTGAAGCAAAAATTACACTTACAAAAATGTTTAGAAAGACATTTAAGAAAAAAACCCTACGGAATAAAGATGATCAGTTTCCTCTTGCGAAAAACAGGCCAATACAGGACACAGAAATCTTGGATGGTAAGTTAATGGTTTTGTATTTTTAAATAAATGAGGAAAGGCATTTTTGCAGGGTAAAATGAAAAAAAAAATTTGTCAGCATCTTATGAAACACTTATTAAAATTAAACAGGTTTTATAGTAAAAGAGTGGTAACTATGATTTTTTGTTGTATATATATACTATTTGTATAACAATAGTTTAACTACAAATACCATAAACTATAGTGTAGGAAAGCCATGGTTAATTTGTGGTTACCATGGTTAACTACAATAACCATGTTTTTTGTTTTATTTGCAGTAAAGCCATGGCTAAATTTCATAAGCGACGTAAAAAATCTTTCGAGCTATTGGACTGCGATGTTACAAGCGTGTTGTAAATAATGTATGCTATACTGATATGATTTTAAAGCTAATGCTATCAAATTTTTTATTTAAAAAATATATATATATACCCCAGTAAATATATATAGTATTCTGACGCCCATGCTGAGAATATGACGTGTGGCGTGAGAGTGGCATGGCTTGTTGGACATAGCAACACTAACTAAAGGGGGCAGGTCTTTGTGAACGGTCAATTGGAGATGGTCCTCACTGCAGAACACGAGATCCAGGCAGCTTTATCCCTAGATCCCCTGGATCTTGTGTGTTCTGCAGTGAGGGGTAACTGCAACATACAGAGAATCGGATCTGTCAGATTTACAACATGTGAATTAATTCTCTTCTGTCAAAATACATGAATGTAAATGAGCTGGTGAACTGGGAGAAGAATAGAGAAGTTAATAAGAATAATGTGTCATCTAATTAATTTGGAAATTATAATTGCCACTTCTATACACATTATTGTGCATTTTACAAACCCTGAATGTATTGTTTTGTTAGTAGGCCTACTTATGTGTATTTAAATGCCTGAAACCTAAAATAAATGTTTTGTGGTTGAAAACTGCATATTTGGGATAGATGATTAGCGCCAGTACAAGCTTGAATTTGGCGGTTGATCACGTGTATCAGGGCCCAGCCAAGACTGATCATACCAGTGTGAATGTAATCGTACACGTCAAAGGGTTTTAAAATAAAGTTTGTCTAAAAATGTGCAGTGCAAAATGCATGTATTCTCCTTTAAATGTGGACACTCGTGCAGTCCTTTTGCATGTTCTTTAACATCCAAGTCTAAAATTTCAAAAGGAATTAACGCACAGAAATTCACATGCATTCAGCAGGTGAACAGGAAAGCACAGCTGACTTAACGATGGCATCTGGATCAGGGATTGAAGTGAGTGGTGAGAAAGCGCTCGATATTCTCAGAAATGTTCTGAGTGAACAATCAAACCCTGAGGACCTTGACAAGGCAGCTGAGGTGTTGAAAAGATGGAGCAAACTGAATGGTGTTACCACAGACAAGAAAGAAGGGAGATTCCCTAAAAACTGGCTCTGTGAGTATCTTCAAGAAATAGATCAGTTTGTAGGAAACCACTTTCTCACGCTGCCAGCAGAGGGACCACAAGGATCTCAGTTAGAGCAGTTACAGAACTTTCTACAGAGCACACAGAGCCAGATAAACAATGAGGTGATCCGATTAACACCGGTACTGGAAGATGCTGGGCTGCTAGTTCATCTGATTGACAGTTACAGCCGTCACCTCTTTACCAAGTTGGACCTGCTGCTAAACAGAGATCTGTCTGTGAAGGAGACCTTCTGCCTTTTACAGTGGGGAAAAGATGTTTTCTTCAGGTATGCACTGCAAATTTGTTGTAAATGTAAAAAGAAAAAAATCACTGATCTTTTTTTATTAATTTTTTTTGCATTAAAATAACTGATTTAAAAAAAAGAAATTGATTGTATTCAGCGAAGACATTGATCAAAATTAACACTAAAGACATTTATTCTATTTCAAATAAATGCTTTTCTTTCTATCTTTATTTTCATGAGAGAACGATGAATTATTTACCATCACATGAATAAAGTACATTTTAAAATATATTAAAATAAACAGCTCTTTTAAACTGTAATAATATTTAACAATATTACTGCGTTTACTTTTGAATGCAGCCTTGAAGAGCATAAGAGACTTCTTTGAAAAACATTAATGTGTACTACTTATACTACTTGTACTCATTTATGTTTCAGCTTGGACACAAAACTGAGAGTGTGCGAGCCGCTGCTGTTGACAGGATGGTTTGAGAGAGCAAAGGAGAAACTGCTTCAACAACTTCAGGTAAGAGTAAGACTTCACATATTTATGACTGATTGTTTGTTATTTTAATTACTGTTTTTGACTGTCATTAAACTGACTAATATCACATGAATGGACCTAAAACAAGAGAGATGTAACACACATGTCTCTGTCCCACTTTAAATGCAACAGAATGACATCGCGAGGACTCTAAAGAACATGTTGCACTATGATGTGCAACATGGACATAATGAGGACTCAAAGGATGAAGAAACATTCATCAGACTTCACATAGATGTCACTCAGGTAGTTCTTGAAGAGAGAAAGTATTGCAAGACATTTTTTCACTGGATTTATATGATATATTGCTCACTTATTTCATGTTTTGCCTTCACAGTTCCTGAGTCATTCTATTTCAGATGCTAAAATGGTTGGTCTGACCTTGATGCATGCAGTACAAAGACTCTGTTGTAAAGAGCTGCATGGTTTTGCTCAGAAGTAGGTTTCTCCTCATCTTAGATTAGGTTCAAAATCATTAAAACGATTTTCATTTAATGAGTATCCGTGATTTGATGCATGGTTGTGGGAGAGAGGAGGTTTGTGCTCTTGTACTTAACATAAATATGTGTTTTCTTAGGTATGTGGATATTGAGAATAATCATCTAAAAAAACTAAAGTTCACTGAGAAGAACTCTGTGTATCTGTTTCGGACAATCAACACTTGTATGCAGCTCAGGTATTTACTAATGATCATTAAATATACATGACATTTGGACTTTTGTTATGTTTGCATTTAATTCTGTCATGTCTTGGTCGATACATTTGACCAAATCATGTGTATCTTGATTAGTTAACCATGCATACCTGTTTGCATTCCCCCTCATTAGTTCCCTTGTATAAGCTTCCTGTTCTGTTCTGTGTTTGTCGGATCTCGTCTATACACTGTTAAAAAATTACTGTAAATTTTACAGTATAATACTGGCAGCAGAGTTGCCAGCCAGTTACTGTAAATTTTACAGTAGTGTTACTGTAATTCATTTTACAGAATTTCCCTGTATTCTCTGATTACAATAAATAACTGTATTTTTTAAAATTATGAAGGGTCAATTTACAGCAATATTCTGTAAATTTGAGTCAAACCCCAGAATGCATTGCAGTTTACAGCAATATGCTGTATTATTAAAAAACAGCAAAGCGGCTGTAAAATAATGCTGTAATTTTTACAGCAATTCATTACAGTGTATGTCGTGTTACTTTGCCTCTCGGTGTTGGACATTATCTTGTGGATGAAACTAACCTGTTATCTGATCTTCATCGTCGTGTTCTTGTATTTACACACAACTAGCATGAAAGTAACATTGTATAGGTGTCAGATTATAATTGTGGGGATATTAAGATAAGGTGACTAATATTTGACTGCCATGTTTGGCTAAAATATTGTCAATCATTAGGGACAGCCTTTGTGTAGAATAAAATGTTACGAGAGTGTATAATTTTAAAAAATATTAGTGAAAATATTCATTTCTTTGCATGAAACTTATTTTAAAAGTTAACTTTTTAATGCACTTTTAATTGTTTTTTTCCCTATCTAAAATGTATTGATTCACATGCTTGCAGAAAAAGTTAACCCTGCAATCTTTAATACCTGTTTTGTCATCAAATCATATTTTACTACAGATGTTTTGCTACACAAATCAGTCCAGATGAAAACAACAATGATGTCTCAAACACTATAAGCATGCTACAGAAACTGGAAGATAAGGCTTTATCCATTGTACAAAATATCATGAAAAGCTTAGCAAAGGTACGTCTCGATTATTTCAACATATTTGTTCAGAAGGAAAGATTGCTATCATGCACTTGAAATTACGTGTCCGCTGTACAGTGAAATCCATAACATCTCACTGGGATTATTTCAGATGCATAAATCTTTATCAGATTTCTCCATGCTACTGATATAAACAGCAAGGATACTGATATCTTAGCACATTTTAATATCAATCTTACAGTCTTGTTTGTTCAATGTTCATTTGCAGGACAAATTATGTAGTTATTTCAAGAAAAAGAATGCGGATATCGATATCCTGATGGACACAATCCACAGCCAGTGGGCATCTCTGCCTCAGACTGCCTTAGAGATCAAAACGGTACGCACCGTATATGACCTTAAAACCAATCAAAAAGATTCAAGCTTCATGCCTCACCCTCATTCTCCCCAACACTCCCTTTATTTCTGACAGATCATTATGAAAATAGCTCACGACTGTGCTTCAAAAATGTACCTGGAATGCCTGATGGAGACAAAGTTCAGAAAGCTACAGGATCTTTGGGGAAATGCTGTGGAAAAGATAAATGAGGACGTTCAACAGTTTTACAAAACATTCTCTGAACTGGTAAAAAAAAAATATATCTTTTTCATTTCCATTTGTATTTAGGATTGATTTCCTGATGCACTTGACCACTGGAAATCAGGGTTAAACAATATTTAAAGGGGACCTATTATATCCCCTTTCAAAGTTTAGATTTTAGACATTCTTTTTTACATCTCTATGAAGCCCCTCCTTCCATAAAGCAAATTGTGCTCTGATTGGTTGACTAGATCATCGTGTTGTGATTTGGTGCGTTCAAGTCCTGCCTGTGATGCACCTTGAAAAACACACCTGATGCACATTCTTAGTTCTTAATTTTTTAGAAGTAGAGATTGAAAACCTAGCTTGCTGAATTTTTGTGTATAGTTGATTAAGAGAAGGTACGCCGCCATCTTGCTTTGAGTGTGTTTTGGAAATTTGACGCCTCTTACCATAACTGCAAGCTTTATTACACTACGCAACTCAAGCAAACCCTGCTCCTTTTTTGCCATGGGCGGGAATTATTTGAATGTGGAATATTGGGATGTGTACATTCCTGGAAGAAAACTCAAGCCTTCAATCAAGGCGTTTCAGGGCATTACTGATATAAAGAATAACTTCGTTTGGAGTGACTTTGTGCTTTGCAACTTTGCAGACCTTTTCATGCTCAAACAGCAATATTGCACAGTAAACAAGGTTGAAAATGTAAAAAAGCATAATAGTAACATTTTAACGTAAATGTTCCACATATCCTTGACTGTTGACATAAGATAACAGTGTGTTTTTGCATTTTAAATTAAAAGATCATTGTTTGATTTTTCTACCTGCAGAACGGGAATGTTCCCCAGCAAAATCAACTCCTTGAGAAAATGAGTGCAGTTTTGCTTGACAGTGATGTAGATGCACTGAAGATTACCTGTAGTGTTTTGTTCAGAGATTTCCCATGTGAGAGGTAAACGCAGACCAAACATTAACACTACAAATTCAAACATTTATTTATAGGTGTTTAAAAGTAGTCTCTCTTTTTAGACGATTCGAACTGAAGTCTTCTGAATGTTTTGCAGTGAGCAGTATTTACCTGGTCTGCTGCGCTGGAAGGGGGTGTTATCAGAGCCACAGTTGAGGGAAGTACTGGATGCTATCCCGAACTGGTCTCCAAATCATAGACGTGTCACTTGTTTGGGCTTTTGGCCTTTTTCTCGTTAATACCTTGCTTCAAAATCGGAGCCTCTTTCAACGTTATTAGCTTGAATCAGTTTTCATGCCAACTTGCAGATCTGAAATGTTTTTTCTGCTCAAGGAAGTCTGATGTTGAAAACAAAAGGATAATATTTTCGAGCAAAGACATTTGGTAACACTTTATTTTGATTGTCCCCCAACAAGCATTCTGTTGACTTTTAGTAACTTTGCAACTATGTCTGCTTATTGTACTTTTATTAATACTCTAATGAGTGTTAGTTGACATGAAGTTGCAAAGTTACTTATAGTTAGTCGAACATCTAAAGTGGACCATCAAAATAAAGTGTAACCAGACATCTTTATTCAGATTTTGTGTTATGTTTATATTCATTATCTAGTTGCTAGATTTAAGTGAAGGTAAGTTGGTAAAAGTAAGATGTGGAGAATGTTCTCAAAACATTGTGCTATTTCTGTCTTCTAGCATTCAAATCTAATCTGATGCTAATTTTGTAACAAGGTTTTAGATTTTTTTCTTTCACCTATAGGTGAAATAGCGATAGGGGGCGCTATTGTTATCTTCTGAAAGAGTACTAATGCTGTCTTCATGGCCTTCATAATTTTTAATTGTAAGACATTTCCAACATCTGAAGTTATGATTACGAGCTCATTGCATTCAAATTTTGACTTTAGAGGGCTTTCAGGTCCAATTTTTTTAAAACTAGGAAACTAGTATTTATGATAATTCTGATAGGATGTGAGGGCAGCATAAATCTCCTGATCAAAACACAGGCAAAGAAGAAGCAGAAACAAGCGATAGCATATGTAAGCATATGGAAAAATAACACGATCATCAGCATTAAAATCATATAAGTCTTGGGGTGTTGACGGACTCAATCTACTGTTTTGATCATGGTTCTGAATCCGATCAGGATGTAGTCTTTGACAAAAACTCAATTTTCTCAGCTTTTTGTTCAAAAAGTTGCTTTTTTATGAAACTTTTGAAAAGCCATGAAACTTGTGTGAAACTAATCAAAAATTCTGGCAATGGCTGGAAACTTTTTTCAAAATAGCTGGCGGGGAAATAGTTAATTTATATAGTCTAGGCTTACTTATTATGTCTCCACACGGGCACTGTTTCCTAGATGCTTTTTTGTTAATTAACCCTGTAAAGCCTAATAGTCAGAAAAATAAAATGTAATAGTTTATTGAGTATCATATTTGATACATGCTTTTCTTACTTATATAGGATGATAAAAAGGAGAATAGTATGATATATTAGAGAATGTAAACGTATTCGCTTTTATTCAACGTATTTTATTTATTCAAAATATATGCAATTTAGTGCAGTTACTGATATTTATATGGCCAAAAAGTGAGATAAAACTCAGATAGCTTTTAATGTAAATCAATGAGATCTTTATAACAATATAACAGACTACTTACATAAAATGCATTTAAATTTCACTCTTAAAATATAATACAATGCAATACATTGGCATATGAGAGATAAACATTCCTCAAAGGCCTGATGCATTTTAACTGTAATTGTGCTCAGTTTTGGTTTTGTTTTGTCGGATTTCTGTTCCTGTTTGTCTGTCTTCCCTTCCCTTGATTGAGTTCTCATGTGTTCCCAGTTATGATAATTAACCCTGTTTGTATTTAAGCCCAGAATTTCCTTTATTCTGATGTCTGATATCATTGTTGTATTTGATTCATTCGCCTGCGATTTCCTGAGCGTTCCTTGTTTATTTCATTAAAGACTGTTTTGTTAATTTTGTGTGCGTTCATTACAGCCATTCCCTGACATTAACACAATTTTTCAGAAAAAAAATGATGTATGGATTATCAGTAAAGTTACGTTGCTTCAGTCAAGTGTTGATCTTGAAATATGACTGAATATATGAAAGTTATTCCTACGTTTACTTTATAGAAAAGACATATAGTACAACAACATATAGTGGGATGAATTTAGAATAAAAGGCCTTTCACTTACAAAAAAATGATTAAATATAAATCAGTCGACAGAAGGCATGTAGAAGATATCAGGTTTTCAGCAAAGCTTTGAATATTTTGATATTTAGAAACATTTTAATAGGCTTTAAGGCAACAACAAAACACTAATCAAATTTAATGGTTTTAAATGAAATTAGATTGGTTTAACACCATGCCACAATAACTCCATAGTAACACAGGGCAAATGTGTGTTCTTTTTTTCCCAGCACATCACTGTCACATGATCTACCCTGTTTGTGTGTCGACTCAATACTGCCACGGCACTTCTAAGCACTACATGTTTTCACTTTCATTTTCACTTTCCCTGTTTTAAGTTATAACTTCTTGCCACTATACCTGGTCTTTAAAATTGTGGCTGTACAATATAACACTATTGTAGTTTGTAACACAGTGTGGCAAAAAATGTGCTGTTTTTGTAAAGTATTTGTGCCTTGGTTTTAATTCAGAATGGCACAACCAAAGAGCTGGGTTTACTTTCACTTAATTTTGCATGCTGTCAGAGTCTCCAAGGATGTGGAATCTGTTTAATGTACAAGAACTGTACTGGGTTTTCACTTTCATTTACTCTTTGTCAGGACATAGAGTTAGTCCAAGAACGTGGAATCTCTGAGGTGTGAGGAAAGTACCAAGCTACCAATGGCTAAGCTGCAAATCCATTGGCTGGAGTATGGTCAGGAGGGAAACTCCCATAAATGTACCTATTTTAAGCACTGTAATCTCACCATTTATTCTGATGTATACTGCAGAACAAGCAGGCTCTTTATTTCAAGTATGGCATTGAAGCAAATATTTTGCAATAAGCTGAAAGGAAAAAAAACGGCATGAGAATGAAGAGAAATCTTTAATTAAGAACATCGAGCAGACAGATGGTAAGACTCTCTTGTTAATTTTCTGTAATAGCCATTGATTTCACACTTGTTATTTAAGTAAGCATGCTCGCACTTGTCAGAAAAGCCCACATGTTTCCATAGGAATGATATGCAAGCATATTTAATGTTTTGTATGATTGATTGGTTTGATGAATCATATTTTAGTTTAGGGTTAAACAAGATTTCAAAGGGATTTGCTTTTGGATCAGATAACACTCGTGTGTGTGTGTGTGTGCTTGTTTTCATGATTTATGAGGACACAAATTTGTATAATGACATGGGTATTACACTGGTATTGTGACATAAACATGTTTTATGAGGACATTTCATGAGTCCTCATATTTAAAATAGCTTTAAAAACATACTAAACAATGTTTTATTAAAAATGTAAAAATGCAGAATGTTTTCTGTGATGGGTAGGTTTAGGAGAAGAGTTAGTGTAGGGGGAGAGACAGTTTGTACAGTGTAAAAACCATTACGCCTATGGAATGTCCTCACTAAGATAGCAAACCACAACGTGTGCATGTATTTAATTTGTTCAAATTTATTTATTTTTGTTTGCATTTCTATAAATTAATTTAAATTAAAATTAATTTAATTTAAAATTAATTTGTATATTTTTTATACCATCAAAATATCAGGGTGATTCAGCTGTCATAATGACGATAAAAGGTTTCATTAAAATAAAGCCATGTGGTGTAACCAATATGCAGGATAACAGACAGGAAATGATATCATAGAGACTCTCCTGTGTCACTTAAAATGATATTTCTGTAAGGAAGACTTATTTGATGGTTGCATGACATGACATAAATTCACACTTTTCATGAAAATGGTATAAATGTTTTCAAAACATATGAAAACAAAATGAATCATTTCTAAGATCTTGGAGCATGAGCTTTATAGATTTTTAAAATACTTTTTCCTTTTCTTTATTGTGCACACTCTTATTTGTCAATGACTGTTTTAACAGGGGAACAGACGTTTGAATACATGGAAGGTTCAAATCAGTCTGGAGCGTATCCTGATCTAATTGCTCCAGATATTGAAGTGAGTAGTGAGAAAGCGCTCGATGTTCTCAGAAAGGTTCTGAGTGAACAATCAAACCCTGAGGACCTTGACAGGGCAGCTGAGGTGTTGAAAAGATGGAGCAAACTGTACGGTGTTACCACAGACATGAAAGAAGGCAGATTCCCTCAAAACTGGCTCTGTGAGTATCTTCAAGAAATAGATCAGTTTGTAGGAAACCACTTTCCCACGCTGCCAGTAGAGGGACCACAAGGATCTCAGTTAGAGCTGTTACAGAACTTTCTACAGAGCACACAGAGCCAGATAAGCTATGAGGTGATTCGATTAACACCGGTACTGGAAGATGCTGGGCTGCTAGTTCATCTGATTAAAAGTTACAGCCGTCACCTCTTTACCAAGTTGGACCTGCTGCTAAACAGAGATCTGTCTGTGGATGAGACCTTCTGCCTTTTACAGTGGGGAAAAGATTTTTTCTTCAGGTATGAAGTTAATTCTTGTATGCTTTTCTGTACATCTTCTTGCAATAAACAAATGACACATTTAACTTTTGATAAATATGAACTCATTTATGTTTCAGTCCAGATTCGCAGCATGTCTTCAGAGTGTATGATCCTCTGCTGTTGACAGGATGGTTTGAGAAAACAAAGAGGAAACTGCTGCCAAATCTAAAGGTAATGATATGCTCCACCTTTAATTTTTTAAAAGCATTATCAATGTATTAGGCTAACAAGGAGGACAAAAACATTAAATATTTAGGAAGGACATAAAAGATATGTCTCTGTCCCACTTTAAATGCCACAGAATGAAATCTCGAAGACTTTACAGAACATCCTGTGCTATGATCAGCAACACGGACATAATGAGGACTCCATGGATGAGGAAACGTTCATCAGAGTTCACATAGATGTCATTCAGGTAGAGAAATCAATGCACAATCCTTTATAAGGGATTTTAATGGGCTTTTAAATATGGATTGCACACTTATTTCATGTTGTTATGTCTTTACAGTGTCTGAATGCTGTAATTAAAAATTCTAAAGCATTTAGTGAGACCCTAATGTGTAAGGCACAAACGCTCTGCCTTAAAGAGCTTCATCATTTTGTTCAGAAGTAAGTGTTTAAAATGTCTAAAAATAAAATGCATTTACCAATATACCAAAGTAATATGAACTTTTACTTATGTTCATTTGTGTCTTTCTAGGTATGTGGACGCAGAGAAAAAACACCTAAAAAAGCGGCAAACTCTGAACAAAAACTTTGTGTACCTGTTTCGGCTCATCAGCACCTGTAGGCAACTCAGGTCAGTTCATGTATGATTAACTGCTTTTATATGCATAACATTCTGATTCATCCGGTCTACCTGCATTGTGTTCATACACAGGCAACTGCAGAACAGTAGTTTAATGCATATATTTATTTTGCTGTAGGTTTTTTGCTCCCCAACTCAGCAATTTGGATATAAATGAGAATGACGATCTCTCAAACATCATCGACATGTTAAAGGAAATGGAAGATCACGCTTTGTCTGTTGTACAAAAGATGATGAAACACTTAGCACAGGTATGTCATTATTTCATCATCAATAGATTATGCTTGGAGGGAAAGTTGGGGAATTTCTCAAAGAAGCAGAATTCCGAAAAGGGAATGTCCCAGACATTCTGACATCAATTTTTATTAGCTTACATACCTGCCTATCAGGTCTTTCGACAATGAAGCCGTAGCACTTTATAATAAGGTTATAATTGTTTACTTAAATGAATTGTTTACGTAAATGAATCATGAACAATGAACAATCCTTTTCAAACAAGCATTTCAATCATGATTTTACTGTGAACAATTGTATAGTGATAAATCGGCAACCTAGACTTTTAACCTAGAGTAATGATTAAATAATATGTGTTTGTGTCAATTTTACAATAGGTTGAATTTGAGGAAAACTTGGAAATTACTCTAGTTTCTCTGTAAATATACATTTCCAGGACATTTTAAGACGTCATTTCAAAAAGGGGAGTGGGCAAATTCATATCCTGACAGAGACAATCCAAAAGCAGTGTGCATATCTGCCTCAGAATGACGTGGGAAAGGAGATTCAAGAGGTTGGTTTTGTTCTCATAAACCCACTCGAACTTAATTCCTCTAAAACACACTTTAACTTTACATAACTCTTTCACAGTTATTCTCTGCTCCTCTGCCCCACTTTCTTTATGATAGATCTTTGGGAATGTCGCCTACGACAGTGTTTCACGCGTGTATCTGGATTTTCTAATGAAGAGCGAGATCAAACGGCTTAAGAAGAGATGGGGAAATGTTGGAGAAAGGATGAAAGAGGACGCTCTCAATTTTCACAACACATTCACTGACCTGGTAAAAAAAAAAACTCTTTTTTTTTTCTTTTGAGGGCTATTTTCCTGATCCGTTTGGTTTTTAAAAGTTCTTATCTTTTTGGAATTTTTTTTATACTCATAATGGTGGTACAAATGCCCATTTATTGTCGGTTTAAAATACAATTGTTACATGAATAAAAAACAACATAGGCTAAAGGAACTGATATTTGTCATTGCTTATTGAAATTATCTTTAAAGCTAGGCAATGTTTTTCCATAAACACTTTTTGTTATACTGGTTGAAACTCTCTTCATCCTCACAGCAATCAATAATAGAAATGGTCTATATATTACAACATGTTCAAAGTTCTGTCATGAAACTCTAGATGGCGCAAGCTGATAGGTCCTTAACTCAATCTGCTTGCAATCACATCATTCTCTATAGGGCAGAGCTGATTGGTTCCTACTTGGTCAGCATTTTCTGTAGCATTTGAATCTTGCTTTCAGAAACCCACCGCCTCCCCCAGGTTCACCTGTATAGATCAGCTACAGATAATTCACATATACTATATTGTTCAGCATCAGCATGTCTTGCTCACAGCAGCTATTGCCAGCAAGACAATTAACACTTTCAGTACCCAGAGAGGTACTAAAAACATATTTAAAACAGATCATGTTAGTACAGTGGTTCAACCTTAATATTATAAAGCAACGAGAATACTTTTTGTGCACCAAAAAACAAAATAACAACTTTTTAAAAATATCTAGCGATGGCCGATTTTAAAACATTGCTTCGAAGCTTTACGAATCTTTTGTTTTGAATCAATGGTTTAGAGTGCCAAAGTCATGTGATTTCAGTAAACGAGGCTTCGTTACATCACAAGTGTTTCGCAATTTCAACACCTCATATGAATTTGGCGCTCCGAACCACTGATTTGAAACAAATGATTCATAAAGCTTCACTAGATATTGTTGAAAAGTTGTTATTTTTTATTTTAGAATTATACAGTTGAACCACTGTACTCACATGAACTGTTTTAAATATGTTCTCTGGGTACTGAAAGTGTTAATTACCTTGCTGGTAATAGAGGCCTCACTGAGCCATTGGATTGCATCAAAAATATCTTAATTTGTGTTCCGAAGATGAACGAAGGTCTTACGGGTGTAGAACGACATCAGGGTGAGGAATTAATGACAGAATTTTGGGTGAACTAACCTTTTAAAATACTGAATTAAAAAGAACTTTGACAGTGACTATCAATTAATCTGTTAATTCCAAAGACTCATTTGCACATTAGCCACAACATCAACACAATGCAGTATTTTCATAGAAAATTAATCCAATGCATCTGTTTTCTGCAGAACTGCAGTGATGAGAGGAACAAGCTTCTTCTGAGACTTAGTGAAGTTTTGCTTTGCAGTGATGTAAATGCACTGAAGATTACCTGTGGTGTTTTGTTCAAAGATTTCCCTGAGGACAGGTAAACTTGTCAAGTCTTTGTATAACGTTTGTAATATTCAAACATGCAATTACATTACTGGAAATGTACGTTTTATTTATTTAAGTCTTCTGAATGTTTTGCAGTGAGCAGTATGTACCTGGTCTGCTGCGCTGGAAGGGGGTGTTATCAGAGTCACAGGTGAGGGAAGTACTGGATGTGATTCGAGTCCTTCACCAGGATTCAAATTCTAGACGTGTCACCCGTCATCCCTTGAAGGGCCTTTGCTGTTGTATTTGATGTGAACAACACCATTAGCCCAAAAAAAACCTCCTTTGTTTACAAGTGTAATTCATGGCATGGCTGTTTCGTGACATTTAAGTTTTTAAAGCATTAAATTAAAATTTTTCAAATATTTTATATCTTTTTTTTGTCAAATGAGCTTTTCTGTGTATACTTGAAAAAGGAAATAATAGATTTACAGACCATTTGGCAAACCGCGATGAAGTATTTTGTGGGCAGAGCCTCACTTTTTTCTACCACCATCACAATTGTGATGTCTGCTACCAAGTATTGGACCACTGGAGAAAAATTAATTAGCTTTTTTGATGCTTAATGTCTTTTCTAAGATCATTTTTTATTAATTTTTATGAAATTTTATTTAAAAATGTTATTTAATGTTATAATATTTTCTATTTATATTGGTTGTAGTTTTTTAATTCTAATATTAATGACATTTCGTTTGAAAATAGGATGCAATACATTTTCTTTATTTATTCATTTGGGAAATGCTTTTATCCAAAGTGTCTTACAAATGCGGTACATCACACTGTCAGCAGTACTGTATAACAAGTATACAAGAACTGACTTTGGTACCTCAATAAAGACATAAATGGCACTTTTTTGATTCTTGAACGTCTTTTCTGATCAATTAATTTTCAGAGTATTGGTGTTTGGTTGTCTCCTTCCATATCTTCTTAGTTAAAGGCATTTGCATTGTGTGTGTATGGCTGATTGACAGTTTGTTTCCAAGGATAGGAAGCAGGAGGTAAAAATATGTACACTACAACTACATCCTTTGTTCCTGTAGAGGATACGGCTTGTCGGGAAATCTTCATTAACAGCCTTTCAGGAACTACACATCCATTGTGACAGCAGGTGTGTTTCCTGAGTGTACCGGTAACTTAGAATAGCTATTTGAACATTTCACACCATATCCTGTTTGTAGTCGTCTATTACGGGCATTACTATTATCAGTATTTATCACACATAATGGCAATGAAACTGTTAAGATGTGTGAACTGGAATTATTTGATACTAATAATAAGAGACAATTTCCATAGATTCTCTAAGGTTTTTTTTTTCATAAACCACATTACAATGGGAAACTGGAGAGTAGGGTATTGTTGAGAACAAAAATAAACTTTAAAAGAATAACAAAATATATAAATGGCGATTTAATATTTTATTTTACACAGAATTTCAGTATGTACAAAATGATTGCACGATGGAGCACAAGCAATTCTACAAAGCAAGCAAATCTACATAAGTTTCCAAAAATTCATTTAATCCTCACTATGGAAAAGAAGCTCCTGCTAAACTGGAGTGAGTCTTGCTTGTCTTTGATCTGATCTTGGCTGTAAGTGACGCTCTTCAGGATCTTCTTGAGGTCTAATGGAGAGAGATTTCCCTTGAGTCGCAGCCAAGCAGAAATATGACGCTCACTGTTAAAAGATAAAAAAACACACAGACATAAGGAACGTGCAACAATTGTTCTTGCCAGAATAATTCCACAGCAAAAACCACTATACCTGAGATCAGGGTAAACGCTCATCAGATTTACCAGATCCAACTTTATACTGTCTGGATCCTGTAGTTTCAACAGTTCTGCTAATTTGGGAAGAATGTCTTTCAACCAATCCATGTTTGATCCCTGGAAATAATGCATTAATGAGGAAGAGGAAAATTAGACGAAGCCATGTTATAAAAGGGATCATTATATTTGTTTCATAGGAAATGAGTAATGTGATTTCTGCATATTAAACTGGTATTTTAACAAAATAATAATAATAATAATCACAAACTTAACCTTTATTTAGGATGTGTGTTTTTGTATACTTACAGCAGCAGTCAGGCATGTATGTATGCGTTCACTGTTTAGGCACAGTTCTGATGCTGCCTTCTGTTGCTGAAGTTTATCTGAAAGTTTGATCTTATTCTTCATCATTTTCCGTACATATTCAGCAAGAAACTCCTTATGGATCCCACCCAGCAGCTCCTAGTGATCAATCAATCAATCAATCAATCAATCAATCAATCAATCAATCAATCAATCAATCAATCAATCAATCAGTCAGTCAGTCAGTCAATCAATCAATCAACCAACTAATCAATCAATCAATCAATCAGTCAATCATGGACCAATGAAATACTCTTCAATCATGTGGTTGACCTGTATGTTTATACCTGGCAACACATTTTGTCCACGTTGTTGAATTTCTGAATATGCCTGTCCAGCTTTGCAAGCAGTTCTTCACATACTACATGACTGTCCTTGAGCCACTCGTTGGAACCCACCTTCCTGTACAAGCCCTGCAGGAAGAGATATATTTAATGCATATGTATTTTAATGCATATAGAAACTTGCATGCAGAATCTGGTCATAGTGTGAACTGCTCAAGCTATTGTTTATTTAGTCCTCTCATGTGGACTAGACAAGTAGTTAATAAAAGGTAATCAACGGGCTTGTTTTATACAACTGAAGAATGAGGACCCAACAGCCAACTGCTCACATGACAGCATTCACTGCCAAGATAAACTGTCTCAATGAGTATTTATGAAAACAATGAGAATCTATTGTGTTGGTCTAGTCCAGGGTCCGGTTCATTTAAAGCGGCAATTCAATTACACTCTGTCAACATTATTGTTCTCAGAACTTCATATATATGTTTCAAACACGAGCTTGTGATTATTCAAACTCTGGATACTGCAAATAATGTCCTGCTTATTTGTTGTGGACATACTGCATCAATATTGAAATTCATATGATAAAAGTTTGACAGAGCATTGGCAAAAAGGCATTTTTTATCATCACATAACAGTGAAAGAAACCAAATTTTACTTTTACCTTAAGATCCCTATGCATATTAGAAATAAAGTAATGTTTGGTGCTCTCTGTCATGGTAGTCAATAAAGACAGACAATCTGTTTTGACATCTTCAGGGAACAGATGTGCATTCTTTGTAATATATTCTCTGTGGGGGAAAAGAAACACTCTCAATACAAATTCAAAATAGATTTATATAATGTTTCAAATTAATATATAAGTGACTCCCACCTGCACTGTATGAGGCATGATAGGTTGGCCATTAAAACGGCCTCAGTGTTGGTCTGTTTGCTCTTGATGACCTTTGCATGAAATGTTTCGTAACTGTAGGGATGGAAATTGAGTTAATGAATCATCTGTGTAAAATACAGAAGTAGCCAACACACTTAAATACAGAAGCAAGAATGGTATTTTCAGAAATTAATATATAAAAAATGAGTTAGGTTATAGTTACTCACTCTTTCAGAAAATCGCTCATCTGGTATGTGATACTCCTCGCTTTTGTCTCATCACCTAGCATCTTTTGAGTATACTCGACATGTCTATGAAAGCACTAGGAAAAGGTGGGAAAAAGAATAAAATATGTTCCTCAAAAAATCCATTACTTGATGAAGGGAAAGAATTGCTAGTTACTTTTCCTCATTTTCATTACCTGGATCACATCAATGGCCTGAAGACAGCAGTCCATCTGGTCCGTCAGTTGTGGAAGTTCTCCGCCCTTCCAGGCTGTTTGTTCTCTGTCCAGAATTTTGTGGAGGCATGTGCTCACCTCTCTCTAGTGAACAATAATGGGATAAAATTAAAACTTAATCTTTGTGCTGGAAGCATATTTAAGGCATGTATTATCCTGCAATGGTCAATTGTGAGATTTTGGGCTATTTTCTTTCATAAATGTCTTCATTCAGACTAGAAGAAAGTAAATGCCCAAAATACACTCTTAAGTGTAAAGAGATATCAAAAATCCCCTTTAAAAAACTTTTGATTCTAATTTGTAAACAAAATGAAACAAGAATTTTGAACTTGCAGGCTTTATCCAATGTTCAGATTTCTCTTCTGGAATCGTATGCAAATGTGCACAATTTTTGATTAGAGAATGCCTCACAGAAAACTTAATACAAAATTGGGGAAATAAGGCGATATCTGTTTTCGCCCTGTTCGCCTGTGGTGTCTTGCTTTAAAGTGACACAGAAAACAGATGTGTTTAAAAACATTAAACGCATCATAAAGCATCAAACCTTCTCGCTGGTCAAAAACTGCTGTTCCAGTGGTGTAATCATGTTTTCAGGAAGCAGTGGATCAAGCTTTGTGTGATCGATCACCTCTTTTATCTTTGTGACATTTAGAATACTGCGAAGAAAGAAAGACAAAGCATAAGTTTGCATCAAAAAACGCTTAAAATGAAATGAACACCTAAAAATGAACATTCTGGCATCCTTTACTCACACGACTTACATGTTATCCCAAACCTGTATGTATTTCTGTCTTCTGTGGAACTCAAAAATGATATTTTGAAGAATGTCTCAAATGTTTTAGGCCATACAATGAAAGTCAATGGAGTCCAAAACAACTCTGGAACCCAATGGCTTTTATTATAGAGAAGAAAAAGAGGGTTTTCTTTCAAAATATCTTCTCATGTGTTCTCAGAATTAAAAAAATAAAAAAATAAATTGACATTATACTAAATAAATCATGACAAAACATTATTTTTGGGTGAACTATCCATTTAAATCTGTTTAAAATCTAATGACCAGGGCTTGACATTTACTTTTGCTCTCATCAGCCACTGTGGCTAATGCATTTCCAAAGCCACTCAGCATGGCCACAATTTTGACATCGACACCATTCAGAAAAAAAAAAAACTGCTATTTAGTTTCCATTTTAATATTATATTTTAATTTGGCAGCAGGTATATTAGCCTGCTGTCACTTTCTTTCTCAACCATTTACGTTCACTTAAAACAGCTGACTGTTTACATGAATTTTGACATTATTTTTTATAAGAACTCAGTTTAGTACAGAGAGGCGGCTTTATGTGTGGGCACTTTGGGTATGAGCATAAAAATCTGTGGGAATGATTAAAATTATGTGCAATACATCCAATCACATGCCGAAATTCAAGCTCTGTAGCAATATTCATCCAGAGTAAATGAAACCAAGTACACCTGGGTTTGCGTATCAACTCGCTGTCGGAGAGATGAGAAAGCGCAGCTTGTATCATGTATCTATTTTGTGGAAAATGAGTAGCGTTTCAGATATTTCTGTATCGATATCTATCGAAAAATTTATATATTTTTTTTACAACACTACATTGCACTTAGTTTATTATTTCAGATGCCTTTTTAAAAGATTCTAAAATTAACAAAATTACATATTATATATAACTTACAACCCACCCAAGTGACTTGTAGGAGTGAGTGCGTTGGTGGGTGTTAATATCAAACCCTGCTAATGACTTGATCAAATTATCTGTATGTCGATAATTATCTCATTTGTCTCTAACAGTCATTTTAAGAGAAACATCTGATATAAAATAAATACATAAATGCAACATAACGGAGATCTACTAAACATCTCCTGAGCTTTAAAAGAGCAACTTCTGAACAAGGAAATTTTTCTCAGGGAGTATGAAACTTGGACAGACAGACAGACAGACAGATTTGCTTCTCTTACCTGGGGTAATCCACTTTCACCCACTGCAGTAAAAGAATGCAGTCGTCATCACACAGTGTGTACTCTGCGACTTCTCTCAGCTTTTCACTGAAGATGTTATGATACAGTGAGGCATAAAACTGGCACACATTCTCTTGTTGTGGGTAGCAGCTGTGCACCCATGTCACAACTTTCAGCAAGTCATCTTTCAGTTGTTTTGCTTTGCTAGTGATGGATTGCTGCATGGAGGAACGTATCTTAATGCTTGGGTCTAACTGTGCTTCTTCCATCCGCCTATGAACAAGTCGCTCAAGCAGAGCCTCGTGGTTCTGTTTACACCGCCTCGGCCTCCATGGTGGCCGTTCGCCTTCATGAAACCCCTCCCAGCGCATGTCTTGCTGCTCCTCCTGCAGAACAGCTTGGACCGCTTCTTTCAGTACCTCCTGCTCCTCAGCACTCTGGAGGTCGAGGGAGTTTTCCAGTGTCCGCATCACCAACTCAAGCAGATCCTCATAGTCTCTTGCCAGTTTAGCCTCTGAATCTTCCTCTTCCTCCACCAGCTTCATTTGGGATCCGATCCCTTCCTGCTTCAATGCAAACAGACGGGCTTCTCGGATGTTCAGTTGTTTCCCTGCGTCCACAAAGCGACGTTCTTGTAGATTCTGCTTAAAAGTGGGGACCTCTGTAAAGTACAGAAAAATGATGCTTAAAAAGGACTGTTCTTATATGCGCAGGGTTATATTTAATCCTTTTAATAAAAGCAATCACATATGTGACCCTGGACCACAAAACCAGCCATAAGTCGGTAACAATACACTGTATGGGTCAAAATGATTGATTTTTCTTTTATGCCAAAAATCAGTACAGATCATTTTCCATGAAGGTATTTTGTAAATTACCTACCGTAAATATATATATAAAAAATTGTGAGTGGATTTGTGTCGATAAGGACTTTTCCCCTCAATATTTAGATTTTTTTTTTTTGCATCCTCAAATTCCGGATTTTCAAATAGTTTTATCTCGGCCAAATATTTGTCCTATCCTAACAAATCAAACATCAATGGAAAGCTTATTTATTCAGCTTTCAGATGCTGCATTAATCTCAATTTCAAAAACTTGAGCCTTATGACTGGCTTTGTGGTCCAGCGTCACATATATTATGTCATGTATAGGAAAAATGTAATATGATCTCATTTGTGATATATTTTAATGATTGTAAAAACATCTTTAGCCTATATCATGTCATCTTTTTAACTTCACACACAATAATTTCTTAATTAGTAGGCCTATAATGATTTTGGTAACACTTTAATTTAAAATTCTCACCATTAAGTTGCTTATTAGCATGCATATTATATTTATGTTTTGTTTATTATAAAGCACATATTAATGCCTTATTCTGCATTACCATATTCTACATCCCTTAATCCTACACCATACCTAAACTTAACAACCACCTTACTAACTATTAATAAGCAGTAATTAGGAGGGTTTTTTTTTTTTTTTTTTTGAAGCAAAAGTCATAGTTAGTGAATAATGAGAATTGGACCCCATAAAGTGACCATGATGTTACACTTTTAACAATATTATACATTTAATATATAATTACACTTCATTTTGTGGGTTTAAATGATTTACTCCTGGATCCATAAGAAACACAAAAACAAAACCTTTAAATAATGTTATTTTTTCTTTTAAAATGTAAAATGCCAGTGCAGATCTTCATAAACAAGATGCGCATAACTCTACAAAATGAGGCAAGATTTTGTATTTCACATCACAAAATATTGAAATATGACTGTTTACTGAACATAGTTTACACGAGACCAAATAAGCATCAACTCTTCCTACCTGGAGTGTGTTTGTTATTCCGTGAAAAAATCTTTAGCATTCTTTCTTTCTTCATTCTTCTGAGGGATGAAAATATCAGATAGGTATGTAAGAAAGAAAAACAGACTTTCAATCCGGTCTTCTTTCATTCATCTAGAATCAAACGGTATTTATAGTCACCATCCGCGCAATGTTGGGCGGAGCACATTTTGCAACATCCCGTATGGAGGGAGCATTTCACAGACGTGAGGCAAGTTATAGTACGAGAAGAAAAACAAATCAAACGAGTAAGATAGAAGCAAAGAAAGACATTAGGAAGCTCTTAGGGGGTGAAAAAATCCCAATATTTATAGTCTACCTCTGAGACTTCCCGAGTGAACGTCCTAGTTTTCTTCTCAATTTAGGATATCAAGTAGTTTTCAATTATTTACACCGTTAAAGCTAACAGTAAATAAAGGAATAAAGCTAGCCTACCTTAGAACTAGCCTAAACCGTGTATGTTTTCATGCTGTTGGCTGTAAAATCCTGTCATATTTACGTCTAAAACTAGCGGTGTTTGCCAGAGAGTCACTGAAAAAAAATAGTGGCATTGTTTCAGGTAAGCAACGAAATGGCATATTGGTGCCTGAATATTAAAACTGTATAATTAATATTCCAGGCTACTTGAACTATCTACATCTGACTTTTACCTTAAAATGTACTGATAATCACCATAATAATAGGCTAAATCAGATTTCACGTTATTAGCAGCACTCATGTATAATATACATAGACAAAACATCATAATATGTGATTTTAATCCATAGGGGGAAAAAAAAAAGATTAGACTGTGTTTCTTTACTGATTTTATGATTACCTGAGATGAGTGAATAATGAAATTAAAAAGTCTAAACTCTTATGTTAGACACTCTTATTGATAATTAAAATACTGGTACCAAACAACCACATTGCTTATAGCTAAATATACATATGCCCTATACCTTTCTCTTCTACTTTTAGTTTACTCCTGTGACATATTACAGAATTGAAAAGGTCGACTATTTTAATGGCTTGTGATGTTATGCATTTCATGTCTGCTAAACGTACACTTCTTCTATAAGTGTAACGGTGTTTTCATAGTGGGCAGGTTTCCTGTCATCTGTGTTCTCATATAGCTCGAAAACATTATAGTATATTGGCGAGCCTCATTAGTGAACATATACACACATTTCCCTTCCTGTATCTTTGCATGAAATCCACCAGATTTCATGGTCCTGCCTTTTCCTTCTGGTGTCAGGAATAACTTAGTGGTACTGGAAGTCTGGAACACTATAGGAAAATCCCAACGAAGGGAAAGTACACTCCATTTCTGACACCCTTCGCTTGTCTAAGCCAAAACAATGAGTAATTTTGGACTGGAAAACGTATTAATTAAATTCTTGACCTATCTCTTATGACTTTGACCTTGCTTAGACAGCTAAAACAAACAAGTCTATTAACCAGAATTGTGAAACAGTGTTAGGGAGGACTTATAAAGTGGGCTGATATTGACTTAAGAGATCTGCCATTATATTTCAAAAGTCCAAATGTCTGTTCATTATTTATGTTTTTATGCTAATAAGAAATAAGTGTTTTTCATACTCACATGCATCAGACAATATATGTGTGTTGCAAAACCTTTTTGTATGTTTTAGGAATGACTTTTATGCATTGCATGAAACATATGTTTTCTGTAACCATTAAGCAATCTAAAGCAAATTATTTTGAATGTGTTTTTAGGAACTTAAAGGGGTCATGACATGAGAGATCAAATTTGCCTTGATCTTTTGACATATAAGAGATCTTTGTACCATTAAAACATCATGCAAGTTTCATAGCTTAAAACATCCTCCTCATTATAAACAAAGCATTTATATAATCAAGCTCCAAAAAGGGCTTGTCCGGATATTGTGGTATCTATTACATCACACGGGCAAAAACACATGCATAGGCCTCACTAGTAGCTGCATCACAAACCGTAAACAAATTATTTTGATTTCATATTATTTTGTCTGTAAATGAGGGTTGTTTTCAAAACACTTACATGCAATAGGGAGTGGGCATTGATGCTTTTTCCTATGCAATGACGTTAGCCAGTCATAACAGTGGCCATTTACTGACAAGCCTTAAAGTGACTCTCAAGAAACAGATTAAAATAATAATAAAACAATCTGTAATGATCCCTTTATGTCTAGATGTGACATAATGACATGACCTCTAGATGTGAAGCTTAGCTATAAAAGTAGATATTTACATTTATTACTTTACAAATATTCTTAACCAAAACTATTAAAATTGTGATGAAATGTCTGTTAAGCAACAATGTTTCCTGGGTAGATTCCAACCAAACAGGTTACATTTTATGATTTTGTGTTTTTACATCCAGTAACCTTCCTCAGCTGGTTCCAGTGGATGGAGGAAGATAACGTGATGCAGCGAATCATGAATTGGGTACGATCTGGTGCCTTCATCATTATAGTCTCTTCATGGTCTGTCTAAGATGCAAGTAAGCAGCTAATAAAAATGGACAAAGAGGTCAATCAGTGATTACTTGAAGCACATACAAAAATTAAGTTGAAAAATAAATGAATATCTCTTAAGTAAATTAGGAGAGAAAAGGCCCACTTAAACCTTATCATAAACGAAAGAGTAACTAGATGTTCTAACCACAACGATGAAGATCAAGTTAAAAATAAACAGACACATGTCTTGCTTACAGGTGTTATAGCCTCAGAATGTACTATTATTCAAAGTCAGTGGTTGGAGTTGAGACTTCCTCTTCAGCTTCCGGACCTACATATGCAAGTGAAGAACAAGCAAAATATGCCTATTTTCTGCACCATTTTTATTTAATACTATTAAGGCTTGGATAGACCATTTTGGAGAAGCTAACAATAGCAAGCTAGCTTTGAAAGCATAAGATCCCACCCTCCCTTCAGAGCATCTCCCAAGCCACGCCTCCTCCAAACAAAAGCGTCACGAGACGGCGTTAAATTACTTCATGTCTCAAAGCACATAACATTACAATAGTAATGAACGTAAACGTCTTAAAGAGCTCTCACTTTAACCACCTGACTGCTGCAGATTCATTTCGTCGATGATAACTGGCTTGTTCGAGGTTCATCTGCGCTGTGCAGACCGGTCGGCGTATGACATCAAACTGTTTGACTTCGTGAACGGCGCAGAGAAGAACGTCACAGGTTGCCATCTCTTAATTACGACATGGCGTGAACGCAGCATAAGCTCATTGTTTTGGTTCTGGAGGAATTGTAAAAGGTGGCTTCTGTGCATTTTGTCTTGTCTACAACTGATGGAGACAACTGATGACGTGTGATGTCTATGCGATGTGCCCGGGGCATGGAGTTAAATATGTTAACAGGCAGATAGGGAATCCTATCATTGCATTTGGACTCATTTATTTCATTTTCTTTCAGCTTTATTTCAGTTAATAGAAATGTTTTAATAGTGTTTGTTTTAGATAGAGATAATAACCCTCCTATGTACACAATCCCAAAGTTACAACATCCAAATGTATACTAGTGTTCGTAAAATCAGACTACACTTAACCCTGGCAACATACCTGTGAACACACTACTGTGAATGACCAGTGTGACCATAGTGCTAAACCCTAGCAAGAACACTTGAACCCATTTGCCCTCAGAAGTAGGAAATTCATTGTTCCCGGTAGGAAATTTTAACTACAATGCCCACTCAAGTCAGAGTTGCTGGGAAACTCGGGGGAAGCACAACAACCCCAACTTCAGAATCCAATATGGCTGCTCAGCGCATCAACCATAGTAAAACAGTAGTAATATATTGTTTATTAATACTTCTGTTTGTCTGTCTCAATAAACTCAGTGGTGCAGATCCATCGTCTATTTGTGGTAATCAAACTTCTGCATTATTTTTTCAAAATACTGCTTTTTAATGAAAGAGCAAGCATGACAAAGGTTTGGCTGCTGGTTTTCTGACTTGTGTACTGGAATAAACTTGTGTGACATCATTTCCTGCTATGACATTCCTCCTTTGAGGTAAATGGAACTTAGCATCAGGTGTGTTCGACTTGAAGCGGCGCTGCACAAATTGATAAGTATATGGCATCAAAGTACTGTGAGAGTGATTCGAAAGCATTCAGAAACGTCTGCTAATCGTTCTAGAGGTACTTTTTTGGTACTCTGATTGGTCTGCGCAGCGCCGCTTCAAGTCGGATACACCAATTATATGACCAAATGAGTCAGGCTGATCACCAGAGGCACAGTTGAAAGCCATGAGTGAACCTGCAATGCAATTGTGGTTACTTTGCCAATTTACATTTACATTTTAGCATGAAGTAAGGCATTCTTTTGCAGAACTTTTGTAATGTTTTGAACCAAATATCAGTGGACATAGAAAAAAGCGTTCATGATAACTTATGAATCAGAAATTTAACCATAATAAAACAAAAATACAAGGGCATATATTTGATATATATGTATATGCCTTTATTATGAATAATTTAGTTAATAATAGGTTCTGTATTTACATTTTAGAAAAATATACAATACATTTGTTCTTTTTATGCAGCTGAGGTAGAAAAAGGGAAGTAAAATAAGGAACATGGTTTCTCAAAGTTTAATACAACCACAACATTTTAATTTGGGCATGCCATGTGAAGCATGTCTTGTGAGTGCTGTCATTTGACATATCTCATGTTAATTTTACTTTAGCTGTTACTATGAACACAAATCTTTCAAACCAGAAACAATTTAACATTTCCTCATTCAATGTTTGACCATTTTCTCGCCCTTGTGTCGTTCCAAACCCATATGATATTTTCCTGTGGAACACAAAAGGAGACATTTGTGAAATTCTACAGCTGGCTATCTATACAATGAAAGTGGATGGAGACCAGGTACAGATGTGGTCAGGGTTGTGGAGTAACGAAATACAAGTAACTTAGTTACGTATTTAAAATACAAAATTTGAGTAACTGTATTTCATTACAGTTACATTTTAAATGGGTGGTAATCAGATTACAGTTACATCTGAAAAGTATTTTAGATTACCAAAGTGATTACTTTGAGTTTTAATGTCATTTAAACAGCGATTGGTGATTCTCTGACTCTGACCGTCTGAAAAAGCGGAGTTAAGTTTCATCAACATTTTAATACTTTTAAGAGGGATCATAAAAATATTGTTATTTTTATTTAGTACTGTCCTGAACAAGACAAAAACAACAACAAAAAATTGCCCAACTGTCAACTTAACTGTCCTGTCATTACTGGACGATCCACGACTGTTTTCATGTTTTGTGATAGTTGTTTGTGAGTCATTTTATAATTGTAAAAAGGTCACTGCAACTTTGTCACAATTTGTCACAGTCACTTTGTTTTTTTCTCCCTCACAATTGCAAGTTTGCATTGGGAGATATAAACTGGCAATACTGACTTTTTTTCTTGCAATTGTGAATTTAGTATGTGAGTTTATATCTCATAATTCTAAATTTTCTCAATATCACAAGTTTATATCTCATAATTCTGACTTTTCTAAATATCACAAGTTTATATCTCATATTTTTGACTTTTCTCAATATCGCGAGTTTATATATCAAAATTCTGACTTTTCTAATTATTGTGAGTTTATATCTCATAATTCTGACTTTTCTCAATATTGCGAGTATATATCTCATATTTCTTACTTTTCTCAATATTTTCAGTTTATATCTCATAATACTGACTTTTCTCAATATCGCGAGTTTATATCTCATAATTCTGACTTTTCTCAATATCACAAGTTTATATCTCATAATTCTGAATTTTCTCAATATCGCGAGTTTTTATCTCATAATTCTGACTTTCTCAATATTGTGAGTTTATATATCATATTTTTGACTTTTCTCAATATCGCGAGTTTATATCTTATAATTCTGACATGATAACTCACAATTTCAACTTTATATCTTACAATTCTGAGGGAAAAAAGTCAAAATTGTGAGATAAAAACTTGCAATTACCTTTTTGTGTTTGTTCCACACTTATTAGTATTCCAAAGTATTCTAAAGTATTTAGATTGAGTTACTAAACTTGAGTAATGTAACGAAATACATTACAAATTACTTTTTAAAGCATGTATTTTGTAATCTGTAGTGAAATACATTTTAAAAGTAACCTATCCAGCCCTGGATGTGGTCATCATTCACTTTCTCTGTAAAAGAGAGTCTTGGAAATTCTGCTGTATGATTTATGGCAGTTTGAAGAACATTTCAAAATACCTTCTCTTATGGTGTATTAAAACCGGATGGTTATGCAACTGCCTGGAAAAAATAAATACGTTTCACAAGACTGGTCATGCATGGTCATTTTTTTGTACTGTATGTCTCAAACGTCAATATAATAGGCTGCAAATTAAAGTAGTTGTCATGTTCCTCACCATCTGCTCTGTTTACTCTCCCCGATTCAAATCACCTTCTCCCATTTACACTGCAATCAGGACTGTATTAAAAACCAAACAAACTCACTTACTTGCTTATTAAGACTCACCTGGATTTTCTTATCTGTTTACTGGCCCCTCAACTGAGCCTGGTTTTTTTTTTCTCCATTTCTTTCTGTCACCTAATGGAGTTTGGGGTCCTTGCCACTTTAGACACCTTGTGACCTTTAGCTTGGCTTGCTTGCTGTTTCTTCATCCTTCCAGGTTTCCCTTGTTCTTCAGCTTTCCCAGGTCCATCATCTGGGATTGTATAAAAAAGACCCAGCACTCTCACTCACTCGAGGTCTGATCTCGACTATATTATGGACATATTACCTGTTTATACTTGCCTTGTGGAATTCCTTGTTGTTCTCCTCAGTGTTCTCCAAATGACTTTCCTTAATCCCCTCGTTAGAATCCATGTATATTTCTTGTTATCTCCATTGTACTTCTGAAAGTACAAAGAACTGTTAAGTGTCTTCAGTAATCGTCTGTATCTCTGACATTGTTGTTCACTTATCTGCATTATCTGTGATTCACCCATTAGCTCATCCTAATTTGCATCTGCTTTCTCGATGACAGTACTTAAATTAAAACAGACTTAAAGTAGACATCTTCAACTTATCTTTAATAGTACATAGAGTGTACCTTTGATACGAACATTGAAGTAAATAAATAAAATAATTTGTGAATTTTGCATATCAAATTAAACTAATAATCGTAAATTAAACCAATTTTGTTTAGTTAAGCTTGTGCCTTTTCAGCTTTAACATGGTTTTCATGATATATTGTACTTGCAAACATTAAACTTTTTAAAATCTGTTGGAGTAGTGGCTTAGCACATATTCTTACGCACCAACGCTTTTACTGAGAAAACCAAATCTGGTTTATCTCTACATTTGTTGTTATACTCTGACAAGTTGCTCTGTGGATCTGTGTTACTCAAGGAAAGCCTGAACTATGTCAAATCACAGCTAAAGTTTTACTGGAGAAAAAACAGACAGTGAATGGTATCTAAAGTTTTGGCCTGATTCCTTAAATTGGACTGGCATGATCCCTTAAACATTTAAACACTGGGGAAAGAAAAAGTGCATTTATGTTAATCTTGTTATGTTTGTGTTAGTGTTATTTTAAACAATTGTAAAATTACTTGTTCATAACTAAATTAATAGAATTTCCCATTAGGCCTATATAATATCTGAGTTGTTTTACTTTTATATCACATCTCTGGTGCTGCGCTATGTATAGGTTTCAGTGATCTCATGTGACCTGGATTCAAGGGCTTTCCCCAACAGCTGCATGATATTTTATGGTATCACATGATTATATATATACGATTAAACTATACGATAAATGATTAAACATACAGTTAAATAACCTTAAATCCATCACAGCATTTAGTTCATGTAAATACTGTGTACTCTTTTGCTTGAAATCAACGAGCACACTGCTTCATTAGATCTTAACACTGTAAACATTTACATCTGGTAATCTGAGAGGATTGTAAAGGATTTTACTCGTTTCAAACTCATATTAAACAGCACTAATGACAGCATGACCTGACATAATGGCTGGAGTTTTATGTTAATGGGTGTAGACAAGTGGAAGAGCACTTCTCCACTTGGAAAAAAAACTGAGGAAGCGAAAGTAAAAATGAATAATTCCTCAAATTCAACTTCTGTTGGTTTTGGTTAATTTTTTTTAAAAATGTGAATGCTTCAAACTTTGTCTTTGAATTGAAAGGCCTCTTGATTCATTAACCATGCTGCCAGATTTTGGCAAGGGTAATTGAAGTTTCTTATTTGATTTTTCTTGTTTGCTTGCTTGTAAATGTCTATGAAATTCTCAACAGAGTAAACAAGAAACAGAAAGAGAAATAGAAACTGATTTAAAAATAGAACTATACTCTGAATGTCCTCATTATCTATTATATATTATGGACTCTATTGGTAGACAGAAGACTTTAGAGGCCGAAGCCACAAGAAAAAGAAATAAAAGGGACTTTCATTTTCATTTGCAAAGGGTTTTTTACCATATTACTGAATAGAGAAAATGATCTCTCAGTGGTCAATGTCAATATGTGATCTGTAGAGTCCCTGATGTCTGGTTATCTTCCTTTCAACATATCCTCATTTTTAAAATCTGTTTTTTTTTTCTCATACAACAATCAATTAATCATTTTTGACTTCCATATGTGCAAATACGTCAAGACTCGAAATGGAAGCTCACGCAAAAAGTTCTCCAAAGTTCAAGTTTGGTGAACTCTGACCTGCGAATTCGAATAAGCCATTTCACTCAGATATTCGTGACAATAGGGAAGAAAAGACCATCACAACTTCAGTTTCGTGCTGACTTTAACCCACTTCTGCAATGGAGAAAAAACCCGAAATCAGTCTGTTTAATCACCTGTTTACCTGTGTTCCTTTGCTCTTCTTTTCCCGCCACTATCAGTTACCAAGGATATTCATTTAATCATCACAGCTGTTCGTCATTTAATTCATCACCATGTGTATTTAAATTCTTCACCTTCACTCATTCTTTGTCTGGTATTGTTTGTGTTTGTGCATGGCAAGTTTTTGGCTTATGTTTTATAAAGATTGGAGCAATTTATACCTTCTTCTTTATCCTTGGGTTTAAACATTACAGCTTTGTGTGTTTGTGTCAACTGAACAATGTGATGAAATATAGTTGGAACAATGTATTTCAGGTTTTGCTGATATCTAAGCAGAGTCACGAATAGGGTATTTCCATTGAGCCTGATGCAACTGATGGAAGTGTTTATTACTTTCATTTCTGCACACAAGGGTGATGGGCCTGTGTGGTCATTGATTTGATGCTAATAAATAAAAATACTACTGTAAAAATCACAAATCTGTTTAAAAATACTACTTTTTTAATCCCTAAAAAGAGCAATTAAGACTGTTGATGCCTGTAAGTCTGGGAAGGGTTTTAAAGACATTTCCAAGCAATTTACAATCAATCTCTAAGTGATTGTATTGACAATATTAGATACAGTCATCTAATAAGGGTAAACACTTGTTTTATCTTTTCAGGCCAGATCAGATTTCAGCTGCAGATCCAGCCATAGAGTATCAGGAAAATTCCCAGAAAACATCAGTCAATTACAGGAAAACCCTAGCTTAGTCAGTACTAAACCTCATGAGTCAACTATCCAGTAAAAAAAGCATTTGGTGCCAAAGACATGAAGGAAGGAAGATCAGGCCCATGAGGTGTTTGGGTGAATGTGTTTAGACTACATGGATAGCAGCTCACTTGCGTCCGTAAACTCTGATCTCTGTTCTTCTGCCTGTAAGTGACTGCAGGATCTGCTCTGATTGTAATCTGATGCAGGACATCCTCAAGAGCAAGAGGTCTCTGATCTCCTATCTTCATATCTGACAGCGCTTCCTGCTATATCTTGCCACTCCAAAAATTGTCTCAGAGTCGTAACTATAATTTCAACTACAGTCATACAAAATGTTTTTTTGTTTTTTTTTAAAAGAAAAATAATTGCTTTCATTTGTTACATTTTCTCGGTAAACAAAAACCACAGCAAACCTCTGTAGCTCACACTGCATAAGACTTAAGGGAGACTGAAATAATGTTTCAGTATTGAACTCCAGAGAGCTATAATGAAACAGCATTTCTACTATACAGTAATTCTAACATATTTCTCATGTCCCACATCAGATGCCTCAGGCTCTTGATTAAAGTGCAATTTTTAAATCAAAAACAGTAAAAAAAATAACTGGTCAAATTATAACTCAACAAGAAACTAAGAGTGTTGCGTGATTTTTTTTTTTTTGAAAATTCCAGAAAATAACTGGAATCCTTCTGATGCAATTTTGGAAGTATAGATAGTTCGTAAGCATATTTTACAATGAAAGCTTAAGTTTCCACTAGTGCCAATAGATTCCACTAAGCACATTTCTTTTTCCTTTGCACTTTATTATTGTCTTGATTTCACCAAAAACTGATTAAAAAAATACTGTACACTATTCAAATTATAGGTTTGTAAAACGTTCTTAAGAGTATCACCAACAAATAACGTAACTGCTGAAGTGAATGATCCTTTCATGACCTAATTTAGGATTTCCTAAACAAAGCTCTCACAATTGAGTTCTTTTAAAGAAAATAAAGCAGAGTAGTGTATAGTGAAGCTCTTACCTGAAACATATTCTGTCTTCAATGACCGTGAAGCCTTTATCAATCATGCTGCTTATTTCACCTGAGCGAGGTAAAACTTTTTCACTTTCATTTGCTTTGTTGTGTATTTCTGTTCTCTTTAGGCCGTGGGCAGACTGGGGTATGTTGTCACAATGGGAATCTGCCATTAAACCGCCACTGTTTTGGCCAACAGAAATTATATTTAATGAACTGTATAAATTTACATATTAAATGGAAGCAACAACTTGCCTTAGTAAACTGTAAATCTGACAACTTGCTTCAATCTGACACATGGTCTGAGAACACATATCCAGCTTCATTATATAGCAGCTCATAATGTATATACAGTGTTGCTTGTTTAAATTATAATACATTCAAGGAAATATTTGAGAAAGCAAAATAAGGAAATAAACCCCTGGTTTCACAGACAAGGCTTAAGCCTGTAGTCCCAGACTAAAATGCATGTTTGAGCGGTTTTAACTGAAAGTAACTTGCACTGATATACTTTAAAATATATCAATGCCATTGTTTTGTCTCAAGATGCACACCAGTAATGTTTTTTTTCTAAGGCATGTTCATAAAAGCTCCTTAAATATCCTTATTGAACTAAGCACTAATCCTGTCTTAATCTAAACCCTGTCTGTCAAATCAGGCCAGTATGTACAGGGGGAACAGCCCTGTGTAATTTTTTTATTTTTATTATTTAATTAAAATTCATTGAATAATTCCTCATTGTTAAAGCAAAAATGATATTTTATTTTATTCGTTTCTCTAGGCCGAGCGAGCTGTTTGAAAGAACTAGTCTCTTTGTATGAAAAACAACTGCTAAATGACATGTACCTGTTATTCAATGATCCAGGTATTTTGTCTTTACTCTTGACTCTGCAGATACCATGTCCATTGGGCTAGTTTTGAATGGACATTGAGCTTGTATTGCTGCACAGATCTGGCAACCCTGGCCATTACAGTCAAACTGCCATAGACCGTAAGTGAATAAAGATGCCATATTAAAACAGAAGCAGCAACCTGACCAGACGCCACTTGAAACACTCGAGGTTATGGCTCAACCAGCAAAGAAGGGTGTCGAATGTCAAGTTGGCCTATACCCTGCCAGAGATTCCTTCAGTGTTTTTGTTGGGTAAGAGAATGACTCACTCACCTAAGGCCCTGTTTACACATGGCATTAAGATGGATATTGGATATGTGTCTTCTTGGTTTCATCATAACACATGCCAACATTTGAAAGGTTGCCAATTGAGAAAGGTTTTTTGTGTGGTTACTAGAAGGGGGAACCGTGTTAACCAGCCACAACCTGACCTCGGGGTGTTTTTATATATTTCATCATTTGGTTATTTCTGTTGTTTCAGCATAGCAGAATAGTTTCACTTATTATAATATGCTGTATACTGTTCTTGAGGCCACTTTATGTCACTTTGGAGTTCTCATTTTATTTGTTTTTGTTTAGATCAGCATATTAGCATGTAGGTTCTCTTCTTCAAGGCATCAGACTTTGGTTCTGTTCATTTTAAAAGTGCAGATTTTATTCGACGTAGTCATCTGGTTGGTTGAATTAGGTTGTCCAGGAGATGCGTTGTGTTCTTTAATGGTGACGCCAAACCCCTTCGTAGAAGAATAACGCCACCATGTTTATAGCTATCACAATGAGCGCTTACCAGGATCAACTAAATGCTGGATTTTCAAAAGTATATGAAGTTCACAGCTCCATTGTTGCAGTGAATGAATAATTTATTAGATGCATCGACTTTACTTTTTCACTCCCCCAAACATGACGCAGAACAAAAACTAACTGTGATTGGTAGCGTTACATGACAGTCAAGCGTCCTACTGTGAGGTCTTTGGCCAATGAATGCTGCGATTGAGTCCAGACCTTCTGCTGTTCATCTGAAGGTCAGGATACGCGAAGCTAGCCATGAGCATACTTGATAGAATGCTCCTCAACTTTGTTTGGAAGAAGCATTTGGTGCCAAAGACATGAAGGAAGATATGAAGAAAGATCTGATCTCTGTTCTTCTGCCTGTAAGTGTCAGACACGGACAAGAGGGTAAGGTGTCAATAAGCAGTTTTATTGAACAGAATGAAATTACAACAGGTTTGCAGTCAGGTATGGTGAGTCTATGAGTCTGTAAACAAGGAGGTGACTTAGCTTGTTGATTGAAGCAATGTCTCTGTGTTTGCAGGTTGGTGGATGACTGTCCAGCGGTTCGCGCCCACGCCTGATTCGAAGATCGAGGAAACATACGAGGAAAACCAGGAAGGCAGGTAACATGTAGCGGGTAAGTCTGTAGTCCAGTAATGACGAGATCAGACAACTGACTGAGGATGTGAGGGCTTCTTATGGCGTGAGCGTGAGTGGTGACAGGTGCAGGTGATCAGTATTCCGGTGATTGAGAGCGTGTGGGTGGAGCTTGTCGTGCTGGTGATGGTGACGGTGTGACAGTAAGTGACTGCAGGATCTGCTCTTATTTTGTTCAGTTTATAGAAAGGATTATCCCACCTGATCTCAAACTGATTACAATTTGATTCGGTTTGGGTATTTTTATTTTGATTGAGGTGTTTATATGCAGCATTTTCATTCGGATTGGACTTTTAAACCTTTTACAATGCTTCATGTAAACACGCATGATCACAATTGTTGTTACTGTTTATCATACCATTTATCATGCCATTTTATGCTTTAGAAGCAAAATCATGACGAATAAGAGGAAATGAGGAAGATGATAACACTTGACAAAAAATGTTTTGGAAAGTTTCTGACCTCATAAGTGAAGTTAACTAATATCCAATATCCAAAACGAAGTTGAAGTTGATTGTTTGAACTCCCATTTATCTCTGAAGTTTCTGAATTGTTCTCTTGTAAATTGTGGCCCATTATCTGTGTCAAATTTGTCTAGAATTCCATGTCTTGTGAATATCAACTTCAATGTCATAATCACATGTTGACTTTTGTCTGTGTTAATTTTGAAATTTTAGGAAATTTTGAGAAGTAGTCCACACATAGCAGGTAGTCTGCTTGGTTGAAGTGAAAGGTCAACTACCTTTGCCCACGCTCTGTCTGGTAAGTCATGACTGTCAAGAGGTTCTTTGGTGTTGTTCCTTTTGAAAGTAATGCACAAATCACTTTGAAACCTCTTATTCAATTTGTTTTCCTATTCCAAGCCAAAACACTACAGCTTCATGAATTTTCTTCATCATTTCTGCTTCTCGGCTTTGTGGAACCACAAGTCTTGTGTGTTTGAACAGCGCAGTCCTTCTGAGAGGGTCAGGTCTATGGACCCAAAGCACTTTTTTTTACCAGGCTGTAAACATTTTTTTCTGCTGTAAAGTTGGGCATTTGGGGAGGATATAGATTTGACTCTCTTTTGTAGACTGTCTATAGCGGCCAGTCAATGAATTGCAGTTTAAGTCACTTCCACGTTGGCTTCAAGAGTGACTGCCAGAGGTTGCTGCTTGGTTCATGACTGAAACTGCATCTGGTGCAGCCTCTTCTTTCTTTGATCATGCGTTCAGAGAAGAACTATATTATCAGGTGACTTCTTAGTTAAATTTAACTTGCTAGTTTTGTTCACAATCATTTCACTTTCCTCGTGGAGCTTTTTTCAGATCAAGATCCAATTCTCTTAAGAGTCAAGCTCTAATTTGATCAATGTTTACACCACACACCAGGCGTCTCCAAACTCGGTTCTGGAGGGCGACTGTTATGCAGAGTTCAGCTCCAACTTGCCAACTGGTTCGGGTGTGTTTAATTGAGTTGGAGCTAAACTCTGCAGGACTTGGCCCTCCAGGACAGAGTTTGGAGACCTTTGCTGCCACACACTGTGCAAATTCGCATTCTTTGGCTGTTTTTTAACTCCTTCACATATGCATCAATCAATTGGCATCAAATCGCATCTGAGCTCAAGTGAAAAACATTCAGTCTCTTTTTTCTTTCAGTACTTCATAATCATTCGCTTACTCCTCTTCAAAATCCATGGTATTAAATACATTTATTGCTTCATTTCCAGCAACGTGAAGTGGTGTCGCCCCTCCAGTTGGCACCTGCCCGCTCCAAGCGGCACAAGAATCCAGTCCCGTCCACATGGGAGATGGGCCTCTAACAAGGAGGCTAAAGACCGCAGTCTCTAGCGCACCTCTTGAGTTGAGGGGAGTGAGGTTTACACGCACAACTATTACCGAGCTATGTCCGTTACACTCCCCCCAAACCTCACTCCCATCCGGGTCACGGCACCAATGTAGCCCCTCCTGCCTGCTCCAAGCTGGACGTGAACTCTCTTGTATGCCAGGTTTCTGTAGTTTGTTTGGAGGTTTTAGCTGGTCCATTTTGAACTTCTGACATGTAACATCTTTTGAGGAACTCCTAGTTAGCTGTTTAGGCTTGATACTTAAAATATAAAGACACAACACACCATGAGTTGTTCACTGTGAATCTGTTTCTTGTTCTGTTATTTCAGTGTCACAACAAAGATACTTGAATACAGGGCTCCAGTAAGTACCAGCATACATCACACGGTGCTCTTCAAGCCATCAGATTCATCCGCAAAGCACAACTCACGTCGCCGCAAGTGACATACAGTTTTATGCTTAAACCACTAGAGGGTCAAAAGTTACACTGTCCAAGTTTGAAATCCAGAAGTTCATTTTCCAATAACCGTGGTTAAAAATGGATATGTCTGTTTAAGAAGGAATACAAAACTGATTTATCAATTTGGATTATAGCCTAATGCATGTAATTAATCTATTACAAAGTGCACCGATGTGTTGTTTAAAGACCTCTGGTGGTGTACTAAGGATATTGTGATATGGTTCACAACCCATTTCTGCATTATAACATTTCAAAATGAAACAAGACTTCAGTTTAACCTGACCTGAATGTGAGCTTTTAATTGTTTGTGAAGGACTACTGAAACACTACCGACATGCACTTTTGAGAAAGCTTCTTGTCTAGGATCTAGAAATATCACATTATCATCACTGAAAGGCCAATGGCTTTGTTTTGAAACAATACTTCAAATATGGTATGATTTAAATTGTCGTCCTCAATTATATGGAATTCCACATGATAATAGACAAACATATTTACCAAATCATCTTGTTAGAATACAAGACTGAATGATTCACAAAGGCATGAAAACATTCGTCATTGCTCATGCTATTAGGCAAACTGTCGCTATCAGTACATTTCTTTGGATTAGCTGTCTGGCATGATGAAGGACAGACAGGAAAAGGTTGTACCAGGCAGGCAGTCTGTGTTAACTGCTACTTGAATCTCATTAAAGAGAGCATGCTCTTTATTTCCAGCATTCCCATTGCTCGCTTTCAGCTCTGCCAGTCGCTGGAGTATAATATGCTTTTCCCTGCCTCTTATAATTCCTCGGAAGTACAGCACAGCTGAGAGATGGCTCTTTCTGGAATGGGTGAAACGTTTGTTGAATTAAAGTAAAATTAAGTTTGTTAAATTGTAAATGATGTCTGCAGCACATAATATTTCTCGCACCTGATGTCTGGATAATTTTCAACCAGTGGCTGTAGGTTATGTTTTACATCGCCTTTTCTGCACCCAATGATCTTGCTCAGTTGGTCCCCAACTGGATGGAGCCAATCTGACGTAGAATGCTGTATAGAGAATAATGCAGTAAGGAATATGTTAACATGTTTTAAAAAATAGTACTGGCACTGCTGTTCAAAGTCGCATTATGGGGATTGTACCATTTCTTGGAAAATCTCTTTCAATTCCTCCCACTGATTTGCAATCTTAGTGGCAGCCGTCTCATTCTTCCTGTTTTTGCATGAGTAGTTATTCTTCATCAGCTGAGAAACATATTCTTTCACCACGAAAAAGTGAGCGTCATTTACAAAGGCCTAAAGATACATAAAAAGGTGAAGGCAGAGAGCTGTGGCACAGTGGTTAGGGTACTTACATGCTGTTCTATGCGGTCAAGTGTGTATTGTGTGTGTGTGTAGACACAGTCTCACCTGTTTATGTTTTGGGCTCATGTATTTGGTCTGTTCAGAAAGAGTCTTAGTCCTTTTGATCAGCTGTGAAAAGTCTTCATCAAATGAGAACCATTTTCCTGTCATTTGTCTCCTGAGGAAAGGCTACAAACAGAAGCTCTTAATATTCACTCACTCCACAATCAAACTTACACATTCAATTGATTATTAAATTCTAGATGCATATTCACAGACATTATGACTGAATTGAGTGATTCATTTACTTACTTTTAGAATTCGGCACCATATACATTTTTATATTAGTTTTGTATTAAAGTAAAGTTGTTCATAAAAGGTCAACATTCGGTCAGTTTGCCTATTATTACTGTCTGAATGGTGTCGTAATTTTTTGTGGTGTGTCTCTCAAACTAGTGCCATTGTTTAACAATTAATGTTAACAATGAGTGTTTCAGAATCTCACACCTTGACATCCGTTTTGAAGTGCTCCATCAAAGATTGACTCAATTTGGTGGTCAGTCCATCGACTTCCTTGCGAACCAGCTCTAGTGGAATCGGGCAGCTGTCCTTAAAGCTCTCCATGTGCTCTCTGGAGATAAAAAATATTGAAATTATAATTGATTTACAGTACATGTAATGTCAGCTGTCCAAAAGAGAAAAATCTAAAGTTCATAAATGTGGGTTTTGTCTATATGCAGTTTGTATTTTGCTCTTTGTCCAAAATTTTCTTATTTTGTAAAAAAAAAAAAAATTTAATTTAGATTTTATGTAATGTTTATGTGAAGATTTGAATTCTATTATACAAAGGACTGTAAAATGACATGCTCACTACTTTATCTTTGTTAGTTTGTCTGTAGCAAACATTGTGTGTCTGTAGCAAAGTTGTGACTTTAGCTTGTGCACAAAACTCTTATCACATATCACATAAAACATTTGTGAATAAAACAGTGTTTACACCCCATGAGTTCAAGAGAACAAAATCATAACTTGCTGGGAAATTAGCACAAAATATCTGCAATAAAAATAGAAGTTGCTGAAATCAGGGAAGGCTCTTTTTTTCCATCATAAATGAGTGAGACACTTTTGAGAGGACATTATACCAAATCATTTGGATGACAGACTTCAGAATGAACCAACATTTGAGATGCAGTGCAATAAAATTGTTCCGATGGTTAGTCCAGTTTTCCAATCACACTGTTGAGGCAATGTCATGTGAGTTTAGGTTGCACATCGAGGGATTTATTCAGTAAATGTTTTTCCATCGTAGTTTATGTGCATGTTTTCTTATCAGATAAAAATAAATCTGCCTCAGTAGAGTTCAAATATTTTATGTGCATTTTTTAGATTTTATGCACATAAATACTTTCCATCTAGGTTTTGTTACACAGTATCCCATTATGCACATAAAAATAGGTGGATGGAAACAAAGCTATAGTGAAAAGGCTCTCAGAAACCTTTTTAGTGCATAAAAAGCACAATAGTTTAATAGTATAAAAAGACCAATGCTTACATTTGAAATCATTTAATTCACATACATTAAATACATCCAACCAGGAATAAATTATTGACAATTCAAGTCTGTTATGCTAATCAAAGCTGCATTTATAACACAGTAATATTGTGAATTATTATTATTAGATGTTTTCTATTTTAATATATTTTAATTTTTTATTTTAATTTATTCCTGTAATGGCAAAGCTCAATTTTCAGTATCATTATTGCAGTCACATGATGTCACATGATCATTCAGAAATCATTCTAATATGCTTTTTTCTCTTCAGGATTTTCAACAGAACAACATTTTTAATGTTAAACTCTTTACTGTCACCTTTAATAAATTTCATGCATCCATGCTAAATGCAAGTATATATTTATTTATTTTTAAAAAATACTCATTGACCCCAAACTTCTGAATGGTAGTGCATTATATTTAACAAAAGGGTTGGGTTACAGCTAAGAAGTTTAGGTTGCCTTTTCAGCTAACAACAAAGCACACAAGAGGATGAATTTATGTCAATGAACTCCTTTATACAGTATTTTCTGCTTTGTAATCATTAAAATACAATGCATTCATATCTAAAATCTCTTAATCTCTTCATTTTCTAATAACCCGTTTTATTAGTTAGAACCATGGAAGATCATAGGTTCATGCATCCAGGGGTTTCCATCGCATTAACATTCCCCAGGGTCAGGGACTTCCCCTGCCAATTGTCTGACTGCCACTTTATAGCATGATTTCCAGGAAATCACGTGACTTATCATTTGTGTTATCTTCATTTATTCATGGCTTCATGGCATTAAGTGGCATTAGGTGATTGGCTTAAAACACCTGGTGTCTGAACTGTGTGACGATAGGCAAAGATTAGAAGCTGAAATGAGCATTCTGCCATTGAGATGAATGTGAAAGTTAACAAATAGCTTTCTCCACCTCCTGGCTTTGTACTCACATAAACTTTCTCAATGGGTGCTCTTTAGATAATGTTGATTTTGGCAATAGACTTATAAATTTATATATTATTTCTACACCTCCAGAACAAGAGTGTAAATTAGTTTCAATGAAAATTACGATTTACTTTTGGGCTGTGTGTTGTGTAAATGTCTTACTTTAGGGCACTAAAGCTGTTGATGTAGCTGATGTGATACTCTACCCAGAGAGAGGAGTTAGACAGAGGACCGCTCCACTCAACAAACGCTGACACAAACCTTTAGAGACAAAGAACAGCCAGTGATACCGAGATATAAAAAGAAATGCTTATCTAAGATCATGTGATTTGGCAGCTATTTGGAATAGGAATAAATATGGGAATGCATTTAATGGGATGTGGTTTTAATCAAGTCTATGAGAAAGGTCATTGGGTCTCTTTCACTAAGCATGCATATGCACAAATTTGTGCGTGAAATGTGCATAGGAACAATTTTAAGAACAAATCACGATTCACCAAAAATGTTCTAAAAAATCATTATAAATTTACGACAAAATATAGGAACAACTGAAAGCACCCGTGCACAAAAAAAAAACACTTACTCTGTGCAGCCTTATAATCGTGTTAAGAAGTTATATAAATTTGAAATTTCACCCTAACAATACTATAATTATATTAAAGTATGTTACATTAATTGTACTATATAACCAATTTATAAAATTATATATAATTAAATAATACAATTTAATCTTGTTAAACACATTTCATCAAATCCTACATATGTTCAGTTGCAAAGTTTCTCTGAATAACGCAGATATACGGACATGAACAGCTGGCTCATAAGTCTGTAATCTGGGTCAGTATGAAAGGTGTTTATTGTGAGAACTGGAGAGAATGGCATGCTTGGCATTGCTCGAGGATCAGGCGGGAGTCCGTCTTTAAACACCGGGATGTATAACTGGAGTGACAGCAGCCTGTTAGGAAAGCGTGCATGGAAAGCCCTTATATAGACGTTAGGGCGTGATTTATGCAAAGGACTAACCTTGTGCATGCGGCCGCTCATGTAGAATACTCCATATTCACTAAAACAAGAACCAGGAACAAATTCATGTGCGTACGCATGTGTTGTGAATTATGAGATGAGATTTTCTGTGAAAAGCTCTCCGGTGCGTACAAATATGAAATAATCCAAGCAATTATTAGTGAATGAGACCCATTACTTGTAAAATCAACCATACTTCAGAAACTTCCACAGCTGAAATTATTGATTTTGTTCATTGTTTTCTGAAAAAAGACGAATTTTGACGAAAACCAAAATATTTTATGTCATGGGTGTCAACTATTTTATGGATGGGTGTCAAAGTGACCATTTTCACCTGAGATTTGGAGCCAGAACACAGGGGGGAAAAAATTACTATAGAAAGATCATCATTATTTTGTTTTTACGTGGAGATTGATAGGTCTAGTAGTAAAATCTGTTAGCTTTAGTAATCTTTGTTACATTAAACGTGACCCACATTTGGTTTTTGACAACTGAAAATGTGTACAATTTGCCAATTTACACATGGAGCCACAATGAGAACCCCATTTCTCTGGAAATGAACCATATTGGGCCTTAAAAATTAAGATATCATAAGAAAAGTTTGTTAAGAATCTAAAAGGATATTAAGATATCTTAAAAAGGACAAAAAACACACAAAAAAGTAAAAAAAACAAAAAAACATATTTGAACCATAACCGTTGGCGTATAATGTAACAAAGAGAATTTACTTAAAGACCTACAAATCTCTGTGTAAAAAAGTAACAGTGTGGTTGTAATAAAGTGCAAGACAAAAGGAACATGGAAACAAAAACAGCCTTTATTAAATCCACACGGAATACTCAGAAGATCATATGAGAACAAACTAAACTAAGATGACTCTGGACACAGAACTATGGAAAAGCAGGTCTTATGGGGAGACATGTTGATTGACAGGTGAACGTAATCAGTAATCAAGGGAACAAACAAGAGAACACAGGCAGACAGGTAAACAAAAACACCACGATAATAAAACAGAACAAAAAAGATACAGCGCTCTCTTTCTAAAGTCATTTTTACCCCCCTGTAATCTGTCTTAAAATCTCAGGTGAAAATTAATATTTTGACATTTAATATTTTGGCTTTGTTCTTCATTTATCTATTTCTTTCACCAGATTTTTTTTTTTTTTATCAAAATCAAAAAATTTAGCTGGCGACCTCTGGTTGAGTTGACAGAAAATATCAAACAATATAAACTGCGGAAGCTATCAGAGCTGTTCAATTACAAAACTTCCTTCCAGTTAGAATGTTAGTTCTTTATCACAAACCTTTTCGGAAAGGTCTTCAGTTCTTCCAAACAGGCTCGCACAACCTTCTGCTCAAGGTTCACATCGATTCTTCTGGACGCTTGTACATACCCTTTAATATTCTGGGAAAGGAAACAGCAGAAATATGTTTTTGTTGCCTAGTGCCATTTTTGAATTACAGAGAGCCCAAAAACATTTGGACACTTAAACCATTTAAAAATGTCTGAACGTCACTCAATCAGAAAACAAAAAATTAAACCAAATGGCATTTGCAAACAAATGATGATAGAATTTATAAAATATGTATATATCATTTAACAATTTTAAATATTACACCATATATTATGTGGCATAGTTCAGCACATTATAGATAGTTCACTCAAAACTTATTATTGATTCACATTCATGTTGTTCCAAACACACAAGACTTATAAGGTTTTCTGAGTCCTTCTATTGAAAGTACATGTAACCAAAACTTAGAAGATCCATATGAATTGAGCAGTTTAATCCAACACAAATGAAGATATTCTGAAGAATGTTTGTAACCAAACAGTTGATTGACTTCCATAGTATGTTTTTTTCTCTCCATTCTTTCAAATATTCTTCAGAATATCTTCATTTGTGTTCAGCAGAACAAAGAAACTCATACAGGTTTAGAACAACTTGAGGGTGAGTAAATAATGACAGTATTTTCATTTTTGTGTGAACGGTCCATTTAAGTGTCCAAATACTTCTGTGTGTTAATTACTATACCTATTTTTCTATCAGTTAAAACTGGAAATGATTTACTTGCAAAGTGAGATTGTGCTATGAGTTTTTGAATAGTTTTGGAGCCCACTATAAGTTAAGAGATAGAAGTCTTATACTGCCCTCTAGTGGTAAAAACAAATTCCCTCGTGACTGGGAATATAAATATAAATGGGAAATCTAAGGACTTCCCTTTAAACCTCATTTGATTTCCATTTAATACTGTGGGAAAGTGTGCTAATTATGAAAGTGCAGTCTCACTGTCCAGATGTCCATGTCAATGTGTGACCTGTAGATTCCCTCATCAATGTTTGGTTTTCTCCTTTCTTGCCACATTTCCTCATTCTCCAACTCAATAATTCTGTCAAGTGATGTTCTCATGTCAGCCTGTTAAGAGCACAGGAATGGACACTGAATTCAGAATCTTACTTGACTAAATCATACTGTTAGAACAGTCTCGTACTAGCGTTATCTCGGATGACAGATGTGCTTGTATGCTACCTGTAAACGACTGCAGTATTTGACTTTAATCTGATTAAGGAAATCTTTGTCCAGCGGAAGCACTTTCTGATCTTCCTTCAGCTCTGGCTGCAGGGAGCAGCTTCCCATTATCTTGTCACTATGGAAACAGCAGTTAAATACAGTTTAAGTTACAATCATATCATGAATCTTAAAGTTTTAAATCTTAAATCTCATAATTTGTCCTAATATATGCGACTCTCAACTCTCAAGGCACATCCTTTAAATGTGTGGTTCTGTGCTTTATTGTGAAACCAACTTCACAATGAATCTCAGCAACTGGTTCACACATGAGTATCCATATAAGGTTTGAAGAGGTGAAGAGGACTGGAATAAATCTAGCTAGTTGTGGGGCATTTAAAAACACAGAGCACTAGACCTTTCACACTTTGAGAAGTGGATGTTTGGAGCTCAGAAAGTTCATATGAAAAGCATTTGGTTTAGTGGAAAACTTAAAATGTAATTCACACAGGTTTGAGACATCATGAGTTCTTCAACAACAACAACAAAAAGATTTCTAAGTGATATTGACCAGCTGTGTTTAGTAAAACAGAATCTAATTGAATACCTACCTTGGGTAGCGATGAATAATGAAATCAAGAAGAGCGTAGTAATCTTTCAGCTCTGTCACCTTTTCCAGAAGTGTCTTTAAATGCTCTCCTACAGCCTCATGATGGCAGGACACATAGGTTTCAAACACTTTAAATTCTTCTGGATATGAGCTCAGAAGTTCAGTCTTCACTCTCTCCAAATCCTCCACCACAGCTTTACCCAGAAGCCCCAGATGCACTGCCAGGCAGGAAGCTTTCTGCTCGCAGCTGTCCAGGTGAACTTTCTTCAGAGTATCTCGAACCCCATCTCGTATCGCATCCCTCCATGCTTCCCTCCATCCCTGCATCGCTCCTGGCCCTCCCTGCCTCTTCTCTTCCTCCAGGATAATGTATGCTACATACACCAACAGCTCTTTATTGCATGAGGGCAGAGCACTGGAGTTGCGTACAATGGCAGACATTTTGTTTCTTAGTGTGCCATAAAGCAGACTGAGGTCTTTCTCTTTATGGACTAATTCGATGGGACAGTCTTCTCGATCTAGAGCTTGATGTTCCCGCTGAAGCTCCAAACGTAGAGAGAGTAGATTCACATAGGCCTCCTCTAAAAGGTCCGTCTCTATCAGTTTGTTAATTTCCATTACTGCAGAAAATAACAGTACAGAGGGAGAATAGAGGGGAAAAGACTGCATGAGTTGTGTCTTTATACTGGAGCTATAACACACTTACGTCAACAGCTATTACAATCAGGAATGATCCTCTGTCTAGATCTAAACATGATGAGGCTCATACTTTCCAAAAAATTCCAACCATGCTCTGTTTACCATAGATTAACAATTGAAATAGAAATAGAAAAAGAAAAAATAAATTTCATTGTGAGATAGGTTTACACTTGAACAGCAGGAATAAGACATCTAGTCACAGTCTTCACTTGTGCGATATTTATATAACTATTTCTTACCCATCAAAATGACAAAGCAAGTTTACAATACAGGCTATACACCATATAAGACTACTTTAAACCGCTTTTTACAATTGTTGTTGTTGTGGCATGCCTTTTTTATGACCTCGCCTCAATTCAGAGAAAATTCATTGCTTGAATTCACAGGCACCCAGACAAAATGATAAGGGTGGGCCCCCAGCGCCCATACAGTGTAAAAACAAAATGATAAGGGTAGACCCCCAGCGCCCATACAGTGTAAAAACAAACATAGTAAGGCCAAAAACAACTTTTTTTTAGGTGATATTGACATGACCTACTATATTTTAGCAAACAAAATATACATTAAGTATTTTTTAATACATTTAGTCATACTCACCCTCATGTTGTCCCAAACCCCTAAGACCTTCATTCATCTTCGGAAGACAAATTTAGATATTTTTGATGAAATCTGAGGGTATCTGACCAAGTGAATGCAGTGAAGTCTTCCGTCTTTACGTTCTAACGTTGGCTCAGTATTGGCCGACGCTGTACATGTGAGCAGCACAACGCATGCATGTGATGCTGACGCAGGAGCCGGCCAATAATGAGTCGGCGTTCAGACATAAACACGGAAGCCTTTCACTGTGTCAAATGCGAAGAAGACTGACAGGGAAGAGGAAAATTGTTCAATAAAGTAGTTATTTTGTTTTGTATTTGCGCACAAAAAGAATTCTCACTGCATCATAACATTGAGGTTGAACCACTGTAGTCACCTTGACTATTTTAATTATGTCTTTACAACCTTTCTGGACCCAAAAAGGTGCATTGACTTTGCTGTCAATGTGTGTTTCAGAAACCCTTGGATTTCATCAAAAATATCTTAATTTGTGTTCAGAAGTTGATTGAAGGACTTACAGGTTTGGATCGACATTAGGGTAGGTGCATAATGACAGAAATTTCATTTTTGGGTGAACAAACCCTTTAATCGTTTAACAAAAATGTTAATCAGTCACACTGTCTAAAATTTTCATCTCAAACGGTGGTTGAAAAATTCTTTATCAACTACCTAGAGATGAGACGCATGCTACTTGTGAGATAAACACTAACCTGACAAAGGCAAAGCTGGTATCTCAGGCAGAATGTATGTGTCTCTGAGCTCCAACACTCTGTCTATGCTCTTCACACTATCTGATTTCAGCTCTTCAGATGAAGTCGTGGTCTCTGTGACAGGTTCAAGTGGTTCCTGCTTGTGTTTTTTAGTGCCCAGACCCAAACTCTGCCTGAACGATGCGCCCCTCTTCGCTAATGTACCCGTTATTCCAACTGCAGAATCTGAGAATGAAATGAAAAGGTACTGGGAATGATTCATGTCATTATGTGCAGCATTCAATTGAAAAAAAAAAAAGATGATCATGTAATACGTAAATTTAATCCTTTCAATAAAGGACAATGTATAGTTCAAAGTAAACACTATCTGAATAATCTAATATCCCAAATGTACACTTAAGCAGTGTCTTTGTGCATCTTAATAAACCTAGATGTAAAGGTCGGGAGGATTTTTTTTTTTCATATACTGTTCTATGGCCAGATCTCTATTTGAACATTTAAGTAATAAACATTTCTGAATTGTTTGCAACATTTACTATCAACACATCCTGTCATGATAGCTTAAAGCATATTTCCCTTATCTATAGTTGAATCTAGTGACATGAAAAGGCCAGTCACCTGACATAGTTCTGGTAAGAGAAGCTTTTTCTGCCTTAGGACTCTGAAATGAAGACTGTGAGGGAGATCCTCTGCTCAAGCCTGAAAAGAGAAACATGCAAGGGGTTTAGGAAAACCGAAGTAAATTAAAAAGCCTTATATGCCAACTACCAACTCTTATACAAGCTAACATGAATAAGATCTGCTAGTAAAATGCTGCTTTGGGGTATCAGAAGTAAGATAAACCATCTCCGTTTACTTTATGAGTACAATATCTTCTGCTTTACCGCTTACAAGCTTGACCTTGGAAGGTCATTGTCATTAAAAAAACAACAAAACTTTTTCATTGCGTTATGGATATACACTTACTTGGAGAAGACTGTTGTCGTAATGGAGAATTTGAGATTTGGTCGCTGTCTGTGCTCTCTGACCTTTTGTTTTTCAATGTCATAGGACTGACTGCTTTCAAACTCGCTCTGAAAGACTTCATAAGTCCAAGACTCTTCTCCTTGACTGGACTTTCCATCTGTTTTCCAGCATTTTTCAAATCCTTTGTTGCGTCCTCACCCCATTCTGGTGGGTCATTAACCTCATTTCCCCCGTCAACTTCTTCTTTTCCAGTTTCTGCCATTTTGCCATGCGTCAGTCAGATCAAGCTTGCAGAAAATACATAAATAACTTTAAAGAAATGTTGAAATATTGTGCCAAAAGTCAATGCAAGGTTCAACTGTGTTGATCGCTAGAGCCGAGTATGAGAATCGTGAGAACTGTTGAATCTATCAGCAGGTACATCCTGATCTCGTTTTTCTTTTTGGTTTGTTTTGTTTACTGACAACATGGCTTTTTTCACCAGAGTGGAATCACGTAGAAGGCGTAGGTCTACATGTTGTCATAACAACAGAAAGTCGTACATAAAATCCTTTCAAATAATGACAATACAGCTCCCAAACTTTATAGACTAACCACACATTGGGTGGACCTTTTTGGAAGTTTTACCTTTTCTTGCAATTGTTATTAAATGCCACTTAACCTGTCATTACACCTTTATGGAAAGCTTAGAATGTCTCTTACGTTAATGAAAAGCAAAAGCAAGCAATACACAAATATTTTAAAGAAAGAACCTTCATAGCCCAGATTTTTTTGAGGAAATGCGTTAAGTACATTACTTGTACTGTCTACATTGGACACTTAATTCTCCTGTCCATGTTAATACCCTAAACAATCATTAAAATGTCTTCATTCCTGCCTCCATTATGCTGCACTACAATAACTGTGTAATACAAAGCACTCCATTGTCATTTAAATAATTTTATTTCTGTACAGGTTAATAATAAACTCATAACTTTAAATGACTTGATAGGCTGTCCCACTTCAACTAATTAGAAAACATTTCTCAATGTAAATGGGAGCATATGTTCTTGGAAGTAGCCTCTGATTTAGGAAGGAATACCAAAAGCAACACCATTTGTGGCTGACTGGTATTTTGAAGAAATTACACCACGAGAAAGCGAAAATACAAAGGCTGCGCTTTCTTTCTCAACTACTTATCGGCCATTTCCATCTGTTTCACGGATAACAGCTCGGCATTTCCTCAAAGGAATCTCAGTTTTGATCTTTTATAGCACTAAACTCTGACGCTGATGTCGTTTGTTGGCACAGCCACGTAACGATTTCAGAACCGGATTAAAGGTTGCGGGAGATAGATGTATTATAAACGGCAGTCAGATATTAAAAACACGTTTAAAAACAAAAGTAGCAGTTTATTACCTCACTATTAATGCATAAATGGATACATTACTTTATATTAATGTATAAATACGTTCGTAAACATGGCACTATGAAACGAACGCCGCCTGTCACTCACCTCAGATTGGAGTTTCTTGTCAAAGTCTGCTGCAATTATATCTTTTCTCTTAAAAGCTGTTCCAACATAAAGAGCTGGCAAAAGTACTGCACCGACAGGCTCAACAGCAAGAACGAGCAAATAAATTTCCCGTACATACACGCAGAGCTACGAAAAACCCTGCCTCTCACACGGGATTCACCTTGAAACGTCACTGAATAGGTGCATTGTTAATTGTTAATCCGCACGAGGCAGCCTACAGGAACTATTGTCAGATTTAACAGTTCAAATACGAGTTTGCTAGATGAATCACTATATGCACTGACTAAAGAGTTTTTGAAAAGTGATTACACTTCACTTTCAGATTCCCATAATCTATGGAAATACTATTGTTCCTCTGTCACCGCTGAAGAAACAGAAAATAGTGGTTATGCAAAGTATATCATTAATGAGAAAAATATAGCAAGGTCAGTGCCTTGTTGCTTTTTATAAGTGTTTAGTAGCCTCTATCTTCCAGGTGCTATGCAACAAAAATAAATCCTATATTGACTTTTAGCAAAAAAACTGATAAGTTGTATTGACCAATCAGAAGCCAGTTAGTTGTGAACATATTGCATCTACAAGGGAAATATGTTTGTCGCTTTCTGTTAATTTGTTACTAAATGCCTGTGTAAACATTAATGTTAGATTTACTTTGGTTGCATGGTTTTTGTTTGGTCCATTGCCTGTTATGCCTTCTGAATTAGAGAAAATGCAGATGTTCATGTTATTGGAGATATTTATTATTTTTCTTTAATCAAAGAATCTGTTCTTCCACTGATAAAAGCCTTGCATTGGTTTTCATAGGTGTATACGTGTGTTTTCAAGTGTACGTGAAAGTGAAAGTGAATTCTGTGGCTTATGTAAAGGGACATTCCCTCAAAAGGTTTCAGGTAAGAGCTACGCATTATTTACCTGTCGAGCTTTACGCCTTTTTAAAGACGATACTAAAATGATTTTGATCATTTATCGGTTAGATTGAGAGATGTTTTCATGTTTGCTGTAGGCTATCATAGTTTTTCTAGATCTATTCACTATACTGTTCTTTATTTTTTAGATTCTTATTTTTGAAGGTTTAGTCACTCACTTGGTTCCTAACTGGGAATATTGTTTGTTTTTTGCATTTGAAAATTTATTTTCCTATGATCTTATGATCATATGATCTTTCCTATGATAAAGCATGCTCCATATCAAAATGCTCTGAACGACTATCGTGATAAGACCAGGATGTCTTTTTCTTTTCTCATGTATCGTACAGGATTGTTTAATAGCAGTTTGGAGTAAGTGTAACAATGGCAAAATCTCCCACTTCTGGTAAGTATGTCAATGTCAGGTACATGAAATTGAACTGAATTAAATAAATACAATAGAGTTGCAAAGAATGTTTTATTGCCACATGGCTGGCCCAGTGGAAATTGTTGTAGGTACTATGCAAAATACAAGGAACAATTTGTAAAAGTGCAGGTGTGTGATTGTACAATAGCTACTAACATTAAAATGTGCATTCCACCTTATTCTCTGAATAATAGATTGGTATTTTAATGTGACATTATTTGTATAACAAGAATATCTGGGACTAGAGCTCTCTTCACTCCGCTAGCCTTGTTATGTTCCTCCTGTCTTAATATATAAAAACAACAGGCACTGCACAATTGACCCTTCGCAAAGACCCGCCCCCTTTAGTTACTGTTGCTATGTCCGACAAGCCATGCGCTCTCACCACACATCATGTTCTCACGAAGTGAAAAATACATCGCGGAGCAAAGAGGACACTGACAACACGTCGACAGACAAGACAGAGCAGGTTACTTTTGAGACGGAACAGTTTCATATTTAAAATATTGTATTTTTTTAAGAAGTTCAAACACTAAATACCGTGTAATATCTCTTTAATGTGTCCTTCAATTATCACCGGCCTCGTGCCGTTCCCTCACAGCTCTCCCCCTTTCTCCACATAGCTTCACAAGGTGCTTTAAAACGTTGTTTTTTTTTCTATTTTCACTTCTAATCCCTATCAGCAAATATCAATCACTGTTAATGATTTTACATACTTGCATTACTATAGACACAATAGCCTATTTAACACACTCAAAATATTGCTGCTGAGCTTTTGCGACTATTCATGGTCTGCTGATATAGTAATTTGTTAACTGTAATATTAAGTGTTAATATATGTATGGTCATTTTGAGAAGGAAAACATTTACTATTGATTTTTTGCAGTGTTTTTTTTTTTTTAAATAATATTTTCTGTTCGCACAGCGAAAGACATCTTTTACAGGTTGACCTCGTTCAGAAGAAGCAAAAAGAAGCAATCCACCAGAAACAACACAGAGATCCCTCCACAGCCATGCACAGGTAAATATCTAGTCCATTGGTTGTGATGGTAATGAAGGCACAAATAATACATGGTGCTGATTTATGATTTAGCAACACTGTCTCTCGTTGGCACTTTGTTTTCACAACAGTTTTGAAGATCAGAGATTATATACAAACTGATATGCTGAAGGAGGCCTACCAGAACCTGCTCTCCATGCGCCTGGAGGTCCAGGAAGAAAAGAAAGCTGTGGGGGAAGGAACTCCTCCAATGGATCTAGTTAATAAACAGACAGATGTCAATATGCTACTTGGGACTCTAAGGAACAAAATTTCTGTCATTGTACGCAACTCCAGTGCTCTGCCCTCATTCAATAAAGAGCTGTTGCTGGATGTAACACACATTATCCTGGAGGAAGAGAAGAGACAAGGAGAACCAGGAGCGATGCAGGGATGGAGGGAAGCATGGAGGGATGCGATACGAGACGGGGTTCGAGATACTCTGAAGAAAGTTCACCTGGACAGCTGCGAGCAGAACGCTTCCTGGTTGGCAGTGCATCTGGGGCTTCTGGGTAAAGCTGTGGTGGAGGATTTGGAGAGAGTGAAGACTGAACTTCTGAGCTCATATCCAGAAGAATTTAAAGTGTTTGAAACCTATGTGTCCTGCTATCATGAGGCTGTAGGAGAGCATTTAAAGACACTTCTGGAAAAGGTGACAGAGCTGAAAGATTACTACGCTCTTCTAGATTTCATTGTTCATCGCTACCCAAGGTGAGCTTTTAAAAACAAAACTCACAAATATCTGAATTGCACTTTATTGCTTAATTCATCTCATTGGTGTTTCACAGTGAGCTGAGAGACAAGCAGAGAACTCTTATAATGGAAGAAGACTTGCTAAATAAAATAAAGACCTTATACTGTCATCGCCAAATGGTGAGCTAGAGCAAGGAAAGAGAGTTTAGTGCATTCTAGGTTGAAGGTACTCGATGTTAAAAAACAAAAATGCATGAATTTTTTGGTTGTGCTTTGGCATTGCGTGACTTGAAATGACCCTTCACAATTAATGCTTTGCAATGTACTCTGTCTATACGCCAATAAAATAAAATTTTAGGGCCAGGGTACGACAAAATGCATTTTGGAAGAAGGATTGATGATGTATTGACTCATTATGTAAATTTCGTTAATTTTGAACAAAAAAACGATACATAGTGAACACCACATAAGTAGCCTAATTAGAATTTGTTACATGAGTTTGTTTTACTATGAAACCATTTCTGATACCAGGACGACTTTAAATCTGCATTGGAGAATATCATCATAATTGAAAAAGAAATGTGGACAATGAAGAAAACTCCTTATAGAACAGATGATGGATTCCTCACTTCGCGAACCTACTTGGACATCTGTCAGGTCAGGACTTAAACTTATCACTAGAGGGTGATCAAGAACTTTTAATGTTATTTTAATTTTATTTATTTATTTATTTCATTTTCTCTCTTTATAAATTCCATACTGAGCTCATGTGATGTTTACCCATTTCAGAATTCCTACACTTAAAAAAGTCATTGTCATAATTGCACCTATTGATTTGTCTTGTTAGCTGATAGCAAGTTATGCTAGGAATCTTGAGAAGATTGATGAGAATCTGGGGAAGTCAGTGGTACGCCTTTGTTTAGAGGAGCTAAATCTATTTCATACAAGGTTTGTGTCACAGTAATATTATAGTTTAACTTGAGATCACTTCTGCATCTTTCCTTCTCTGAAAGTGTCCTTCTCTTTTAGATTTGAAGAACAGTTTTCACAAGACACCTGCTCCCTGTTGACCTCTGACCTGCTGGACTGCTGTCTATGGGTAGAATATCACATCAGCTACATCAACAGTTTTAATTCACTCAAGTAAGTACATTATGAAAGGAATATGTATATATATATATATATATATATATATATATATATATATATAAATATATAATATATATGTATAATAAAAGTGTATATATATATATATATATATATATATATATATATATATATATACTTTTAAGATTTGAAGTACCCTTCAAGTAAAAATTCCGTACAGTTAAGTACACTTTTTTTCACAAGGGTGCTGTGTACAATAGCATAAGTACAATAGCATAATCTTTTTTCATGCCTTTTGAAAGTAACTTTGATTATAACAAACTGATAAGATAAGATAAAGTTCTTTCATGAAACTCTCGATGGCGCAGGCTGAAAAGGTCCTTAACACAATCTATTTGCAATCACATCATTCTCTATTGAAGGTATGCATTGATGTCACTTTCCCGCCGGAACACACCCCCTCAGCCAGACTGAGTGGCAACAGACCCTGCTGCATGACTGTATTTAATAGGGGAAATTGTGAAAATGCAACTAAAATACAAGAAAAAATGAATTATTAAATAATAAAAATAAAATTTGGACTCAATAGTGTTCCTGTTACAGCTTACCAAAGATCCAGTAATCCATGGATATTGACATAAATCGTGCTTCCAAAACTTGAATAGTTTTTGTCAGTGTTTATTTAAAAACACCCAATTACGCAGAATATAAGATGGTAATTATTTATTTGATGAGTTGTCAGTATGTAACAATACAATATATATATGGAATGATTTTAAAATCCAACATATTGACAAAATAATAACTGCAAATCCACATTTTGCTGCCTGGAGTCCAGTTGTTTCTGTAAATTGCAGCGATCCGTTTGCTCCTCCTTTTTAGCTTTCGGCAGTCTATAAATATATCTAAGATTTCTTGTCAAATCTATTTGTACAGTCAATCACAAAGGTCTTTCTGAGTTTTGTGTGTTTTTTGCTGCAATTACACTGAAAACCAATGCTGCCACTCAGTGGGCATAACTAGTTACTTAGTGACGTCACGGTCATAACCTCTATAGGGCACAGCTGATTGGTTCCTGCTGTATCAGTAGCCAATGAGCTTGCAGCTCAACCTTCAAATACTTGGTCAGCATTTTTTGTAGCTGCACCACGCTTTCAGAAACCCTCCACCTCCCCCAGCTCCACCTGTATAGATCTGGTACGAGTAATTCATGTTTGCTATTTTGTACAGCAGCATCATACATCTTACTTTCTCACAGCAGCAGCAGCATAACAGATCTATTCCACCAAGACCAAACATATCAACGTAGTCATATCCATATCCATGCCAAACACTCCGAAAGTTGTCATAACAGAAATCTGTTTAATCTTCTGAGTCCCTGTCCCTGTCCCTGTGTGAGTTTTTTGAGACATGCAAGTCAAAGGTTTTTATTTTTCTGCTGTTGTTACAGAGAGAATGTGCAGTGCTATAAGGAGAACTGTTCAGCTCAGGTGGAGCAGCTGGAGAAACAGGCGGATGGACTGATTCAAAGACTTAGCCAGACCCTGATAAATCATTTTAAAAATGATGTCAAGGTGGGCCATACAGCAGAAAAATATATAAAATATACCCAACTCGTCATCTTAAGTTCCTCATAATATAAAATTATCCCAAGTCAAGAGCACATTACACATTATTTTTATAGTTCAATACTTAGAATACTACTAACTATAATGTCATTTTCTGCAAAGCCTTACATTGATGGTATGATGACAAAAAAATGGCTGAAAACGGATAAAGATTTTAAAGAAGTGGCTTCCAGAATAGAGAATTATCGTGGGCTCTGTAAATCCATGAGAGCTCCATCAGCTCAAGTGAGTTCTCATCTGCTCAGAGATGCTCTCTAACGGCTGCAGAGCACCGCTTTTAACACAGTGTCTGTATCTGCAGGTTTTCGTGAATGATGTGCACTATTATGTAGCCAGAGAATATGTCTCCCAGCTGATGAAGAAAAAATATTCATGCAAAAAAAGCAAGAATGAAGATGCTGCCGCAAAAATGAGAGGACAATGGAATGAACTCAAGAAACTATTTGAGGACATGGTAAGATCCAGTCTAGCATCACCGAATATACAAGTGGATTTTTCGAGGTAGATGCACTGAAAATATTATTTTGTTCACACAGGGATCATCTTTAAACTGGATTTATCCATTGGGAGATTACCTTAGTGACATTATTGGAGTGGAAAATGAGAAAAATATAAAAGATCTGTTAATTCCGTTGGTTAGTAATTACCCAGACATCAGGTAAGTGTTTTAATAACTTTGAAAATGTTATCATTTTTTACTATTTACATTGTTATGTTCACTTGTTTGATGAAACTACTTAACTTCTCATTTCTAGCAAGAAGCAGGTGTCAGCTGTTCTGTACTTCAGAGACAACAGTTTTAGCTTGAAGAAGCACAATGTTATCAATCAGTTTACTGTGCTTAAACGGGATGCCGGGAACACAAATCATGATCACTCCTTCTTCACTGACATTGAGGTACTTTCATGAAATACAATGTGCAATACATTTTTTGATGCGCTAATTCACATTCGTGTATTCTTATGAAATAATACAATTTTATCTTTTACAGTGATATTTCTTTTGGCCATTCTGCAGCTTCAAGAACCATCAGATTTGGAAACAACTAAGGCAATATATGGGGGGAAATAATAATATAAAAATGATCATTTTGATAATGTTGTTCAGAAAAACCTGCACAGTACATTTTAATGTTAATATACAGCAGGCATTGTTAGTTTATTTGGTGTAGGGCTGCACGATTAATCGCATGCGTTCTGAAGTGACAAATTACCATCTTGTTACTTAGAGGTGTTGGTTATTTCTGACTTGTGAGATCCAAACAAGACACGATTCCATTGCAGTACTGATTTATGAATTTTTTTTTTTTTTTTATCACAAAGCTCGTAAAGGTCCTCTTAAACTCAGTTCTGATGCTCAGACACATAGTAAATCCCACAAGCTAAAAAAAAACTCTGTCAAGTACCTATATACTAATCTCAGAACGTCTGATGCACATGGCACACTTGTCTGGAAACACTTCGGGAGTTTCGAAGTCGTTATCTGATTGGTTGAATTCTACAGGATGTCCGGGAGACGTATGTGTCGCGTTCTTTAATGGTCCGCCTGGAAACAAATACCGTGACTCCAAACCATAGACATAATAAAATACATAGACACCCCACGGGCCTCTAGATCATACATCAACGGCGACACCACATTGTGCAGGGCAACGTTCCCATAACGCTCATAACTGGAATTGAGAAAAATGCCTGATTCGTGTGCTGCTTGGGGCTGTACAAATCTCCGCACAATTGAATACAGGTCTCGGGGAATAACCTTTCACAGGTAAGGCTGAACATTTGTTTCTGGTTGTATTTAGTCATTATATAATTATGTTGATAGTAGTTGGGCATTGGAGTCAGTCAGAAAATAGCTAGCGATGTCGCTAATTAGCTGTGAAAGTTGAGACATGAGTTTACATGATTTATATAATAGTTTTAGTGTATATTATCTTCTTTTATAAACTAAATTTCCTGAAATTTAAATATGCATCTTTATTTTCTTAAACCCGACTTTTCAGACAAACACTTGTTTCGGTTGGGTGACTGACATTTTGTGAATTACTGTAACGTTAGTTAGCTGGCTAGCTTCTCACACATTGAAGGTTTCCCAGAGTCAAAGAGTTGAGGAGACGGTGAGAAGTAGAAAGGACGTTTTTTTCCAGCATGTTTGATTTGTATTGGACGATTTGCTTTATTTTCACAATGGTGGTCAATTCTAAACACAAGAAAAGCTAAAATGGGTTTAAAAAACTCAGTAAGAAATCTTTTTTTAATTTAATGTGAAAATTTTAATTATCTCATTATGGGCGTCTTCACAATTCTTAGAATTGAATAAAGCAGCCAAATACAGGACAAGTCTGATCTTTGACTATTAAAATAATAAAAAAAAAAAAAAAAAAGTCTTCTATCGAGGTTTCTTGTCGACTTTTTGTAGGCTACACCACGTACATCATAAAGTCTGAAATCGGTTGATAAATGTAAACGTTATTTTCGTTTTATCCAAAGAAAAACGCAGCTCGCCAGTTTATTTGCATTTGTTTACTGTGCAGTCTTGCCCTCACCAATATGGCGGACCCGTTGACGTATCTCAGCAACGTTACAAAGCGGCCAATGTGGCGTCTATGTATTGTCTATGCTCCAAACCACCTCGTAGAAGAAAAATGCCATCTTGTTTACAATGAGTGCTTACCAGGATCAACTAAACATTGATTTTCAAAAAGTATGTGAAGTTCGAGGCTCCATTGTTGCAGTAAACTTGCATAACGTTCTTGAATGGATAATTTATTAAATGCACGCCAGTCTGTAATTGTAGGGACGACTTTACATTAGACTCACACTTCACCCTTTGTCAAAAAATTTGTCAAAGAATTACAACAGACATTCAATCCAACATAATAGCTCTTACATGCTCTCTGCATTGCTAAAAAAAAACACCCATGATCTGAAAACAGACAAACCTATATGTGGGAGTCTCCATTACCATATTTTGCTCACCTGAAAGATTAATAAAGCCAGTCTTCACGAGGCTGCATATTTTGTTTGCTGCAATGCTAAATCTGCATGCCAAGTTTCTTCTCAGTGATGAATTGTAATAAATCCAAACATGAGTCTCAACTAGGGCTATGTGGTTTGGTTAGCTTTCCAAATAAATGTACTTAAGCAACATCTGTGCTTTTTGATGTTTAAAAACTTGAACATGGTTTAGAATTACTGCACTTCATTTTTAGAATTTTCACTGTTTAAGCTTCTGAGAGAAGCTTCTTAATGGTTTTACTAGTGTTCATAGTGTAGAGTGTGTTGATGTAAATGATAAATATAATCAGCAACCTATGGTAAACCCTGCGTATGAGTTGACGTTCTCTTGAGTTGTGCTTACAGGAAAGATCAATAATTCTGATGAAATGTCAAAATAAATTTCTCAAATTAGAATAATTGTGATTATGGTTTTGTGCAAAATTATTGTGATTATCAGTTGCAGCCCTAATATGGTGTATGGTCTAATATTTTGGTTGTGTGTCCTTATGCTCACCAATAGAGGGAGACATTAAGCTATAGAAGGAAGATTTGCTTGTCTAATCATGCAAAAACAGACTTGATGGACTCTGTTTATCTACTGTGATATCAATCATGAAAATGTGATGTGTAAAACACAGTGTCATCACAACAGAGTGTGCGTTGCTCTTGTAACAGATACTTTTGGTTGGTTAGTCATATTTTGTTATCCTCTTGTCTTATTTTATGCAAATTTTAAACCTATTTTTAGCCCAAGCCTAATATACTTTCTGTTCAGTGAGCAAAACATGAAGATAAAAATCATTTTCCCCTGTAACTACAGTGTGTAATTGAAAGGATTTTTTTCTGTACTTTTATAATCTTTTGGGGACATTTATAGAGATGCTAATGCAAGATGCTAGTTGTGTTTATATGTTTATGTTTGTTTTTGTTCATTTCTTTACCATACGAGGGGATGGACCTAGATGACAAACATTTTTATACCTTTCAATATGCAAATAGTGTATATTTGTGTGTCTGCATAAGAGTGTGTTATTTCAGGACAGGCTGGCTTGTGTCCAGATGTCCTGAGGATTACAATCTTATCCAGTCTGTAGAGTTAGATGTCATGAAATTGGTAGGAGGGGATTTTAAATATATTTGTAGTTCAGAGATTGAATCCCATAGGTCTCTGGCTCATCCATAAGTCCTTATCAACATAAATGACACTTTGCTCACCTTCTCCCACCTACACATAAACATCTCTTTGCAAATCCATAATCCCTCTTTTTTCTCCAACTTGCCCTATTTAGCGTGTTCACAGGTCTGAATATTTACCTTTTTTCCCTCTCCCGTCTCTCAAGAGGATACAGCTTATTCAAATATCTTCTGGCTGATTTGTATACAGAGACCAGAGGCAGCTGATGACTTCCTGGGTGTCATTGTGAAGATGTGTGTTAGACTCAAGTGTGTGCATATGTGTGTGTGTTTGTATGAAAATGCATGTCTGTGGTGCTGTCTCTACTGCTCAGTAAGTATTATATTTAGCTCATCATAGCGTTCCTTATGTCAGATGTGTTCCAGCACTCTCTCACCCTACTTTACCTTATCATTCAGAGGAGGAGGTGTCACGCTGAGATACAGCACACACATACATGCATGTAATCAACACATCAGTCATGATAAATGCTATCAGGTTTTAAAAAAAAAAGCATCATGAGGTTCCACAGACCCATCATTGGAGGGTTAATGAGGCGAACATTAAAGTTTCAGGATATAATTGTGACATTGTGTGAATGCAAACCTAAAGCCAGAAGTGTTGTGAAAGGTGTACAAATATTTGGAAAGAAATGTAAAGTTCTCTCTCTCTCTCTCTCTCTCTCTCTCTCTCTCTCTCTCTCTCTCTCTCATCCTATATGCACATTTCTGGCATATTTACACTCTAAAATTTAAAACCCAAAACCCATGTTTTGCTCAAATATGGACAAACCCAACCACTGAGTTTTAAAAATGTTATTTAATTTTTTTGATGCAAACATGGGTTGAAACAACCCAGAGAGTGTATACTTCCAATGGAGGTTCAGTTTCTTCTCAGACATAGACTTTTGATTACTATTAAACTGCTATACAACTACCTCGCAATGCCATAGCAACCTGGGGCAGTTCCTGTTAGAGAATCAGACTTGTATCCCAAAGGTCGCAGGTTTGAGTCACAATATACAGGCTTTCATTACTAATGAGGTTGAGCAAGGCACCTAACCCCCAATCACTCCCTGCGTGCCACAGAAAAAACAGCTGTCCACTGCTCCAGGTGTGTGTTTGGTGTGTGTGTGTGTGTGTGCACTTGGATGGGTGAAATGTAGAGTATGGAACACCATACTTGGCCACACATCACGTCACTAAGTGTGTCACTCACACTAAAACAATGCAACTGCCTAAAACACCATAAAAGATATCTTGCCATATTAGCAGCCACCTAGTGAAGCCATAAAAACACCCCAGAAGACACCTTGCTATGCCATATCAACCACCTAGCAATCCTATTGTAATCACTCATAAAACATTAGCAACCTCCCAGCAATTCCACGTAAAACACAACCACCAAACATTATCATAGCAACCATCTAGAACACCCTAGCAACTACTTTTACACAGGCAAGGACCTCTCAGATTTACTTCAAATAAATGTAAAATCTATTTTGTTTTGAAGTCTTAAATTCTACATTTAATGGGTGACTAGGGCTGAGTATACTGGTCCAAATGCTGATTATTGGTTCACTAAAAATAAGAGAGGACTGCCCTAGTTTTCTATTCCCGTTTCTGCATTCTGAAATCTGTATTCTGCTGTAACACTGCCTATCATCTGTTCATCAGTTCTTAGTTTCAGAAACTCTTGGAACTAGGGTGCTCTTTATGTCCTGAGCGTACTGCATAAAATAACATGAATGTCAGAATGCCTAAAGTTTTTTTTAAAAGCTTTTTTATAGTGATTTTTTTTTTTTCCCTCAAGGATGTGTATACAAAATAAATTTGTGTTTGAACTTCCATTTTTGCGGTAGCCCTGTATGGCATCACTGTCGAGGAGTAATTAGCTGCTCAAGCTTATTGTAGAGTGAAAGGGATAGTTCACCCAAAAATGAAAATTATCCCATGGTTTACTCACCAACTGGCAACCTGGGGTGTTGAAATACTATTGGGTGAACTGGCAGCGTACGGTATCGCACAGACCAATACAAAAAAACAGACATTCCGACATGGGATGCACATTTCAAAGTAAAATAACTGGCTGTTGCATTGTTTTTCAGAGAAGTATGTGAAATAAGCATGTTTCTTAAAAGATATTATGGTTTTTTTTATGCTTTTTATGCCAAACCAAACGACTGACATTTGGGAAGATTTTAAAATGAGTGGTTCATTCATAAATCTGTAAGTTCTTGCCTTCATGCTGTGGGGATACAAACCAGAAGACAGAACACAACGAGCACAGCTCTGAATAGGTGCGGGGCTACATAAGGCCTACACTAAGCTCAACCTTCTGCTTTAGCCATTTTTGGACAATATTTGTTCAGTATCTAGGCACTAATTGAGTGTACTGCCTGTATTTATCTCTATGAAGTGATGTATTTATAGCCTATACTTGTTATGTTTGTTAATTATTGGCCTTGTAAGGACCTGTCATACATTAAACATTGTCTGCAATGTGGCTGTGGAGAAATGACAAGACTAACTTAACCAACAAACATCTGTCTCAGACACACAGGGAAACTTTTTGCTTGCGAGAAGCTAATTTTGTTGATGCAAATGAACAGCTTTGCATACATAATAGGTCTACAGCCAGACGCAAAACAAAGGACTGAAGGGAAATGACCACAACTTCACAAACAACCATGGCTGACATGCATGTAATCCTGCATTTGTTGACCATGAAACAACCTTTCTCTCTTTCTTTCTTTCTCCCTCCATCGCCGATGTGCTGTCTCGCTCAGATATGCACTTGTCTGGGGATGAAATCAAAAAGAAGCTTGTGTCACTCCCTGTGCTGTCAGAAAGGGTTTCTGAAAGAGAAAAAAGCATGACTACAAGTCACCACTGAGAGCCGAACAGCATTATGGGTGAGAACAAACAGAATGTGCAGTGTAGCACTCAATTCCCAGTGCAACTCATTTGATTCTGTTTTATCTTGATGGTGTAGTTTTACAAATCAATAATAACATGAAAAGATGAGTTGATCCAAACCAGGCCGATTCACACTTCATGACTTACTTTCCATTCAGATACCCTCGGGCAGTTTATTCTGAGTTGGGTTTTTATGCGCTGTCTGGCTGGATCTCTTTCATGTAGAAGTATAAATAACTTAGGGAATGTTGTTTGGATGTTGAATATGCCTATGTGCTCCCTGAGTGAAAATATATTAAAAAGGAGAGGCACCAAATGGACTAACTGCTGATCTTTTTGTCATTGTGTAAGCTGACCTAAGCCTCACCCTCAGTTCACCGAAGGGTTTATAATAGAGTTCTCATGAATGCTGTCTTCACAAACAAGCACTGACAGACAAGTGACAAGCTCTTCATGATCCATCTGTCACCTGAGCCAAACCAGCCTGAGTAGGTGTAACGGACAAATAAGCATAAGCATACACACACTGTCACACGGTGAGAGAACACAGAGAGGTGTTTAGTGAAGTCACGAGAGCATCAGAAGGATGACGTTTAGGAAATTATCTCTTCGGTGTCACACTGATCCACTGATCCACGGAAAAGAGAAAGACCCTGGAACCATTCTGTTAGATCAATTCATAGATTTTTAGTGACGTCACATCACAACAAGGCTTCCCTCCACTGCCCGCTAGCTATTTTAAACAGGTTTGTACTAAGTACTAAGACGGTAATATCAAAACACCAAATTTAGTATACATCTTATTAATAAAACATGCTATGCACAGGCAAGCAGCTTAACCCTGAATATTTAAATATTGTAGATATCACTTGACCAGTGATCTAAATATTCATGGCTTGAAACATATGGATAATTGAAAGGACTGTGCTTCAGTTCCATGTTGATGTTTTGGCCTCAAGGTCTCTAGTCATATGACTGAAAATTATGAATTTAAAGTAAGGAAAAGACTTTTTTTCTGCTCCCAAAATGTATATATTTCATTTATATAAGACAGTGGTTCTCAGCCCGCGGCCCACGTGCGATATGCCGAACACATTTAAAAAATAACTTCCAGTTTAACCATTTATTTTTGTTTTTACATTGAATTAGAATGGATTCAAATGGATAGTTGAAACTTGTAATGTTTTTCGTCATATAAAATAATTTTGGTGATCATATATTATTTTCAGACATGCGCAGACCTACACTAAATAGCCCACGAACGCTTACAAGTGCGCGCTTTGGTAGAATTCCAATAGTAGCCATTTTTTTGTAAAATTAGGGATAAAAATTGACAAATTTGTTATTAGAGGAGAAAAACAAAATGAAGAACATACCAATGAAGAAACACAGAAACGCATAGCAAACAAGAAGAGTCGTAGCATCAGCAGTGAAGGTTAAGAAGAATGGAAGAGTCAGTTTGCTGTCAATGAGTGAGATGGGCAGTCTTTGTTGGCTCTATACTTGTACTTGGCATATGCAAAACCTACAATGTCAAAACACATGTGAATTTGATGTGTTTGATTGATGTAGGCCTACTTATATTTGAAATCGATTTTTTTTAAAAACTGCATCGCGCACCCACGGCAGCTCGTGGATTCGCGAAGGCTTGACATCGTCAGATTGTAACAATGCGCTCAGTGTTGTGGAACGTGAGTTTATTCAACAAGAGAGTTTCACTTATGAAGAATCACACTGCCAGCCATTTCAACACACAGTGAAACGAAATCGAATTTCATGTGATTTTGCAATACGACAGAAATAAAATATGTGCCACCAGAAAACACCGCCTCTTCTGAGTTGTGCAACATCTAGGTATAATAATGATATTATCTGCCAATACCATAGCATTAAATATGATTGGTTTTCATTGGTGACATCATATGTAAATGATATGCGGTCAGTGAGACCACAGCTTGCTTGCTCAACATATACGGTGCATTCACACTTGGTTTGGTTCGATTAAACGAACCTTGGTGTGATTGCTCTGTTAGTGCGGTTTATTTGGATATGTGTGAACGCTGCCACCCGAACCCTGGTGCGCACCAAACACTCGGACCCAGACTGCTGAAAACATGGGTCTCAGTCAGCTTCCAAACGAACTCTGGTGCGGTTCGAAAGATGGACCAAAGGCGTGTAAACGAACCAAAAACAGGAAGCTGAGACCCTGAAACGGACACAATGCTCACAAATAACATTTTTTTTCTCGTCATAGTAGTGTTGCCCATCAAAGTATGGTACAGGCGTCAGAACCGCGTCTCCCTGCAGCAGATCATTTGTGTGTGTGTGACGGAGGGATTCCTGCCACTGTTTTGACTCCTTTACATATTTTATAAGCTCTTCACGAATTCTCAGCTGGTCAAAATATCATCATATGCAGGCTACATATACAACGAGCGCTTTTAGCCCAGCACACAGTATTGTTATGGATACTCGGGAAGTCTCAAAATCAGATTGTGAACGTATCCCTGTGTCTTTAGGTTGGGTATCTTTTGGTTCGGTGATAAAAACGCCAATTTGACCGGACCAGGACTAAATGCTTTTTTTTGGGGTCTGAACTCGCAGCAAACCAAACTGCAAGAGTGAAAATACCCTTAAATAGGCAGGTTTAGTATTTGCTATAAGCTGGTCCTGATCAGAGTTCCTTTGAAACCTAGACCTAGATCTCTACATCTGCTGCTGGGTTTATATATGCCTATTTGTGCAGCAGCAGCAGCATGTCTTGCATGCTCACAGCAGAGTGTCTGTCTAATGTAGCACTTCTCCATACTTTCTCTGCAGCAGAAACAGCATGCATAGCATATCTAGAGCTGTCATGATTGAAATAATCAGGGTTTTAAATGATTGTACAGGTGACATCAAACCTGTAAAGGCTAACTGAGACATACTGATTCAAAAAAGAAATGAAATGACACATATGGGCTCGAAACTCGTAATATTTTCCAAATCTATTCATTTAACCATTTGAACAAACCAATTCACCAGAATAAACCGTGCTTTCCAAAGTATGTGATCATTTTAGGGATTCTCATTAGCTACATAACTCTCCAACCTATTACATGTTTATGAACATACTAGTTGATATTAAGATACATACATTCCCCTAACAGGGTTATAAGTGTCATTCTTACATTAAAATGAATTTCTCTCATTGAGGCTGTTCCTTCTGAGTTCCTTCACCTCCTAACTGATTTCTTCATAAATATTTATTCAGGTGAACAATGTTTTCTCCTGATAGAAAATAATCTTTACTTTTTAACGCAGGAATAAACATATTCAGTGCTAATAAAGTAGATTTAGAAACTTTACTTAATCAGCATATACTACATGCACACACATACTTGAATGAAAATCACTGTTAATGCTTGCACAAAAAGGAAATATGCACACACATGAATACACACACAACCATCTGACAACAGCGTGTGTTCACAATTAATGGAGGACATTAGTGGGAATTTGATTGAGATGACATTTTTATAGTAGCAGGTCTGCCAAGATGTTAGGAGGAAAAAACCTTTAGTATTCATCTGAGAGAGAGAGAGAGAGAAAAAAGAGATAGACAAACAGGACATAAAAAATGATGATTTTCTTGGTTTAACTATTAAATATCTACTATAAAAACAGACTTCATGGACACGCTATTCAACATTCATTAGAGGGTGTTAAATGAAAACTAATCAAAAAGATAATAAGAATACTCATTACTGAGTGTTATTTTTAGAAATAAAAATGCAACACCCTGACCCATTAAAAGTATTTCAAGGGATAGTTCACCCAAAAATGAAAATATTGATGTCTGCTCTAGATCTCCTGCATGAGAGATATATCTGATTTATGAACGAATGATTTAGATCTTTTTACTGAATCAAATGAAACACAATACCATTATATATGATCCATTCACAATTCAGACAGTTCTTGATTCCAACTCAATGATAGTGACAGCGGATTTCAAGCTGTTTTTAGGTATTATGAAACGGCATATTGGTGCTTGTATATTAACTTATAACTGTATATTTCATTAAGTGATACGGTAATACTGTCCATTTTGATTCTTTAAGGTTTTTTTCTGGAAAGACAACAGTAGAGTGTTCTTTGAAACAGAAAATTTTGACAGAATTTTTGCTTTTTGGGTGACAGCAGGATGTAGGAGTATAAGGAGTATATTCTCTTTGTGTGTATGTGTGTAGATGGAGATGTTTCCTTCTTTACCATCTCACCTAGTGATGTTTGAAGCCAGCTGAGATAAAGTGAGGGGAAGATAAAAGCAATTAGTTTTATTAACTAGAGAGAGAAACCTTAGCACCGTTCACTACGGTAGACTGTTCAGTGGGTGGCACACCTTTAATATCCTTGATATGATATAAAAGATAGACTGTATCTCACCATGATGACGAGGAGGCGCATGCAGCTGATAGCTGTGTTGCTAATCAGGCTCCTGCTGAACTAGGTCAAGTGCCACTATCCATGTCTGATGTAACCAAACCCCTACATTGAACCATCTCCATAGTTACCCAGCACAAGCACATGGGGTTTTGACTGAAGTGGAAAATAGATAAAAAAGGAAAACAATGACATTAACTAAGGACAGGCAATACAAATGTAGAAATTATGTACTCGTGTGTCGGTAAGGGTCACTTTAAAATCATAAAATAAAAAGGCTGAGTTTCATGCTCAGATGCTTATGGCAAGTAAAATGTTTTGCTTTTGAACAGTGACATTAATACTGACGTGCAAGATAAAATAATGAAAGTAGAGTGCATGTCATGGTTGTTAGGGGATTTCTGGATCAGTGGGCTGGCGATGCCCGTCACATGCTGTAGAGACTGAACTTGAGTCATCAGGGTCATGTTAATCACAGAGAGGTCATCGAGCTCCATGAACAACTTAATCTTTTCATGCCCCCTTTCTCTTTATTTCCCAACGCTGTTAAACACAAGGGCACTCTGATCAGTCACATTCTGAACTCACATAATCATCTTATTTCTGGAAAGATTATGATTTCTTTTAAATCACCAATGCCTTCTAAAGTGCTCCTCTTGCACACATGTTGTTTGCACTGCACATCATTTGACCCATGGAATCTGTTTTACTTATTTAAATACTTATACCTTTGTTTCATAGATAAGGCTTAAGCTAGTCCCAGACTAAAATGCATGTTTGAGTTTTTTAACTGAAAGTAACTTGTACTGATATATGTTAAAATATGTCAGTGCCATTATTTTGTCTCAAGATGCACAGCAGTAATGTTTTTTTTCTAGGGCATGTTTATAAAAGCTACTTAAATACCTTAATTGAACTAAGACCTAATCCTGGCTTAGTCTAAGCCCTGTCTGTGAAACCAGGCCATACTTACTTAAATATGTTTTACTTACTTACTGTAAGTATCTATTCCTTTCATTTGCAGTTCACTTAGCAACAAAAAGCTCAACTTGAAGCTTAAAGGGTTTGTTCACCCAAAAATGAAAATTCTGTCTTTAATTACTCACCATCATGTCGTTCCAAACCTGTTAGAATTTCATTCATCTTCGGAACACAAATGAAGATCTTTTTGATGAAATTTGAGGGCTTTCTGTCCCTCTGTAGACAGCTACGCAAGTCCCACTTTGACGCTTCAAAAAGTTCACGAAGAGCTCATAAAACGAATCCATATGAATCAAGCGGTTTAGTCCAAATTCTCTGAAGAGACTCAAACACTTTATATGATGAATACAAATCAATTAGTCTATGAGAATATGAAGACAGACGGCATAAAAAAGGATTTAAATTGATTTGTGAAAAACGTCTGCCTAAAGCGTCTTGAATCATTTCAGAAACATTTTTTTAAAGAATTAAACTCCACATACATCTTAGCTATATAGGTCCCGAGAGGATAGTGATGAGAGAGAAAATATAAAATAAGTGTGTGTTTATCTGTGAATGTTATTACCCCATGTCATAAAATCAATTTTTAAAAAGTTCACATGATCATATACTTCTTGAGAGTGATAAAGGTAAATATATTTGGCTTGCTGTCCGCAGTAGATGAGCTGAAGGGGAAGACCTGAGCTCTTGGTTCTCACAGACGACATAATAAACTAGTTAATTAATATAATTATGGAGGTGGAGTTGGTGGAGGTTGCTGTGTGTCCTTATCTATCAACAGGATCAGATGAAAATGCTCCTTCCAAACAATATCCCCATTATTCCTTGCCATTTTGGGAATAATGGGAATGTTGAGCAGAGAAGAGAGCTTGCTGTGTATGATTGAAAACTGTACAGAACACAGCACATAATCTATGTCTAATGATAGTTTACAAGAAAATATTCATCTGAGCTAAATGGTGTAAATATTAATGTAGATTATGTTGTCTAAACAAAGGAGAACAGTTTAATACTTGAATAATACACAAACTGAAAAGTTATTTAATATTAATCTTTATTAACTTACCAAACAAACAAAAAATGTGAACATAATAAGAGCAAAATTTTCAAAATATCAGTTTATTGCAAAAATCTTATCGAGAATGAAGGCAGTTGGACAAAACAAAACAAAAAAATCCAATCAGGTTTTTTCCCAAAGGTTGTATTTTCTAGTTAATTATGTCAGTTTCTAGTAAAAAGTACTAAAAGTCACAACGTTCAATGCATGCCAATAAAAGAGACTGGAAAAAATCCTGATGGAGACACTTCTTATATGATTAGTGATGGAGAGTGTTTTCAAAGAAACTTATGGGATTATGACAATATTACAGTAGACAAAATGTAATTTCAATATATAAACAGGTACACATCAAGGCAGTTTCACAATGGGGATTTAAAAATTAAGAAAATATAATGAGTGCAATGTATGTGGTGAAGTGAATGGTTCAGAATCACTTTAATATCAATATTAATATCTAAACTATTGCCGTTAAACTAGATTTTTTTGTAAAAAAGTGACTGTACATGCAGTACCAACCAAATCTCACAACCCAACTGTTTTACAAGGTGGTGATTTTGTATGAAACACATTTAAAAAAAAAAAAAGAAAAGAAAAAAAAGTGAGCCTGAAGGCCCACCCCTAAACATAACCATCACTGGGGCATAAGCAGATTCTATTTAAATGTACAAATGTGATCATACAAACAAGACACAGAATCGCCAAAGCGTAAAATAGTTACGAACTGCCATTCACGATATTGGAGTCGGCCTTCTCAGTGTATTTCCCAGCACGAATTGAAGTCTCATTCATGCCTGTATACAAACTGTTCAGAATGAGATATATACCAAGGTGTCTGTTTAATTTCTAACCTTAAGAAAGAAAATATTAATAGCTTGTCTATGCAAACACAACTAATAAAAGTCAGAAGTTGAATTAAGTTTAGGCAGTCTCTGTCTGTAGTCGTGTGGGACTTTAACTCCAGCTATTATGCTTTGAAAATATTGTGTATGTGCAAAAAAAAAAACCAACATAATTTCAAGTCTGCAGAAAGTCAGACAGGGCTTGAGGATATAAGGATGTCCTTGTCCTCAGGATGATTGACAGGCAGACATGTTTGAAGTCCAGCAGCCGTCATTCCTCTCAAGCCTCAGCCAGTTGGTGTTGAGAGAGGATGGAGTCTCCTCACATAAAGTTTTCAGCCATTGAGTGTGTAATGAATAATGTTCACATGAATATGAGATTCATATTGGCCAATGCAGTCATTCTGAATATATATATATATATATATATGGGCTTCTGGGATACATCAAAGTGAAAGGCATAACAACAAGTCAAATAAAATCTTACTCTAGATATTTGACAGCGTCCAAATCCATTGTGTATGTTGAGCTTATTATATGGCTCTCTTATATTCTTGATATACTTGAAGTTTTTGTGGTCAAATATTTTTGTATATTACTGTTAAACAGTATAATTGATCAGTCGACCTAGCAATGGATTTATTTAATCTCTCTCATAATTTAGAAATCACTCTGTGATCGATTTCATCTCACCTAATAAAATAATTTTTCAAATCAATGTTTTACATCCATTTATTTTGTAAGTATAGCCATTGATTAAGTGAAATAATACAATCACCTGATCATTAAAGCTAAATTATAATTAGATATTCGCCAGCTGACTCTATCCTTAGAAATTTATATAGAACATTATTTTGTACATTCAAGTTGATCAACATAAGGGGGCTCGTACAATCCATTTTTTGTTGTGGCATCCAAATGAAACTCATTTCAATATATTCTCAGACATTTATACTTTTACAGTACACAGCATAATTTCTGCACCAGGAAAATATACAAACTAGGCCTTCAAATCGGAAAGCAATTAAAGCCATCTTGAAAAGTCTTCAAAATGTCTTTTTAAAGCCATGAATGTGTTATAAAGGGTGCTTAGATATAGCATCGTGAGCTCTGATCTTATTCACACCTGCTCGCTTGTGTTGGTTGACAGTGTGTTTGTGTCTTTCTAAGTGTGAAAGTTATACGAGAACTGAGACTTGTGATAATAACAAACTTGCGACAATGTCTTTATTAAATTTCAGTTACGCTCAGTTGCCCCTGATGTTTCCAGGCTGCTGCACTTGACTTCATCTGAGAGGGGGGAAATGCACACACAGTCATTTATAAAGCAACTTCTCTAAACTGAAACATATAATCCGACTTCAGGCAGCATATATTTAGTTGTTCCCCTTTAGACCACTGTATGAGCAGCGTGGGTCAGTGTTAATAACAAAACTGCGTTTTTCCTAAATTATTTTCTTACACACCTGTACTTTGGCTGTGTGATATCTGGGTTTGTGAAGCGGACATCGGTGTGATCTCTTCAGAGGGTGTGTGCGTATGGCTGGAAGGGTCTGCGGTCCTCAGGTCATCTGGGGGCCAACGTAACTCTCCGCTCTCCACCTCTCCCTCTGTGGGCTCCACTACGATAGAGGGCAGGCGCTTGGACAGCTTGGGGTGGCGCTCTTTTGTGTCCGGAAAAATCTGAAAATAGATGTTTTACCTTTGAGATAATGTTGAATGTTCCACTTAATTTTACTGACGTAAAGAAACAGCTCACCTTTGGAAAATGCGGTTTTGCTCCAAACCTTTATAACTTTCTTTTTTTTCGTGGACCACAAAAGGGAGTTTTTGAAGAATATCTTGGTTGTTGTTGGGTTTTTTATATAATGAAAGTGAAAGTGGGCCAGGGCTGTCAAGCATCAAAACAACACCATAAAAGTGGCCAAACTATAATTTTGTGTGATGATCTGGACAACATTTAGCCTATGCCAAAAATATCTTAAATTCCTGGCTGTTTATCACACAGAGCTATTGAGTACTTTTATGGTACTTTCATTATATGGAGAAGAGCATGCAGATTGTTCTTCAAAAATGCAAGAAAGTCATGCGGGTTTGAACTAGGCCTGCAACAACTAGGCCAATCGATAAAATCGATAATAATCGTTAATGAAAATCATCGACAGTGAATAATGATTAATCGCATCTGCCCACCACGCACAGGAAAAAACTTCCGCCAATCGCGTCAAATTGCAGCACTGAATAACACATTTCTATAAACAAATTTCATCTAAAAATCGTGGAGGAAACAGAATGAGCTGCTGCGGGAAAGTTGCGTGATTCAAGCTGCCATGGGAATTCTTTATTTTAAGTTTTAAACTATGCATTAGCTTAATGTTTAAATGGCTCGACCTGTCAGGCGCTTTGACAGATACGTGTGCTGTTTAATGTGTGAGGTTTCCTCATCTGTAAGTGTCACAAATTCATGCGAGTATTTCCATTTTGTTCTGACAGTCTGCGTTGAATTTAAGACTTTGGCGCATACGCATCAAACATTAGACTAGGGGCAGACAATGTTCAGTGCAAAACTATTCATTTTGCTGAAATATATGTTGTTGGACGTTAAATGTAGGTTTAAATGTGAACATGTAATTCAAGTATTTTATGAGAGTGTTAACTGTAAAGGCATAACAGAGTGTAATTGAATATAAATGTAAGCCATTTTTTTTTCTTTTTACATTTACAAGATAAAGAAATTACAGTAACTTACAGTTACTGTGTCCAGAGTGAATGTATGTGTTTCTGCAGAACATTCCTCTTATCTTTATTATTATCTTAATTTTTAATGTAGAGATTTAACCGGTCCTTTTGCTTTATAGCTCTTTTGCATATAGCATAGATATATTCACTATATATTTTCATAGCATTCAGTTGGCACATTTGTTTGAATGACACATTGGGCAGGATGCGGAAAAGTGTTTTGTCAATAAAATAAAAAAAGAAAAGATATATTTTTTAAAATCCGATTAATCGGTTCACCGAAGAAATATTCGACCAACTAATCGATTATCAAAATAATCGTTTGTTGCAACCCTAGTTTGAATGACGCAAAGTTGAGTAAATGATGACATTTATCTTTACACAGTATTCACAGAATCTTAAATCAGTTGACAGTTTAATTGAGAGATCAGATAGTATTGAAGGAACTGATCAGCTCGGGGTCTTGGGATGAAATGACCAATGAAAAGACTTGGGCGAGACACCAACCTGAATGGAAACGCCTTGCTCTCCGGTGTCACTCGTGGTGAAGGCTTCTCGACTGTGTTCTTGATTGTTCATTATATCTGTCATTCTAATAAGAAAATGAATAATAAATTAGCCTATATTATAGATAGTATCCAATATCTTTTTTTTTTATCAGTTTCACTTTTTTTTAAACTGTATTATATACAGAAATGCATGCTGACGACTGAAACAAGGTAAATGAAGTATCTACAATATCTAAAACTGAAGTAGCCTATCTACGGCTTGGTTCACAGATACACAGTACTTTTATTAATAGAAACAACACTCAGGAAGAGTTGGAGAACACATGAGAACTGAAAACCGCATAATACTGATGAGAACAGAGCTGAACCAAACAGGGGAGTATAAATAAACTAGATAATGAGGGGTAAAATAAGGCACAGTTGGAACTGATCAATCAACTAACAAGTAAGCAGAGCAAACAATAGCACAGGGACTTAAAAACAGGTAAAAGAAACTAAACTCAGGAAACCCAAAAACAGACGATATGTGAAGGCAATCAAAAAATAAATATTCTTAAAAGAAAGCCTAAACTAGTGTTCAAAAGTTCACGGCCTGTAAGATCATTTGTTTTAAACAAGTATTTTATGCTCGTCAAGGTTGCATTTATTTGATAAAAATACATTAAAAATAATATTGTAAAATATTGGTATACACTATTGGTATTGGTATACCAATTTCAGTATACACTAACACACTAATACGTAACCTTTTCTGAGCACCATTGAACGAATAGTTCACCCCAAAATGATCATTTTTGGATGTCATTTTAATTCTGTTGAAACCATGGAAGACAAAAGCAGATCTTAATTATATGACAAGAAAAAAACAATGGCGTTTGGCAAAGAGCATATTAGTTATGAAATTATTTCAATTTTGATCCATATAGCTCTTATACTATTAGTGTTCACATGACTGCCGATTACTCGGAATATTTAGCACATATGGAACTTTTTGTCCTTGTTGGAGCTTGACAGTATGAAGTACCATTAATGTTTATGGAACATAGCCACTTGGATATTCAGCCAAACATATAATTTTGTGCTTCACAGAAAAAGAAAAAACAGGGTAGAAGCAGGTGAGTAAATAATAACACAATTTTAATTGTATGTGAACTATTTCTTTAATAAAGATAATAATAGTAAAGATACTTAATCTAAATTCATGCTCCAACATATCAGTTGCAGCATTTGCATGTTTGTTCAGTCTGTGATCCCTAAAAAATCCCTTCCTGTCTCCCATTTTAAACTGACATGGTTTTAACAGCTTGCACACAACCAAACATGCCATCTATACTTTGCTCCAGGCATTGACTGCAGTGTGACAGGGTGTCTGCAGGTGGGTATGCAAAAACGAAGCGTGATAAAATAATGAAACAGTCCTCAATCCTTTTCATTCAGATTGATGGCGGTCTGAAGGACCCTGTTTGCAGTCTTTTGAACAGACAAAAGTCATAGTTGAATGCTAAAGGATAATAAAACTGTACCACCCACATGCACACTCACAAATCCTGTTCAATTATTCAGCAGTTAAAGGCTGGATAGTACAATGACCTATAAAACTATTCATGTTATTTTGACAATGAAACCCACATTTATCAAATTGTTCAGTGCCTAATGTTGTTATTGCTAATTGAAAATCATTTTAAAAATAATTGTCAAAATTTAAATAAAGCTGAAATAAAATGAAGTAGAAATATTAGATTAAAAACATCCCGACTTACGACTGTAACGAGACGCTGCATCTGAATGTTGGCACTTTGGGAACACTTCCGCATGACTGATACCTGAAGCCAATTTTAAGACACTCAGGCATGCAAGAAGTATGGTAAGGAGACGCAGTCACTCCTTCCCAACTCAGGGAACCGTGGCTACAGTCATAACCCAAGAAGTTCCCTTTCGAGGGAATGGTATGCTGTGTCTGAATAGTACAATATAGTACAGGCCTTGGCCACGTCTGTAACGTCATCCAGCATCAAGGGTGCTGGAAGTGTGAGGGCATGCCAGACAGTGTTTCGAATTCTCTGGAGCAAACATGTCCACTTCCTCTCTACCAAACCTCTGCCAGATTGACTCCACCACATCTGAGTGAAGTCTCGGTTCCCCGGGCCTCATTCCCTGCCTCGACAGGATGTCTGTTCCATGATTCAGGTACCCAGGTATGTAGATGGGTCCAGAGCAGGATCAGGCATGCTAGTCTAGAAACGGCATAAACGCAGACCACCCTCATGATTTATGTATGAGACTACCAATGTGATGTCTGACCGGACAAGAACACGATAGCCTCTGAGATCTTGGAGGAAGTATTTCAGAGCTAGACATACATCCCTCATCTACAGGTAATTTATGTGGAATGAAAGATGGTGACCCCTCCAGAGACTAGGATTGCATCTGTTGTTAGCATATTGTTGACGACACAATGCCCAAACACAGGACCATGGGCCACGAACCGAGGTTTGTTCCACATCACTAGGGTACGTAAGTATTTGCGTGTAACCATGATAATATGAAAAGAGTTGGCACTTGGGGAAAACCCCTTGTTCTTGAGCCACCACTGAAATGTGTCATGTACAAAAAGCCAAAAGGTATGATATTGGACGCAGCTCCCATGAGTTCCAACAGCTTCTGGAACTGTATGACATTGATGGCTTGGCCTAGCCTGATCTTGCCCATGGCCATGAGAATCGACTATCTCTGTGCAGGGCACAAACGTGTCAGCATTGTGGTCAAATCCCACAATCTCTGTACTGGAGAAAGTACACCCTTCTTGTTTAGTCAAAAACTAAACTCCAGCACCTCATCTGAGTGAGAATGGCATCTCAATGCCGAACCACCATCTCTTTGGACTGGTCTAGAATAAGCCATTCGTCTATGTAATTGAGCATACAAATGCCCTGGAGTTGCAAAGGAGCCAGAGCTAGATCCATGAATTTCATGAAGGTATAAATGTACTTCTTGAATATCCTCCTCAGAGGAAATGGGCTTCGTCAACGCTCCTAGGCCGAGATTAGGCGAAAAAGCGCTGGAAACTGCAATGGCCTGAAACTCTCGAAACAAAGGTGGTGGGGTTAACAGACCGATATTTCGATTTCCAGTGTGAGCAATCGGGGCATCCAAAAGGAAAGCCTTATCTTTCTCCTTTATGGCTGACAGACTGAGCCACAGGTGCCTGTCTGCAACAAACATGACAGCCATTCAATGGGCGATAGACAGGGCCATCTGCTTAGTGGCACAGAGAGACAGATCGAGGAGTTCTTTCACCTCCTCAGGTTTCCCTTGCCTTCATCCAGATCTTTAAGCAGGGATGCTTGGTATGCCTGCCATGCCTCGGCATGATGCTGACTCAAGCGAGAGATAGCTTTTTAACGCTTCTTCAACCTAAGGCATTGTCCTGTACCCGTGCTCATTCAGCCCTGCAATTTTGGAATAATTAGACAAAGCAGGGGCAAAAACATGAACCAATTACAGTTTAAATCAAAATGGAAGTCTCCGACAAAGAGGTTGTGCTCTATCATTGAGGAAATGGTCTTCAAATTTGCTTTTTTATGCACTTCCTGCTCCTCAGCTAGCCAATCGAAACAGAGCCTAGCCACAGCGCGAGTCACAACCTCAAAGAGCTTCTCATAAGTGGGAGAGAGGGATGGTGTTTCCTCTAATTCCTTTGCCTCGTTTCTTACCACATCCAACTCCTCTGAGTTGTTGAACCAACATTGGGCCTTCGTTCTTCAGAAGAAACCAGAAGATCCTCTGCCAACTCCATTTGTGACACCCATGATCTGCACATGCTTGGCTTAATTCTTTGGAAAACAGAGCCAAGCAGGAGCAGAGCATTCTCATAAAGAGCTATTCATAATGCACGCTCCTCTCCCAAACAAACAACATAAAAATTGTGTGCGTCACCAGCCGTGCGATGACGTCATGAACGACATGAGGGTGAGTAATTAATTCAACCAAAATTTTTTGGGTGAACTAGTGCTTTAAGTGATTAATTTACAGCAAAAATGCATATATATCTATGCCTTCATGTGCCAAAAAATTATTTTTGTCTTACATTTCATAATAAACTCAGACAAGCTCAGTATTGGCTCGTTTTCCATCGGTTTATTTTCCTGAATTGGAATGTGTGGAAAGGATTGTGGGTGATTTATGGCAGCCGAGATATGCAGATTTGATAGGATGAGGCCTCCTGTTTTGATTAATTTTTGTGACGTGTGCCACAAGCTACACGGAAAAGAAACCGGGATGGCAGAAAGCAGCATTCTATTTGTTTTCATTATTTTACAAAAGCACATTCTGTTTTAAATGTGATTGTACACAAATAAAAATAGACCCTTAACAGTTTTTAATGATGTCTTACTCTTTGCACTACTATCTGTTCAAAATAAATGAAAAGAAACCTAGTATTGGGGATTTGATGCTTTTTCCCATTGTATCAAACACGTGACCCCAAAACCAAAGTTTGTACCGAACCATGACTTCTGTGTACCTTTACACCCCTAATATGCACAAAATATTGCACAAAGTAATGGTTAAACAATTATAAATATCTTATCTAATTTATCGTAAAAGCGACAGAATCATCCCATTAATTCCATGAATCCAGCATTAGATTATAAATAAAGATTTTTATTTATTTGTATATCTGTAAAGTTGCTGATACATAAATAATTTAGATGCTGTCGGTACGTCAGAATGGTATGTTATTCCTGAAGTTCGTAACGGGCTTCATTTGTTGCTATAACTGTATTTTGCTAAGTTTCTAGATGAGAAAGTGCAAAATGAAAAAATGAAACAGATTTCTGTGGGATGTTAGAAAAGATGTTACCAGGGAACCAGTATTAGGAACTGTTTGAGTATTGTTTTGGTCTTTTTAAAAGAATTGCAAGGCAGTTGAATATAGTGTTTTACATAACATTGTGGTGTAATTAGAATAACACTGACAGATACACTTAGTTAGAACTGTCCTTTAATTATGGCTTTGCTTAAGGCGAGTATTGAGGCAGCTCAGCTCAAGGTCTTTTAAACAGACAAACATGCCATAATGTATGGTCTAACTTTAACATTTATGCGTGAGGTCTATGGGTGTCTTTGTGTGTACACATGAATGCACGTGTGCTTGTATTAATGCCCGTAAGCAAGGGTGGAATTTACAAGAAATTACATTGATATCATTTTAATACAGTGCCAAAAGCCTCTGGCTGCCAGATGATTTTTGGATTGCAAGCAGAGACGTCACCATACATGCCTAATCATGTCTAGTCTCACTGAGAGCAACTACTTTATGATTATTATTTTGATTAGATTATAATCATGAAGGAAAAGAAAGGCTTCCTGGATTTTAAAGGTTTCCCACAGGTAAACTGATTACGGTGTTACAAAATTCTAATCCTAGGACTTAATTACCAATCACAGATTTAGATTTGATGGTCATTCCATGACATGGGTGCCTTTTTCATTTTATATTTGAATCATTCTTTTATTTTGCAATATAGCTAATGCTTTGAATAAATAAACAGAATTGACAGTTTTATAGTTACATTTAGCCACATCTAGCGTAGTGTTCAAAGTCACAAACACAGTATCACTTTTAATAATCAGTTGTTTACCATACAATACCATGGTAAAAGGGTTGACTATAAAATAGTCCTCTACTTATAATCCCAGTCGTTGAGTTAAATCCTGAAAGGATGATAATGTCAATATGTCAGTTTTTTTTTTATTTAAGTCTTAATGAAATCTAAAATTGAACAAACATATAAATACAAAATCTTAGATTTTATTTTCATATTCATTGTGCAAATTTGCAAAATATTACAAGGAACTCATAATTCGAATTAACTCATAGTTCGAAACTCATAGCTGACAACAGGAAAAATGAATAAACACAAATAAAAAAAAGGTAAAATAAATTGTACTAATGTGATTTCTGAACATGGCCATAGTTAAAAGTTAAGTCATGATTTCATTGTTAAAGTCATTCTTTTAAAAAATATTTGAGGAACACAAAAAAGCTTCCTTATAATGGAATGACTCATGAGAGGTTTCATATTGTGCATATGCAAAGATAAAATGCAAAATCAATAAAAAAGGAACCAAATATAATTTAGTCAAAGATATAGGATATTCATCAATACAGCACACATTTTTATAAGCAATTAAAAAGATGTAGACAAAATATATGCACATCTAAATATGCTTAGTTGCAACAATAAATCTATTATGAATACAACTCTAAGCTTTCTTTTTAACTCTTTGTTTTAAATGTGAAATGTACCAGCACATTATATATGTCAAATACCTTTATTTTGTCCCCTTCTCTTCTTGAAGTGCAAGGAATTGTATTTTATTGAGTATATCCTCAGGTTAAACTCTCACACAGCTTCCGTCTACATCAGTCCTGTTCGAGCGGAAAGTTACTGTTGAATGCTGTCATAGTGCTCGTGCTCATCCTACTAACGTCATTCATTTACATGTTGAGAGCTGCATGCATGCAATATGAATCGCTGCACGATTGGTTATGAGAAACTCTCATCCACATCGTCATCACAGCCTGTTTTTTCGTGTAATTTTCAGGATGTCTTGATTCCAGATGATGATTATTACGCAAGTGTTTGGATGAGTTTAGACTTGCACTACTGAACCGGATTATTAGAAGCAACGGGGTACAGAGAAAAAAAAACTTTCTCTGAAAGATTCTTATACCTCATGTTACTGATTAATATAGTAAAGCTTAAAGATCTCTTAGAGCTTGTCTGGTTGAAGGAAGATGGACACTGTTTGAAAACTCATGTCGTTATGGATCGCTGATGCCCCCTGCTGATAGAAATCATTGCACATCATGACATTATTTCCCACTTAAGTCTGGTTATCAAGTTAACGTATGTCACCCATACTCGAAATTGGTTTTCTGCATTTAACCCATCCAAGCGCACACGCACAGCAGTGAGTTATGAACAAATGCACACACATATGGCAAGCCGTCTTGACTTTTATTCATTTTCAGGATATGAACTTGTGATATCTACAATTACATTTTCACTAGTTAAAATGTTTCTTCTTGATATCAGGAATTAGATTTCCACTAGTGACAATGGCAATTTTTGATATCAAGAATTACATTTCCACTAGTAACAATGTTAATTCTTGATATCAACAATTGAATTCTTACTAGTAAAAACGTTCATTTCTGATATCATGAATGTGGTTGTTACTAGTAAGAAAGCCGTTTTAAATATCAGAAATTACATTGATATCAGGAATTCATTTTCAGATATCAGAAATGAATATTTTTACTAGTAGCAATTCAATTGTTGATATCAAGAATAAATATTTACACTAGTAACAATGTAATTGTTGATATCAAGAATTAACGTTGTTACTACTGGAAAGGTAATTCTTGATATCAAAAATTGCCACTAGTGGAAATCTAATTCCTGATATCAAGAATGAAAATTTTATCTAGTGAAAATGTAATTGTTTATATCACAAGTTCATATCCTGAAAATGAATAAAAGTTAAAACAGCTTGCCATACACACACACACACACACACACACAGTGAACACACACCTGGAGCAGTGGGGAGCTATTGCTCCAGTGCCCAGGGAGCATTTAGGGGTTAGGTGCCTTGCTCAAGGGCACCTTAGTCATGGTATCGAAGGTGGAGAGAGTGCTGTTCATTCACAATCCCCACCTTAAATTCCTGTCGGCATGGGAATTGAACCGGCAACCTTCAGGTTACAAGCCCGACTCCCTCACCATTAGGCCTAATTATAGGTGTGTTTGTCTATTTGCGCTCATATTCCATGTAAGTGACTTTTTTGTTCAGATTTGGTTCAAATTCCTTTAACAAGATACAATACTGACTGCCCAGTGTCCACTTTTTCCACCTATATTTCCTAAATTGTTCCAAACCATTTGAACGTCAATGAAAAGTTCTAAGAATTATTGTTTGTATTTAATTGTTATGCTTTTCCCATTTTGCACACTTCTTTTTACTCAATTGCTGCTGATTAATGCACTGAAACTATATTTTTGATTGTCTGCACTTCCTTTGTTTCTTGCAATGTGTTTACTTTCAGTTTAAGTTTCATTAAAATGCTGTATTTATTCATGTGTGCAGTTTTTTAATTAGCATTCATTTCTAGTTAAAATGCTGATGAAAAAAAAAATTATATTGTTACACTCATTAGTATTAAATGTGACTTTGTATTGCTATCCCCCATACAGAAATGCAAATCCTTTACAAATTATTCTAATATCAAGGCACTTAGTACAACTTTTAATTATTACTTACATAATTACTAATCATATAAACAAACTACTGTAGTACAGTAATATTTGCAGACTTGTTATTTCAGTTTTGCCATCTCTTTCACTTTCTCCCATTTCTGTGGTGCCCTGTAGCGAAATATGTGTTGTCTCTGCAAATGTGGCTGTAATTCCAATATCTAAGCAACCACAAGAATGCACACAGACTTAATTTAAGGTTATCGTCTCTACAGGAGAACTTACTGTATATCACTCAGTGGTAATAGACACAGTTGTTTTTTACCCTCAAGCACTGGTTTCTTCTAGTCGAAGTAGTAGCTACATTTTGCATGTCTCCTTCATCAAACTCATCCGCTCATTAGTAAAGATTAAGACTTCAAGACATGAAATGAGTGTGTCCAATATGGAAGACATCCAAAATGTGCAGTGGTTGAGGTCCCCAGGACTGCGTTTAGGTGGCTAGCCATGTACGTTTCGGTTTAGTTTGCGCCAGCCCTGGGTTTTAGGCACCATTTAAGTGGTTTGGCTTTTAACAGTGTTCATCGCCATAGCAGCTTACCCTCCACCGGGTCAGGTTATGTCCAAACCAAAATTGAACCAATCAGCTGTGAGCAAAGTGTCACATGTCTGAACCAATAAAGTCACTCGCCCTGTTTTGTAAATATGCTTTGGAATCAAAAGATAAAGCTATATATGAGTACATGTGAGCTTAAAAGGGTTGGTTCACCCAAAAATGAAAATTTTGATGTCTAACCAGACAGTTGATGGCACGCATTAGCTTCCATAGTATTTTTTTCCTACTATTTTGCAAATGCATTGATGTCGTCATATTGTTGCTGCAAATGCTCCTGTCATAAGCTAACAAAGATAATGGACAGACTTTGAAATGAATAAAACATATTTACACAATAGTTTTCATTTATTGTCAAGGCTGCAGAAACACTGATTTTAAATGCAATTATCTAGTTTTCTCAAAATAGATTAACCTCAAATCAAAGAAAGAAATGCCTCAATATGTGATATTGTCAACAGTCTTTAAAAGCTACACCAACTTTATAATTAGTTTTATTTGTGAATATATCCATTTAAATGGTGTTTGCTTGAATATTAGGCTATTGAGTTTGCACTGTAAACAATTTTCCCAAGATAACAGTTTTACAGTAAAGTGCACTGACAACAAACACACTAAATTATAATATAATCATTTTTTTCCTATTATATCTTGTACATACATAGTTTGTACAGTCTTTTAAGCTTAAAATCTCCATTAGCTAAACAATACTCTGTGATATGTTCATAGGTAAGTGTAATTTAGCGTTACAATTCAGCTGGCTTATGATTATATAAGAGAACACTGAAACATACATTCAAAAGCATAAAATCAACTCAGCCATATATCATGTTCATTTCCCCTCATTCTCGTCGGCAGAGGAATCCATATGTCTTAGAGATGTTTCATAGCTCACAACTTTGACCTCTTCTCTTTTTGCTACGCTGTCAAAAAACCTCATTTTCTCAATGTGTACCGTGTCTCTCAGCCTACGAATCGAGGAAGCCGTCTCGTCGGAAATGGGTTCTGCAGAGTCTCCTTCAAATACACGGGTTCTCTGTGTCACAATTATTGTCTCTTTATCATCATGTAATGTTTCTTTCACAACATGCTTTTCCACCAATGTTTGCTTCCCACTTTGCACTCTGGTTTCCTCGACTGTCAACACCGATTCTGAGCCTAGTGTTACTTGTAATGGTGAGGTGTGAATTCCATGGGCATCTAAATTAGTAAGGATTGCAGCTTGCTGTGTTTCTGGTATAGCTTGTATGTTCGACGTGATGACATGAATTTCCCCTGACATCTGTTTCAGAGTGTCCACTGAGGCTGAGGACATATCTGATGAGAATGGGATGTTGACTTTCTCTGGCTGGTGAGGCTCCATTGATATCAGTTCACATCTGGCTGTGGAAGTCACAACATTAGTTTGTACATCATTGACCCCAACGGTGGCGGTGGGTTCCGCATATTTCACTTTAACTTTTGTAGGAGAGGTCTGTGACAGGCCAATCTGCTCAGTGGTTACTGCAGAACTTATATCTGCAAAAGCTTCAGATGACCTTAGTGATAAAGTTGGGCTGATGTTCTCTTCCACAGCCTCGCTGAACGAGTTCTTCTCAGGTTCCTCGTGTGCCTTGTTGGATTCTTTCTCTACATCATCAGACTTCTCGGCCTCTTCAGGTGGTTGGATTATTTGTTCTTTCTCGTCAGATTTTGTAGATTTGGTTGGAGAAGAAAATGAGAACTTGAACCAGCCTCCTTTTTCAGTTTTTGCTTGTTCTTTGCTAACAGCTGATTTCTGATCTGCTGAAGCCTCCAGTTGTTTTTCACTTTCTTCAATCTTAGTGTCAACTAACTTATCACTTTCATCTGAGGACTGGCTGAATCCTAATTTTGGAAATTTAAATTTAAACTTTGATTTCTCCTGCACTCCTTTGTCCTTATGATCTGCTGCTTCCTCAACTTTTTCTCCAGCCTCCTGGTCCTGCTTAACAGTTGGTTTGTCCATTTGTGTTTCCATTTCCTCTATTGTTGGAACATTAAATTCAACCTCAAAGCCACTGAGAACATCCTCAAGTCTAGGCATTGTAAATCTGGGTGACTTCCCAGGTCCTTGTGCATCATCTTTTGGTTCTGTTTCAGCATCTGGTGCATGAGCATTTATGGTTGTGTCATCTTCTCCTTCCTGAGACTTTGTTCTTGAAAGGCTAATCTTTGGCATTTTTATAGTAGGAAGTTTGAATTTACTTGGGGAACTTTTGTCACCCTCCAGTTTTTTAACATCAACCTCTGGAGGCTGTTCAGTGGTTTCTTTAATTTCACTCTCTCTGTGTATATCTTTGGACACGTCTACTTGTATAGGCTTGTCTTTAATATTTAGATCGGTTTTAGTGTCTGGTACATTTACTTCTGCTACTTTTCCTTTTGCATCAGATGTTTTTTGTGCTGAAATTCCAAATCTTGGCATTTTAAAAGTAGGCAATTTGAATTTACTTGGAGAACCTGAAACAACAACATTGTCATCTTTCAACTCTGTCTCTACCTCTGTTTTTTCAAGGCTGGAACTTCCCTCTAAAGCCATGTCTACTTTTGGGAGACTTGCCTCATCTGCTGCGATTTTAATTTCTGGTTTAGTGATCCCAATTTCAGGGGTTCCTGTTTTTACTTCTTTTGCAACTATGGTCACCTCAAGTGTTCCTGTTTTTACTTCTTTTGCAGCTACTGTCACCTCAGGTGTTCCTGTTTTTACTTCTTTTGCAGGTACTGTCACCTCAGGACCTTTTACTTTGGGTAACGAAATCCCAAATTTGGGAAGTTTAAATTTAGTTTCCTGTCCCTCTTGATTAATCTCTTTTGTTTTTATGTTGATATCAATAGATGGGGTTTGAATCTCTGCAGTTTTGCATTTGATTTCATCCGATTGATCCATGTTTGATGTCTCTATCTCATAATCCACTGAACTACCTTTAATTTCCTTGATGTCAGAATCAGGTGCATCACTAGTGACCTTTGGAGTGGAAAATCCAAATTTAGGAAATTTTATTGTTGGGAGTTTGAACTTTGTTGGAGAGCCAAATTGTGGACTTGTTATTTCAGTTTTGCCATCTCTGTCACTTTCTTCCATCATTGCAGTGCCCTGTAGCGAAATATCTGTTGTCATTTCACTGGCTTGCATATCCAATTCAACTGATCCTTTGGGTAATTTTAGCTCTTTCTTGTCTGTAGTTAGTACTTCTCCTGACATTTTAACTTCAGTTTCAGTCAGAGCTTTCTTAAACTCTTGGTCACTGTCAGGACCTTTAGTTGTTGGGAGAGCAATCCCAAATTTTGGAATCTTAAATTTGCTCTCTTGTTGTTCTTTATCCTTTCCCTTTATGTCCATCTCAACGGATGAATACTCAACATTTATTGTTGGCTCTTTTATGTCAATACTTGCTACTTCACCTGACATGTTAAACTTCTTATCAGGAAGGCTAAATTCACTGATGTCCACATGTGCTGTAGGAATATCCACTGTGTCCTTTGATGTTTTCATTCCAAATTTTGGGAAATTGATTGTTGGAAGTTTAAATCTTGTTGGAGAGCCAAAAGTGTCCTCCTTCAAATCAGGTTCTTCTGGTAATTTAACATCTACAGATTGCTCTGAAACATCAACATTTCCCAGTGATGTGCCCATGTCAGCTTTGGGTAGACTCACATCAACTTCAGGAGCCTTAAGATCTGCTTTTGAAAATCCCAATTTGGGAAGTTTCACTTTCATCCCTTTAGAATCAACTTCAACTTTATCTGTTTTCCCCTCAATGGTCACATTTTGAATGGAAACATCAGGCTGTTGTACATTAGCTTTTTCTTCACATAGCAGGCCAGTCTCTACGTTTATTTCTTTACCCTCCATATTTATCTCCTTTACTTTTGGCATGCCAATTCCAAAATTTGGCAGCTTGAACTTACTTCCTGTCCCATCAATGTCCATTTCTTTGACCTTAATGTCAACATTAACAGTAGGCCCCATAATATCTGTGTTTGTTTCCATGTCAGTGGTTTGTAACACTCCTGTTTTAGAGAAATCGGTTTCAGGTTCTTTGATATCTACTTCAGCTTCTGGAATATCAGATGTGGACTTTGGATATTTGTGTCCAAACTTTGGGAAGTTGATTGACGGCATCTTAAACTTTGTATGAGTTGGATCCTCTTGTTTGTTCATCTCATCGATGAAATCAATTTCTCCATCTTGGTCTTTAACAGGTATGTTGCCCTCTTGCATAGACATATCTGCTTTTGGTTGACTGGCATCAAAATCATGCCCCTTAATATCTGGCTTTGAAAAACCAAATTTTGGAAGTGAAAAACTCGGCTTCTTCAATTTCACATCAAGCCCTTTCAAGTCAGCTTCAGGTATATCTGCTTTGCATTCAATGGATATGCCTTGAACATCAATATCAGGTTGGGGTAGTATTACCTTACCTTCTGCTAGAGTAACATCAGTTTCTCTTATTGTGCCCCGTATATCGGCCTCTTTTTCAATCTTTGGAATTTGTCCAGACACCTTGATGTCTGAATCATGAGCAGTAATTTCTATTCCTTTGCTGTCCGTATCTGCTGATGGTAAACTTGCTGTACCTTTTGAACTTTTGACACCAAATTTTGGCATGTTAAATTCTGGTAGTTTAAATTTGGTTGGGGAACTAACAATTGTTAGTTCTTTCTGTTCATCTTCTCTTCCTGGAAATGTAACTTCTGCTGTTTGTTCTTTTACAGGTACATTAACCTCTGGTATGGATACTTCAACCTTTTCTATACTGACATCAACTTCCGGAGTGGCAGTGTTTGTTTTGGAAAACCCAAACTTAGGAAATGAGAAGCTTGATCTCTTCACTTTTACTTGCTGTCCTTTGGAATCAACATCAGGCATGTCTGCACTCTTTTCAACTTTAGATTCACTTTTGGGTGGCTGTACTTCTAATTTGATGTCAGGTTTAGAAATATCACTTTTTATATTTGTTCCCTCTTGTTCTGAATCAGTTACATTAATGTCTAATGCTCCTTTTTGTGATTTAACACCAAATTTAGGGAAGCTGATTGAAGGGAGTTTAAACTTTGTTGGAGATCCAAAAATTGTTGAACCCTTTTGGTCAGACTCCCCCTTTGTCACTTTAATGTCTATATTTGCTTCTTCTAGGTCTATAGTACTTTCTGGTGTGGAGATATCTGTTTTTTGCATACTTACATCAACCTCGGGGGCTTTTACATGTGGTTTTGAAACCTCAAATTCAGGTAGTGTCTTTAAATGCACGTCTAGGCCTTTAGAACCACGTTCTGGTGGGTGAATTTTCCCCTTAGTTGTTATCTCTGTTTTGTTTAAATCAATTTCCTGTACTTCAGCTGTATCCTCTGCCTTTGATGCACTTAAATCAAACCCTTTTACTTTGGGAAGTTCAATACCGAACTTTGGCATCTTAAGCTTTCCCCCCTGTCCTCCAAGATCACCATCTTCAACATTTACATTCACACTTACAGATTGTCCCTCAGTTGCTAGATGAGGTCCCTTTATATCAACTGATGGGGCTTCACTTGATATTTTTATTTGTGTGCATGGACCGCTCATTTCAGGTTCTTTAACAGTTATATCTACATCTGGCACAGTTTTCTCTTCCTCCACAGCTTGTCCTGCAATTTTTGGGAAGTTGATTGAGGGGAGCTTAAATGTTGTTGTGGCATCAAAAGTCGTTGTATCTTTTTGCTCAGCTGCAACATTTGACACTGTGATATTTATACTTGGTTCTTTCATTTTCACATCACCTTCTGGTTCAGGAGTATCAACTTGTGCAAGATTGACATCAGTCTCTGGGGCCTTGATATCTGGTTTAGAAAATCCAAATTTAGGAAAGGAAAAGCTTGGTCTTTTCATTTTTACACCTGGGTCTTTTAAATCAAGTTCTTGATCTATTTTGCTTTCTATTTTAGGTTGTGGTACTTCAGCTTCAGCTGACAGTTCCCCGAGTTTTGTCTTTGGTAAAGAAATATCAACTTTTGACTTTGATGATTTGGCCTCTGTAAGTGACAGGGTGTATTGATCTCCAGTATCTACCTTTGACTGATCAACACTGATTGAGGGTTTCTTCAGCTCTTCACTGGGCACATTCAAGTCAATTTTTAAGTCTGATGCTTCTCCTGATGTAAATACATCTTCAGCCTCTAAAGTAATTTCCTCACCCTTCAAATCTGTTATTTCAGATTTTACTTTGGAAGGTGAACTTCCGAATTTGGGTAGTTTGAAAGTAGGAAGTTTGAATTTGAACGGTGACCCTCCAGATGTTGAATCATCTTTTAACATCTCAGTTGTTTGAACATTTAAGTCAGACTCAAGATTCACATCCACTTCACCTACTGCCACAGATGTATCACCTCTCTCAACATCAATCTCTGGAGCTTTAACTTCTTGTTTAGAAAATACATGCTCTGAGCTTGGCTTTTTCATTGTTACCTCCATATTCAAAGAAGCCTCAGGTATGTCTGCTTTTCCCTCAGCACTCACAATGTCATGTTTCAGTGTAGGCTCAAGTTTTTCTTCATCGGTTCTTGATGCACCCTTTTTAAATTCCGGTCCCTTTAGCTTTGGAAATGAAAATTCAAATTTTGGCATCATAAATCTACTCCCTTGACCTCCAGGATCGGTGTCTTGAATCTTTATTTCAGCATCCACCGGTAGAGTTTCGAAAGTTGCTTTTGATGGTTCTCTATCTTCAGTACCTAAATCTTTATCTTGTGATGCAATTGCAGATGCTGCCTTTATTTCTAACTGTTCATCATCAGCAGCTTTTGCAATAGACTCTTCTCCGGTCTTTGAAATGGAAATGTCAAATTTAGGGAGAGAAATTGTTGGAAGCTTGAATTTAGATGGAGAACCAGAAGTACTTTTGCTTTTCAACTGCACTTCAACCTCTGGAGCAGGAACCGTCACCTCAGTCTCTTTGATCTCAGTGTCTGGCACAGATAGTCCTTCTTTTTGAAGACTGATGTCAGCATCAGGGATCTTAGGGTCAGATTTGGAAAAGCCAAATTTTGGAAATGACATTTTACGTTTTTTGAGTTTAGTTTCACTCTCTTTTTCTTTAGCCTCGGGGATGACTGCATCTACTTTACCTGAAGGAACTTTGACTCCCATCTCAAGTTTCTCGGCTTGCACTTTCAAATCTTCTATAGCTGCTTCTTGATCAAGACCATGACCTACAAAGCTCAAGTTAACCTCTGGTTTAGAAAATGCATGGTCGGGAGACAATACCTTTTCTTTTTTCTTTTCAAAGTGTGCATCAAAAGCCTTTTCTACCTCTGTATTAGATATTTCCACTTCAGGTTTTGAAACACTAAGGATAATTTGTGGAGTTTTCATTTCAGGAAATGATGGCTGTTCTCCAGACAGTTCAGCTTCGGGCATTTTAATTTCCATGGTAGGGTCATCTGTGGTGACTTCAGGCATTTGATTGTCAAAGTCTGCATCTGTTGATTTTGGAAATGAGACACCAAATTTTGGAAATTTAATTGTGGGAAGTTTAATTTTTGTTGGAGATCTTGGAACTCTCTCAGCCTGGTCAGACTCTGCATTTGATTTTTTGGTGTCTATAATTGGTTCTTCTTTGTCCATACTATCAGCTGACTTGCAGGGTTCAACCTTTGGAAAGCCAATGCCAAATTTTGGTTGTGTAACTGTAACCCCCTTGTCCGCAACGTCTTCTAGTTTCATGCTTATTTGTGTTTCTGGAAGGCTTACATCAGGTTCTTCAAAATCTATATCTACAAAGGGCATGTCTTTCACTACCTTGGATGATTTCCCACTAAATTTTGGTAAGTTGATAGAGGGGAGTTTAAATTTTACTGGTGTACCACCAGTTGTTAGATCTTTATGTTCAGCATCATCCTTTGAAACTGTTAAATTCACATCTGACTCTTTTATTTTCACAGAATCTTCTTGAATGGATAAATCAATCTGTGGAAGACTGACATCAATGTCTGAAGCTTTGATGTCTGGTTTTAAAAACTCAGCAGCTTTAATTCCTCCAATATCATGGTCAGTCAGACTAACTTCAACCTCTGGTTTAGAAAATGAAATATCTTCAGACAATTTTTCTTCTTTTTTCTGAAACTCTACTTTTGGTATGTTAATACCTTTGATTTCTGTTTTTCCCTCGGGTAGAGACAAGTCAACTTCAGGTTTGGATACACTGAGAGTCATTTCCGGGCCTTTTATGTCAGATAGTGCTGTAGATTCTGCAGATAGTTTAGCTTCAGGCGATTTAACATCCTTTGTAGTTTCATCTGTGCTGACTTCAGGCATTTGAATATCAGCCCCAGCATCGGTTGTCTTTGGAAAAGAAACACCAAATTTGGAAAGTTTAATTGTAGGAAGTCTAAATTTTGTTGGAGAATCTGCTGAATCTTTGAATTCAGCTTCTACATCTGTGGTCTTACTTTCGGCATCTGGTTCTGTTACATCTGCACCTTGTAAAGAGCCCTGTGCAGTTGAAATAGTTATGTCAGCATCAGATACTTTAGCATCTGATTTAGAGAATCCAAATTTGGGAAATGATATTTTCCTTTTCTTCATTTTAGACTCTGTTTCTTTTATATCAACTTGTGATAGTTCAGATGGCTCCACTTCAGTTTTTCCACTAACCTTGATGATCGATTTTTTAGATTCCTCAGGTAACACATCATCTTCTTTCTCTGTTGGCAATGCGATACCAAACTTGATCAGTGTGAATCCACTCTCCTCTGGAGCATCTTCTACACCCTCAACCTTCATGTCAACTTTCCCAACCCTGTCTTTGTTCGGCTTTTGTGTTGTCTCGCTGGAAATGTGGTCTTTGCTACGTTCGACACCTGCATAAATTTCAGGTGTTGAGAGTCCAGTTTCCTCCTGCTTTGATTTTACCTCTGTCTTGGGGATTTTTATTTTTGGAACAGAAAAATCTATGCTTGGCATTTTTAATTTACTCCAAGCTTTGTCTTTTTCTGAACTATATGCTTTGGGATCAGTCTCAGATGTTCTCTTCTCAGAATCTAATACAACCTCTTTTATGTCATTTTCTTCCACTGTAACATCCTCTTTTGTGGGGACTTGAGTTGTTCCTTTCATAGATTTCCCTCCAATTTTGGGCATTTTTAATTTAGGCATTTTCTTTTTTTGTGGAGAGGAATCTGTGTCTTTGCTTTTGATTTCAACCTTCAGTTCTCCTTCAACGTCTTGTTTTGAGGTTTCCTTAATGGTGCGTGTGCAATCCTCATGTTTAATCGTTAGATCACCCTCGATATCATGTGCTTTTTTAGTTTCATGCTCAGGTGTACAGCTTTCACCTTTTTGAGATTTTTCAAATGCTGCGTGGTCTTCATCAAGAGATATTTTTGTTCCAGTTTTCACCCCCTTGATTGCATCATTATCGCTTTTAGATGATGTGGCCTTTTTTGGTAATTCAATCCCGATACCTGGGAAACGAATGTCAGGTGTCATGATCTCGAAACTAGGCATTGATACCTTTGTTTTCTTTGATTTCTTTTCATGTCTTTTTCTGTCAGCTTTGATATCTGTATCAGTATAGTCTTTCAAGGCCCCATCTCGAGTGTCTTTATCTTTGGCTACTTTGATTTTTTGCAGTTGAACTGATTGTTCAATGGCTTCCATTCCTGGTATTTCAATGTCTTCACGCTTTGGAAGTTTGAATTTTACATCTGGGGTTATACCTGTTTCATCATGATGAAATTGTTCACTTTTGGTCAAAAAAATGGCTTGATCTTTTGAAGCAACAGGAGAACGTCTCTGTTCCTCTTTATCCATTGTGTCAGGAAACTTAATGTTGATTTCTGTGCTCATGCTCGAAATTTTGCTAGGGGAACCTTTAGGTGTCATGCCAGTCTTGTCTGATTTCATTTCCATGATTTTGATCTCTCTCTGTACAAGGACTCCTGTAATGTCTCTCTCAGGTAATTTAAAGGCAGGAAATTTTGATACTGCTTCCTTTACATCCTCAACATTAAACTCTTCTGCTTCCCCATGAGCTCTGGGTTTTTCTTTTGAGATATTTATTATCTTCTCAATTTTTTGTTCTTTAATTCTAGGAGACTTGAACTTGGCTTTTGATCCCTTGTCCTCCATGCCAGGAATCTCAATTTCCTCTCGTTTCAGGAGAGGCACTTTGTTTGGGTCTTTTTGTCTTACAGTTATCAAGTCTTCCTGGTTGAATTCAGAGAGATCCATCTTAGGTAGTTTAAAATTTGATTCAATATTTGCTTTTTTTGTTACTTCGGTGTCAATGCTACTCTTCCTGTTTTTGTCCACTTCCAGGGCATGTGATTTTGGCTGGTATATAACTGGTGATGAAGTGATTGGTTTCTTTGTGTCCATTGCCTTTGAAGAGATATCTTGTTCTTTTTGACTCTCTAAAGTGAAAGTGTCTGGGGTAAATTCTAGTCTGTTTCCCGTGTTTGCAAAATGACTCTTTGATGTGGCTATGTCTGCCATTGGTCCCCTGGTTCGAATCCCGTAACTTTCTGTCTCTAGAATGTTTCTTTCTTTCTTTTCCTTGCCGCTGCCAATTCTTGGTGATTTGCTTATTGGTCCTACATCTGGCATGTCAAGAGAAACATCAACTTCAGGTATGTCCATGTCCAATTCTCCTGACTTTTCTAAAATCTCTTTATGTATTGGTTTGCCATCAGAATCAACTTGATGTCCAACTGCTTCAATTTGTGATATTACGTTAGGACTATCCATAATATTGTCCAATGCTGATGCATCCGAAGTTTGCATCCCACTTGTGGAAGATTTTAATTGGCTTTCTGTTTCTTTTTCATATGTATCCTTTCCTGGAATACTAACCCTTAGTTCCGATCTCTCTCTCCTTTCTTTTCCATCCTCCCCAAGAGCAACTGTAATATCAGTAGTCTTTAAAGTAGAGTCCAAACTGATGAGCTCAACCTTATGCAGTGATTCAGTCGCTGGCGAAGTCGGGAATGTATATGCATTCCTTGCTTTAGTTGAGTCAGTATTTTCAGCTTCATTCAAGATTTTAGGGCTCTCTAACAAATTAATCCCTGGCACTTGCTCTACAGCTATATTCATAATAATTTGGTTGTCCAAGACCTCCATATTGTCTGTTGTTGGCACCTCTTCATTTTCTTGGGTTTCTTCAACAGATTTGCTCCTGCAGCCTGCCATCCTCATCTTAAGTTTCATTTTGTGCATCTTTTTCTTCTCTTTTCCATCTGGGGATTTTAATGGAGACTTAAGAGGAGATTCTGTGTCACTTGTTGGTGGACTTATCTCTAATTTTCTTTGTTCTTCTGCTTCTGATGTGCTGTGAGATCTCTTAAAATTTGCCCTGCGACCTTTGCTAAAGGTGGGGAATTTGGGCCAAGAGATGCGATCATGTTGTTTTTTCATCTTTCTTCTACCTCTCATTTCTGGTCCTCCTCCCTCCTCTTCTTCCTCAGCCTCCTCACCCTGTAAACATTGATGAAGCAGATATAGGGTCAATGAAATCTCTAAAGAAGCTTTGTAGTATTCTGTAATTGAATATAATCAACAGTGTGATAATTACAATGGTTATATCTGGCCTCATTGTCTCAGCATCTTCCTGGGTTCTTGGAGGTGGTTTGCGTTTCAGACAGAATGCCACTTTATATGGTTGAGCATGCTCAAGAATCCGGAGAGCGTCTTCATATGACACATCATCAAAGTATACTGTAGCACTAAGAATCTGATCACCTGAAAGGCCAAAGGGAAGGATATACATGAGGATGAAGTGAAAAGATAGATGAAACACAAAATTAGCTGTATTCTAGCATCAGAAATGTCCTATAATGTGCTGTAATAATTATGACATCTCACCCTCTTTCACACTTAGATGCTTTGAGGCAGGTGACTCTGGTTTTACTTCTTTGATGAAGATGCCATCCTTTCCTCCTCCACTTACAACCAAACCCTCAGCACAGACTTCTTTTTCAGTTTTCACTATCATTTCTGACTGATCATTTTGCATGCCCTGAAACAAAAGGCAAAGTCATTTAGAAATCTGTTCATACTTCTCATTATTCACATTTCTAATCATCTGTATTCTTCACTAGAGAGAACTTTAGGTGTGTCTGACCTCTGTTTGATTCATCTTGGCAGAGGAACGCTTGTCAAACAGTGAGCCGAAACCAATCCGTTTGCTTTTTTTGGAACTCTTGGTGGGTGAGTCATAGAAGTCACCTTCAGCCTGGCAAAATATAATCTATTAGTATAATAGTTCAATCAAATACAGCATTATGAAATTCTAATTTTGAGTTATCACACGTAGCAATAAATAATTAAGATAAGGGTGTTAAGTCACCTGTTTTTCGTATTTTTCTGTAGTGGGGAATTCCTCAACAGGAGAGGAACCCTGAGGACGAGGTCTTTCCTCCTCTAAAACTTCAGGCTCCTCACATATCTGTTACATTAAAGATACCAATTAAAGATTATTTAAAAAATCAAACAGTTTAAAATAGAGAGACAAATTGAAACAAGTGTATTTGAAGATACTGCTGTACTTGAGTGATACTAACTAAATCGTCATCTGTGTCTTGTTCTGGTCCCTTCAGCCTTCGCCCTTCACCTGTTGTGATGAAACATAAGCACTTGTAAATATTAAGTGTCAAGCTATGTGAATACATACTGTAGATTACACATCTGACTGGTAATCAAAATGCTCAGATGCGACTTGAATTTGATTCAAGGTGCATTTTTGCACACATGACTGAAATTTAAAGAATCTATCGTAAACGTCTAGAGCCTGCTGGTCATCAGTGCCATTAAGACCTTCCATATTGCTGTTTAACCGTTTTTAGTGATTGGAGAGTCAATGGGGGATCTGTTTTGATGGACCGATCTTTATTTCTGCAAAGATTGCAGAGTCTAAGGCAAGATTTCCTGCTAGATATTCCCTCAGGAACCAGAGAGTCTACCTGCTTCTGTTGCTTCCTGTAAAATGAGGCACTGTATTGATCTGAAGGGGTTGGCTTACACTGCCAGCAATAAGGACAACATGGAAACATTGACTTCGATAGATCCGAAAAAGAACAGTGAAACTAATATGGTTATAAATATCTCCAAATGTGGTATTGGGAAATTATTAAATAAAAAAAAAAAAAAAAACTTTACAGCATGAAGACATACAGTAATTCCCTTGCACAATTAAAAAAATTGTATGTATTTAACAGTATTGTGCAATAAAGTTTAAATATTGCTTCCAGCAGCAAGAATACGCTAATAACCGACTTTCTTCTGAGAAAAGCATTCATTTCCAGTTTCTCATAACACAATGCACTTAAAATAAAAGGATCGTTTAGGTACATATACATTTTCCATGAGCCTCACTCTGTCCTGGCCATTAACCTGCACTTTCCTGCAAGCACTTATCCAGGCATCAGGTCTAGATGGCATTAAATTACACTGGAGATTTATGTATGTGCATGTATACCATGTAGCAGATGAATAGTATGATGACACTCACAGATTGTTCTTATCTTTTCAAAGTTTTTAATAATCAGACATTCTAAACTTCGGAATGCACCTATGAAAAGTGCTAAATGAAAGTAACCAGTTATGCACAGTTAATAAATAGATTTATTAAAGGGATGGGAAAGCTCTTCCCATATCTTTTGTTGATGTCAAAGGCTTTGTGAACAATCCAAATCAATGGTATTTTGTTGAAAATTAATGTCGTCAATCTGTCATTAGGCAGATGCCAACATTGACAGGTTACACACACACCCTTCATCTCAAAAATGAAAAACAAAATTATTGTGCAAACCACAATTAGGCTCTTAAAACCTGTTTTTTTTTACCACAGGTAAAGCAATATTTCATACTTGAAAGGGGGTTAGCACCAGTTTTGATTGGTGCTTTTTTTCTTACCCAACTCCTTAGGTTGAGAAACCCTGTTATGCTTAGCCTTTAACAATAAGTGAATGGTACAGTGCGAAATAAACAATCAAGAGGAGCCATTAATTTAACAGGTCACTACTGTGTTAGGTCACTACCAATAAATGATATTGGCTAAACCAATGGTTTAAGTCAGGGTTCCTCAATAGGCGGCCCGCAGGCCACATCGGGCTTGAGAGAGAAAAATGTTTGGCCCGCGCTAATGTCAAATAGTGTTGTCAAGAATTTATATCGGCCATCAGCTACTGTGATCTAAGATATTGTCATCGGCCATCAAAAAAACAACAAAAAAAACACTAGTCGGTAGGGGTGTGCAATATTGACAAAAAATATCTCGATATTTTCTAAGATTTTTCCGATAATGATAATCAGACGATATTTTGCATCAATCAAAAAAAATTTATTAGGCAATGTAATTGGTGACATCTTTCCATCTATCGCTTTTTCTGTCGTAAGGAACTTTCTTGCTAAATGATGTGCCCATGTTTGTTGCGTCAGTGTTTTTGATTTTGCTCTGTCTTCTGCAGACGCGCCGTGTTCAGCTGACTCCTGAAGCTTTTCATAATCCTCATATTAGGGTAAAGGCTGTGATTAATTAATGCGCAGCTTGTCAGAGCTGTACAGCTGTGATCAGTAATAAATGCTTCTCCATCTGAAAGCCAGAGGGCGCTCTTGTGCAGGAACTCATAATACACCCTGCAGCAGAAGATGTGTCATATAACATGTCATATCGCTGTAACTGAATAAACAGAAGATTGAAATGCTTTGATTCATTAAACATGACTAATAAACATACAACTGACTTATTCTGTGTAAGAAGCCACATCATCTCACAGAAGGATGCTCAACTGTCGTTATGAAGCGAGTTTGGAGTAAAAACATGTTATTAAATGTTGTCTTTTGTTTGACAAGAAATTAATAAATGCTTCTCATCTCTGGAAAGATGTTTGACGGCCGTTGCTTTTTCAAATGTACATTATAAGCGACTCAAACTCACAGTGCTTTCAGATGGACAAGCATTTGGAGCCATACTTCGTTGACAAGCTTCTTCACAGTTTCTTCACTCATTTTAACTTCTGTCAAACATCACTCTCTGAATACGCGCACGCAATAGTACTTTGTATATTCTTAGCAACATCACGCAGTGAATTCGTGAAACACTTCATGCAGCGTTTTGATTGGTTTTTAAAAATGAGTGAAATACTCGATAATATGATTTGGCATATCGTTAAAACATCAATTACGATATATATAACGCACACCTCTACCCTTCGGTGGCCTATTGTTGGCAGAATTTGGCCCTTGGTGAAAAGTAATTGAGGAACCCTGGTTTAAGTAAACTGAAGTGAACTGATGTGTGCAGGAGAGATCAGCGATGATTGTAATATTTTAAGTGAGAGTTTGGTTTAACATTTATGATGAACAAGCAGATGAATGACATAGCTGGGGTTTTGATGTTCAATATGTTGTGCAGCTCAACAAGTTTCAACAAAGGTTTTATTCTGGCTGCTATTGTAGTTAAACAGGCTTAAGATGTTTTTTCAGTCTCATCTTTATAATATCTGCCCAAAACCAACAGCAAATGGAACAAGCCTAAACAACAGGCCTTATTTTTGTGTGATATTTGTATATTGTTTTGAAGCTCCCCACCCGTGTCAGGTTAGGTTAGTTTTGAATTGCAACATATTTAGATATGAGTTTAGCATGTGAAGGATGATGATGCATCAGCCGATGTGTTATTATAGGAAATAAATAGAAACATTTGCTAATTTAGTTGTTGTAGCACAACATTTTAAATATTAAAAGAGAAGTACCCCATCTACTGGGGTAAGATAAACTTGGACAAACTTTTATACAGTGTATAAATGATTTTGTTATATAATTCTTATAAATATTTATATTTATTTAAAGTGTCATTAGTTTAAAATACTAAATAATCTATTGTATTTAAAATTTTATTTTGACAATTTAGTTGATTATAATTGAATAACCGATGACAAACAAAGCAGATCACTAGTAAAAGAGATTTCTTTCAAAGATGTGTAAGTCATGGAATAATTTTACAGAGATAAGAATATTTACATATTGAATTACCATATATTAATTGAAGATAAGTCATAATAGAAACAGTGAAATCAAATTGAATGAGTTCACTCAATTAACCTGTAGGTTTTAATGAAAGCAAAGATGACTGAAATGTACATGCAATTCTTGGATATACTGCATAGGAACCACATTAATTACAATAACTGTGTATAAAAAAAAAATCACAATAGTAATAACATGCCACTTGGGGCCTTCTGTACCAATTCTGTGATTTGTCTGGTCCTTTTTTATGTTAAAAAAATTACTTCACAAATCTAAAAACATTGATGTGTCCACAAATCCCTCATTAACTAATATACACACACATAAAAATGATATTCAACATAATACAATGTCATAGATCACTATTTTCCAGAAACATTAAAAAAAAAAAAACTAAAAGAAAGATTTCGGCTGAGTAAATATAACAAATGTTGAGATTCAGATAAAAAGACAAAATTAAAAATAGCATTGCGATTCATCAAAATTGCTGAGATGAGACTTTGTGTCATCATCTATGGTCAGGAGAAAATGAAGGAGGGTCATCTTACCCCAACCAACCTATAAATGAGGCTGTCTGTTGAGTAGCACGGAATGTAATAATTATGAATAAAATACATAAACATCTTCTGTAAAGGCCATTTTCCATCATTAATAAGTTACTTGAAATACAAATCAACACCAAACCATGTTGAAATCATTCCTGGGCTCTTCTACTTCAGAAACATGTTTCCATTAGGATTACAAATAAGATATGTGAGCTCTGCTGTAGGTGAAAATCTGCTTAAGAATGCGACTGACGGTTCAGGTAACATACTGTATTGCACCGTACTGCCTTTAACAAGTGTTAATATAAGTCCAAACATCTGCCAATATCAAAATAGCCTAGTTTAGATCTAACATATGTGTATGACACGGATGCCAAGTACCACACCAGTTAAACAATAAAGGCTAACAATATTAGATTTGCACCTACCTGATCTGTGGTTTACTTGGATGAATATATGTTTCACTGTGTTCCAGGTAGTAATTTACCTGCACAGCATGCATTGACAGGACTGTTTGTGGGTAGTTAGTTTTAGAGAAGATGAAGAGCCCTGCCCTTTTTGAAGACTTTTAAAGGTATGACACAACCCTGTTTCAGGGCTGTGGTTCAAGCTCCTGCTAACACCATTGTGCCAAAGAACAAACATGTGAATGTGTTGCACTGCTTGCACACAATCACAAATGTGCGGTCTTGAGATTTTAGAGATTTTTCTAAGCAAAGAATTGTAGTGAGGGTGTTTATGTCCCTCTGTTCTCCAATGATTGTTTAGTTTAAATTTGAGTTGAAGGAAATAGTTATGACATTAGTGTACAGTGGGATGTGAATGCAGAATGAAGACAAGATCTCAAGGAGTTTAGAGATTTTGGACATTGTGATTTTAGCCACACAAAGAATACATAAACAATAAGTGCTTAAAGAATAGATCAGTTTACACAATGCAAAGCAAGCTGTCAATTTCATAATGACAGAGTGTGTATGTGTGTGCGTTTTAGCCATATTTATTTGTCTTTAATTGAGCTGGACCTGAGTGCTATTGAATTGAATTGTCTGAGAAATTCAAAGTTAGTAAATTCATAACGCAGTTACTCCCTAATCAAATATTTGCTCATTGGGTGCCGCTCTAAAAGTGATAAGAATGTGTTTTATTTAAGTGACCAAGCAGTATAATTTGTATTACTATAGATCCTGTAATACTACTTATAAAGTATAAAAAATGCATGCACACATAGATTCTGCTTATGTTTTTATGATGTTATGTTATGAAGATTTTTACATCTCATTTTAAGATTGAATATTTTAATCTATGCTGTTGATCATCACTACAAATAGTAACTAGGGTGCATTATGTTAAATTTGTGTGTCTTGTGATGGAGAGATAGATATATTATGATCACATTTATTATTTCTAAGTGAATTTGGGATGTAGCTTTATCGTTTTATTTGGGGCTGAGAGAGGAGATGTGGGATTATAGCTAGAACATAATTCTGGGAAGCTCTGCAAAGCAATATGAAAATGAAGGCTGTGCATGTGTTGTCCAATTTGAACAATGAGCCTTTGGATATTGTTTAGGGGTGTGGACACTGAGTGGTGTGACCTTTGGTAGACCATATTTTGCTGACCCCAGAACATATTTTTCAATGGGAACCAAAGGTTTAAATAAATACAACTGTGTCGATCATAAAATTACACATTTGATTTGTTGACAAAAACCGAGTCTGCACTGAGTGCATGACATCTTCAGCAAACTGAAGTACTGAAGTCCGTTGAAATTTTTATTTGTGTTTGTTCTCAGATTTTGTATGGATTGGGATGTAGTATATAAGTTTTAAGGGTTTCTATGGAAGCTTGTTTCTACCACAGCATGACAAAATAAAAAAGGTAATTATGACTTTTCACTTTTTATCTCACAATTCTTTGTTTCTCGCAATTGTGAGTTCACATTTCTGACTTATTTCTTAGAATTGTGAGATAAAAACTTGCAGTCGCAAGTTTTAAAGTAAGAACTGTGTGATGTAAATTCCCGATTGCGAGTTATAATCAACTGCAGAGTATAAACTCGCAATTGTGAGTTATAAAGTCAAAACTGCAAAATGCAAACTCGCTATTGTGAGGAAAAATGTGCAATTCTGACTTTATTTCTCAGAATTGATATCTCACAATAATAATACATAATTCATAATAGCTCACAATTGTGAGTTTATATATGAGATATATAATTGCAATAAAAAACTCACAATTCTGACTTTATTTCTCGAAATTACGACTTTATTTTTCAGAATTTCATTGCAAGTTTCTGAGTTTTTAATTGAGAAAAAAGTCTGCATTGCGACTTTTTTGGAATTGTGTGATATAAACTCGCAATTGTGAGTTAAATCAGAATTGTGAGATACAAACTCACAATTGTTAGAAAAACTCGAAAGAAAAATAGAATTGTTAGAAAATTCTGAGTTAATTTCTCTGAATTGCGAGATATAAACTTGCAGTTTGAGAAAAAAGATCAGAACTGTGATATTTAAAATTGAAATTGCAAGTAAAAAGTCAGAATTGTCAGATAAAAAGTCAGAATTTCTTTTCTTTTTTTTGTATATGTGGCCAAACAAGCTTCCATAGGACCTAGTCATCTTGAGGATGATAGAGATGGTCGATATTTAGGTGAAGTATTCAATATTAGTAAAGTACTTATTGTATGCATGATTAATTATTTAAAAATGCAATATTAAGTCCTAATGTCCAAACCTTTTACAGACCTCCTTAACTGAAACAAGTATTTAAAATGCTGTTGTACGTTTCATACTTCATGATATTACAAGCTTAGCTGTACAAACGATAGAATTTCCCAACTACTGATCCCGTATGTTTGCATATCACCCATGACCAAGATTACAGGCATTAGAGGTTGTTTTCTGCTCCTGTGGCCATATGGACCCAGAGCTCTGCTCCTACGGCACACTAATATGGTTAATTAGCTGCTCGGCAAGTTACAGGGAGAAGGAACATCAATTCTGGCCTGCACTCATAACATCATACACAAGCCTCTTTCAGGGTCAAGTGGGAAAGACTTGTTTGTATTCAAAATATAATTGAATTTCAGGACCGGAGAGGGAAAATAAACTGAAAACTGAATTGGATTTTCTTCCCTATTAAGAACATGGGACCAAGTTCCCTCATGTTTCCAATCAATCAGGAACATTAATTGATACATTTATGTGCCAACAGGATAATGCCTTTAGAATTGAAGGGAAGAGAGAGTTCTTCCAGAAAAAATATTATCATCTCTTATTCACCCTCATGTCATTACAACCCTGTATGTTTAATAAATAAGACATGTTAAAAATGTCTTGATGTTTTTTCTCCACAATAAAAGTCAATGTTGTATAGGACCCCATTAACTTACAAAATATCTTGAATCATACAGGTTTGGAATAATATGAGGTTTAATAAATGAAGACAGACTTTTCTTTTTTGGATAAACTTAAATATACAGTATGGGGGAAAAAAACCAAGGTTATGATTATCTAGGCATATTATCAGTTCCGATATGAAAGGACGTGATGATCCCATTCTCGGAATTTCTGTCCTACATTTAACCCCTCCAAGTGCTCACACACCTGGCGCAGCCCGGGGAGAGATTGGGTGATGGGTGCCTTGTTAAATTGTAGCTGGAGAGCGGAAGAGAGTGCTGTTCATTCACTCCCCCCCACCTACATTTCATGCCGCTACTGAGACTCGAACCTGCAACCTTCAGGTTATAATTTCGACTCTCTATCCATTAGGCCAAGAAATATGCAAACACTCTCATGTTCATAATTTATTCATTGGCTGGAGGACATTAGTGAGATTCTGATATTTATGACATTTTAAGAGTGGACTCTAATGCGCATAATCAATGAGTGTTTTATGGACAGCGGATACACTAATATTTGAAGAGCTTCTCTATAAATATGCTTTTCTTACTGAAAATGTGCATCTAAACATGAACTCAAGAGGTGCTCTAGTGACTGGTACTAGAAACTGTGGCCTATATCCTCCTTGTTAGAACGGACAGGCCCGGGTTCAAATCCCGCTTAGAGCGGGCGGTCCGAATCAGAGGAGCTACATAAAGTTACTACTAATTACTAAATTTAGTACTGTAATGTTTTGTGAAATATTGATTTGTTTTTCACTTTATAATGCAAACAACAGTTAACCAAACGGGTAATTACTGTAGCTTTTTCCCATTCTTTTTCCATCGTGCAAATAGCAGCTGCCCATGTACTAATTCAAAAATGTACACAAACGTCCAAGACAATTTTTTTTATTGAATTTTGATTGATCTGGATGGATTGAAAGGATTGAATATCCATCTTCACACTTTGAGAATCTGACCTAACCTTTGTACTGACATGTTATCCTTGCAATGTACTCATCTTAGCGTGATCCTGATTCAATAATTTTCTCAGATCGCACAGATTGTGTGTTAATGCAATCTCACAAACGTTCACGGAAAAGCGCCAGACTGAATCTGTCATTGCAGATTCGCATCTGTATAAAACCAAAGCACAAAAACACATTTCATTTAATTAAATCCTGTGTATGTCATTCTTGGTTGTATATCTAGTAATTAAGCTGTCGTGCAGCTGTTGTGTTGTGATATGTTGGTTGCTCATTGCACCCTGTAAGATCACTAAAATATAGCTGTTGTCTCATTTAGGCTCCCTTCAGTGTGTGTTTATATTTCCAGAGCTTGAAGTTCATCTGAAGGTCAAAGAAAAAACTATTGATAAAGCTGCTTGTTGAACTAATTAGGACAAGTTGACAAATGAACTGGATTTCAAAGTTTTTATAACAAAGCCAAAAAGTGCAGTTACTGCCACATAGAATGACACAACCAAAGAAAACTTTAGACAAAGAATGTACCTAACATGTACATATGGCAAAGTCACTCCAAGTCGAAGACACCACAATGTAGTGAATCATATAATATAAATATGCGTGTGTGTGTGATTTAATACATTATAAAACTTATATTTGAAAAAAAATATATATATATTATATTTTAATAATATATAGATTATTTTATAAATTTATGTATTATATATGTTATTAATATGTAAAAATCAATCAATTTATCAATTTAAATATAAATGTATATATATATATAGTCCAATATATTACTGTAAAAATACAAAAAAAGATCTTAAGTTTTCGCAAATCCTTGTAAACAACACTATCCAAACTCAACAATTCCTAAACGCTCTGAAATCATGCTATCAATATTGTAAACACACTGCAGATGCTGTTGATAAAATACTGCATAACTCTTTTGACACACCCACAGCCACATAGCCACGCCCCCTTTACTGCAGACACACCCAGATCACACACAGTGCAGCGTCATCTCAGCAGAGAAATGCAGTGATGCTTGTAAACAAGCTCAGCACCAGTGTCCCACTAACACACACATGCACAGTCCAAATGCAAGACTGTATTGTCCTGCCACCAGAGGTGCTGACTGCAGAGATAAAAATAGCACTGAGCAGACAGAATGAAACAGAGCGAGAGCGAGAGAGGAAAAGCTAAAGAGACAGAGCAAAATAAAGAGCGATGCCCACCCGTGGCTGATGCATGCCAGTTGGGAAATGCCAGGTGAAAACAGTCACACATGATGGCTGTCTCCTGCAGATCTTGATCTGGTTTCTGGTGATGTCCCGTTTCGGGCAGCCTCGCTCTCTTCTTCCGAGGCTAATGAACCTGCTTCCTCTTTCCTCTTTTCAGTTAGTCACTCCAGATGCAGAGAACAAAATAAAGTCAGAGCCGGTGAATGATAATAAAGTCAGTCTGACTTGGTATGCGAGGGAGGGACAGAGAAAGATGTCTTGCTCCATCCACACTAGTTTGTCCACTACTTCAGGAGTAAAGCTGCTCTCTCCTCCCTGCCAGAATAAAGTCGATCTCTCTAGCACGATAAAACAATTAAAGGGGGTAAGGTTTACTTGGGACGGGAGGGGGGAGGATTGTCCTACACAACACAAATCCCTCCTTCTAAGCATCCCACTCCACCCTCCTGATCGCTTTGTCCAGTCACTGCAGAGACGCTCTTGACCGTCCAGCAGCTGATTGGTTCAGCACACAAGAAAAACATTCCAGGTTTATAGGCATGCGACAGAGATGCGTAATTGGATTTGACACCACACAGTGCATGTTTTCTTGTGTGATGGGTGACAGAAGGGGAACTGAGGATGCTGTTTGTCAGGTGACTGTGTTTAAGAGCAGCTGTTTACCTGAGCTGTCTGAACACAAACTTGATAAGTATGGTGCGTAGTTTTGTCTGATATAGAGTTGTGAGAGACGTGTTTGTGTCAAGGGGGAAGTCTCCCCTTGTTTCAGCACGACTCCATCCTTCTGAGGATGGCCACTCAGACCATGGCTAAATGATTTATCATTTCATTTCTAAGAATAAAAAATGATCTCAGAAAGGTACCAGACTGTGTGACGTCAACCTGAGACCAGTTCAGCCCGGCGGATTGGCACACTCTGACTACAGCAGTCGAATTTTTTAGCATTTGTGGATCTAAATCTAATGAGTTAAAAGAAAAGTCTTGATTTTTTTTCCCATTTTCCCAAGCTCTTCTGTATCTCATCTTTAGTTTCTTCATCTAAGAAGTTTGTCTTAGGCAAATAAACGTGACATTGCCGAAATCTCCTGTTTCTTTTTCTTTTTTTGGGGGGTCTGAGAAACATAATAATCTCACATGTGTCTAGACTTTCATAAGAGATCTCAACAATATAGCTACATTTACATGCATTGAAATAAACTGTTAGGCATCAGGTTGATTTATCAGTTTGACAGAAAACCTTCATTTAAACACCTCAGTCAATCTGATTGAGCTCACTCAGACTGAAAGGGGTGGTGTAAACCTGAAATAATCTGATCTAAGGAAAAAAATGATCATGTAAATGCTTGAATCCGACTATTGTCTCAGTCAGATACATATGTCAATTGGATTGCAACATTTAAGTCTCATATAAACAGAATATTCAGAATCAGAAATTCCAATTGAGGGCAATTTGTGCAAACCTGAAACTATCTCAAACAGACATTTGCTAAGGAATTGTTACTATTAGCAACAAAAATATTTCTTTGGGCTAAAATAATTTTAGTTGCTTTATGACATTGGTATAACAATGAATAAGATTAACTGCATTTGAGATGTGCTAGTGTGTTTTGGAAGCTAATGAGCAGGTTTGTGAAGCAAATTTGTATGCAACAATCAAAATAGGTAAATTAACATATTTGTGTCATGAATTCTTTTCTGGATGAACGATGTATTCACTTATTAGCAGTCTACTTATTCTTAATTAATGGGTCTATACAGTATATTTCAGAAACCCTTGTTATTAGTGACACCGGTGGCTGTTAAGTGAACTGCAGCCAGCAACATATTGCTCACACTCGTGCACATGCAAGTTAACGTACGAGAGACTGATTCAATGGCCAAACACTCATGGCAAAGTTCTCTTTTTTTGTTGCTTAGGAGTGAAAAGAAGTTAGAAATATCTTTGCAGCAATATACGGTTAACGAACATCCAGATGCTACCCACAGTGGAACCAAAGTGGAAAATGTAAACATGCAATAACTTTTCCTCAACAACAAAATAAGCAACAAAATGGCAATGGTGAGAAAGCAGTCGTTAAGCATCTGATCATAACAATGTGGATATGTTTGAATAAGTTCTGCAATTCACCGGCATGATGAGAACAGATGAGGTTATTACAATTACACTGTTATGATAGTTTGATTATAAAGTATTTCTGAGACTACAGACTATATAGATCTGGCTATGTGAGATTATGGTTTGAATTAATCTCATTTCGTTGGATGACACATGGACATTACAGTACAGAATAGCTTTTTCGGCACTAACATTGTATAAACATTCGTTTCATGTGTCATAGACCAAAAGTGAGGCTCTCAGGAGCACGTGTAAACATCAGATCCTTTGAATTTTCCCGGCGAAACCCACCCGAATCCTTCACATAAAGATTATTCTGCAGTCTTTTATAGACAACCTATAGGAAGTTGATGAAGGTGTCGATTTTTTGAGTTTCAAAGTTCACACTTTGGCAATATAGCGAAAATTCTTACAGCCCCTTTAATGTGATTATTATTTAATAGTATAATAAATATGATTATTTAATAATATTTTGTGTTGTGGCTTTCTATAAAGTTTAGCAAAGTCATTCAAAAGCATCAGAGATGCTCTGCTGGTAATTTGTGATACATTTCTGAAAGATTTGGATCAAATTCATCAGTAAAGTCGTGTGGATGGCAAATCAGACATGCTTTGAAGTTTTGAGTATTTATATATATATATATATATATATATATATATATATTCCCCATGTGTGTATATATATATATCTTGATTCTAATAGTTCTGTCTTAGGGTCTTGTAAACAGAAGGATCTCTGTGATTTATATTCAGCACAGATGCCCAATTCTCTTTATGTGTCTGCGTCTGAGACGGGGAGTGGCAGGATGATACTGCATTAGCCCCTGGCTGCTGCCCAAGAAACTGCACACCGAAATCAATTTAGGCACTTGAAAAAAACAGAATGTGCCCTGCCACCATCTTTGCCTAGGCGTCTTCTGCCAAGCCCTTAAAGACATGCATCTTCAGCCATTATGCACCACATATTCTGTGAATACTGAAAACGTAATTCATCCTCCAAATCCTTTATACATATTAACATGCATTTGTTGCCACAAATTCGGTGCCATGTACCAACCTTCCACTCATAGAGGGGAAAGTTTGAATATGGTAGGAATCAAAAGACTGGTCGGGTTTCTGCTGATAAGCAGATGCTTTTAATCTAATGAAAATAGCACTTCACCATTGACTTAGACAGTGATCCTGTGGCAACTTTAATCTGACGGGAATGAAAACAAGATTGTGAGGGATATTTGGTTTCAAACTACATATGATGTCTACCCTGCACTCTTAGGAGAAAAAAAGAAAACAAAAGCTCTCATTCAGGCTTGTACTCCCTTTGAAAAGAGTGTTGGGGCGTAACACATTACAAGTAATCAGATTACTTTTTTACAAGTAACTAGTAAAGTAATGCATCACTTTTAATTCACAATAAAATATCTGAGTTAATTTTTCCCATTTATTGACTGACAGCTCTCCTGTACCCATGTTGAGAGAAATTGTGAGTAAGTGCAGAGGCGTTGTGTGCAGAAATGATTTTAGATAAACATCACATTTGTTTCATTTTTTTTTTATTGCTAGAGTAGGAGGGTTGAACTTTCTTCTCCTGCATCCTCTTCTGCAATGTAGAATGGTAGTAGGCTGAAAGGTGTGTTTGAGTTGTGCCCTCTGCAGTACAGGAGTGAAAATGCTTATTCATTGCACTATTCGTGAGAAAGGGCCTTTACATTTGCCAAAAATAGAACTTTCTTTTTTTAAATACCAGCCCAGATGGGATAAAGTAACACAAACATAATGTAACACATTACTTTCCATAAAAAGTAACTGAGTAACTGTAACGCAGTTAGTTACTTTTTTAGGGTTAGTTAGTTTTTTCTTAACACAATATTGTAATGCATTACTTTTTAAAGTAACACTGTTTAAGAGATACTAACATACATTTATTAGCAATTTCTACCATTGAATTGTTCATTGTAATTAAATAAAAATGGTTAGTTATTCAATTAAGCTAATGCAAAAAATGTGTTAGGCAGCAATTACAACTTGTGCTCATAATGATTACAATATAAGGATAATATTTGGATCATTTTTGAAAGTTTTGTGTTTTGATCCTAAGTTGCTATCATCTGAAATCTTCAGAAGCAATTGTCTGCATCTCCTAAAAAGCTGGAACCAAACTGGAGTTGGCGCAATCTGTATCCGGGATGGGCACGAGGACGTAGCTGCTGTTCATAGCATTTTAGGAAAAAGATGATCTTTTGATACCTTTTTGGTATTATTTCAACTGATAAAACTGTAGTAAAAGTTATGAGAAGCATTATGTGAATGTTTGGCTAAAGAGCATGTGTGTCTGTCTGATCTCCAAACTTTTTCAATAAATCTATTCCATAGTTTAGGAGCCAAATGTGAAAAGCTCTACACAACCTTTAGTAGACTTTGATATCTATAGTAGTATCAGAAGTCCAAAGTTTAAAGTAATGGAACTATACTCTTTTTAACTATACACTTAAGTGGCCTTTTATTTCATTGCATTTATATTATAGTATTTGCAAGTACAGGTTTTTTAAAATTATACTTTTAAAATTTGCATATTCAATACAATTAAGTGTACTACTTTTTCCACAAAGGATATCTGATGTGAAAAATCATTTTAAGAGCATGGTAGTTTACTATCAACAATCAATCTGTCTAATATGTTCCCACGACAAATACTTGAACCAGCTAATCAAGATGTTCAGGGTTACTTGAAAATCATAGGTGTGTTAAAGCAGGGTTGGAACTGAAGTCTGCAGGAAGGCAGCTCTACAGGGTTGACTGTCCTTGATATATAACACGCACTCAACATGTTACCCTATTTCTGTCAATTAAAACTACCATAAAGGACGAGTTTTAGACATCACATGATCATTATCTCATACAGACTCAGACTCAGTATGTTAATAATGTATAGAGTGATGATTAAATCTTTGTCCAAATCCACATACTCTAAATTACTAACATATGAAGGGAAATTGTAAATTAGTTTTAAGTACATCAGGAATTAATTGTACTGTAAAAAGTAATGTTATAAATTGAAGACAGGTGGATGAAATTAAGGGAAGGGCAATCAGCTGAAAAGAAAAGTCATTTCAGATGTGGAGCAAGTAGATAAAATATCACAAAGACAAATTATCTTATTTGGTATTTTGTTTTGTACTTTCGTCCTAATATTCATTCGTTCAGACATTCAGTTCTCTCCATGTCCAGTCCATCATCCAAATACTGCTGCAGTTTCTGTATGAAACTGATACTTCATTGCTGCATTTGGATGAAGTTGCAAATTTTTTGCTGGATCTGCAACTTCTGATGGAATTACTGAGAGGCTGAGCCCTGATGGGCTGCGTGCAACGTCCCATACCACAGGAGACCATCTGTGAGATACTTTGAGACCAAAAGTACTACTTTGCATAACATACAGTTGACAGTCCTTCACCTGGATCTAATTACCCATGTTGACTCTGTAAAGCCTGACATATGAAAGAAAAATCAACAATAAATTGTTGAAGCAACTATTGAATATGTCATGGATGTTAGTGCCACAAGGGCTGGTCCCAGTATTTGAGAAACTTTTGATCTATTGGGATTCACACACAAAAATCTTTAGGGTTTACAGGGAATGGTCTGAAAAAGAGAAAATATCCAGTGAGCAGCAATTCTGTGGGTAAAAATACCTTGTTGATTCCAGAGGTCAGATGAGAATGGTTAGACTGGTTCCAGCTAATAGAAAGGCAACTGTAACTCAAATAACCGCTCGTTACAGAGGAGCATATCTGAACGTACAAGCCCAATCTTGAAGCAGATGGGCTACAGCAGCAAAAGACGCACCGGAGTCCACTCCTGCCAGCAAAGAACAGGAAACTGAGGCTACAATTCGCACAGCCTCAATAAAAGATTGGGGGGAAAAACGCCTTGTCTGATGAGTCTTGATTTCTGCTGCGACATTCTAATTGTAGGGTCAGAATTTGGCGTGAACAACATAAAAAACATGGATCCATCCTTCCTTGTATCAATGGTTCAGGTTGCTGCTGGTGGTGTAATGGTGTGAGGGTAGTTTTCTTGGCACACTTTGAGCCTCTTAGTGCCAATAGATCATCGTTTTAAAAGCCACAGCCTACCTACGTATTGTTGCTGTCTATGTCTATCCCTTTATGAGCACAGTGTACCCATCTTCTAATAGCTACTTCCAGCTGGATAATGCACCATCTCAAAGTTCAAATCATCTCAAACTGGTTTCTTGACTATACTCAAGTAGCCACAGAGCACCTTTGGGATGTGGTGGAATGGGAGATTCGCATCATGAATGTGTTTTTAAGTTTCATATTTGATGCGTCAGGCTTTTACAGAATGATATAGGAGAATATGGAGCTCACATTTGAGTAGAAAAAACACCTCAGTTTTATTCAGAGGCCCAAAATGAGCAAAATATGTAGTTTGGTGCAAGTAAAAAAATAGCCTGTAATGTAAATCAATACAATCTTTATAACACCATAGCAGACTTCTTACATAAAATACATATAAATGTCAGATGTCACTCTATATCTCTCAACAATATGTCTTAGTAAGATATTTAAATGCTTAGTTTTATGATCAAAGTTCTTTAGTTTTTATTTTGGGGGGCAAAACATAAATGCAATACTGTGATGATTGAGAGATATACAAATAAATGTTCCTGAAAACCCTGATGTTTCATATTTGATAATCACCTTTCATGGTTAAGTAAACCTATTTTGCTTCAGACTGGTCAGTGTTCATCTTGAAATATTACCAACAGTATAAAAACTTGTTACATTTACTTTACAAAATTCAGTAAATCTTTCACAGCAAAAAGATGCATGTACCATGACTTAATGTGAGATATAACCCATAAAGTAAATATGCTATTAATATTATTATTTTATCAGTGAAATGCATGTACTTTAATAGGCCTGTTTTTGTAGCATATTATACTTTAGTCCTCATGTGACTAAATTCCCTCATAAATATGTGTGGATAAAACTCAATGACAAAAATGTACCCTTAAGGTCCTGTGACTGCACTGACAAGAGTTAACGATTAAGTTAAAAAAAAAAAAAAGTTGTATGAATCAATCCACTGTTGACTCTTTTTTCTATGAACGTTTTCGAGGACAAGTTTGGCATGCTTGGAATATTTGGTTTGTTTTGGAAATTGGAGCCAGAGAGAGGGCAGTTGTTAAATTACAAACAATTTAATCTTGTTAATGAGGGTTATCTTAAGGTAATTACAAATGTACACTAGAATATAGTCATGTACTTTGTGTAAAACAAAATATATTTAACTGGGTACAATAAGGCCATTCATTACTACTGTAGCTCCCAGACATGCCATGGGAAATGTTTAATTTAATGGTTTGCAGTAAACCAGAGGACAACTGAAAATATTAGCATAGAAAAAAAAGGAGAAAAGTGAAGCTAATGGATAATACATCGTTGTAAATTAGTTCATTTTTAGAGCTAATTGAATCGGTAAGGGGAGGGCAGATATATGTTTTCCTGGGTTGAACCCACAACGTTAGAGGTTATGCTGTTATTCACTGTAACATTAACCTCAAGATGAGCTCATGTGTGCTGGAGGGAGGCCATAACAATGTCATAAAAATCATAACGACTTCACTAAGTCACATGATGTCGTAAAATCGTCTTTTCCCACAGGTGTCTAAATGATATTACAGCAGGTATATTAAAAAGAACAATTTTTACTGAAATACTTTTAATGACAATTCAATTATTGTAGATAAAGATCAGAGTCTGCCAGATTAATTCAGGCTGCATTACCTGCAGTCAGTGGCGGTTCTAGACAATTTTTACTAGGGGGGCCAAGGGGGGGCCAGTGTTTAACCAGAGGGGCACATTAAAAATGGTAACAAATTATATTTAAAGATTATTAACTTCTTTACTTTACAATCATATAAACATTTATTACAACATTGTACAACATTTGTACAAGAGTGCGTGCAGGTGCAAAAAAGGTAGGTTTATTAATGTTGATGATTATTATCAATGATTTGTGAAGGATGATTTGACACTGAAGACTGGAGTAATGATGATAAATTCAGCTTTGATCACAATTACACTTTACTATATATTCACATAAAAAACAGTTATTTTACATTTTAATAATATCTCACAATTTTAGAGCTTTTTTGTATTTATAATAACATAAATGCAGCCTTGGTGAGCAGAAGAGACTTCTTTCAAAAACAACCAAAATAGTACCGTTTCCAAACTTTTGATTGGTAGAGCATATCTGCATGTATTGCATGTATTTCAAAAAATGTAGGCCTAGAATTTACTTTAAAAAAAGAAACATTAGATCCATATTGACAATATTGATTTTGTTAACAAAAAAGGACGCTATGTCCTTTCCTCGTTTCAAGATAACTATCGGAAGAAAAAAAACCTGCATTACATTTCGTTGCCTAACCATCCCTCCCCACTTAACACGGGCAATAATAACCTGTTGATTACTTTACTCAAATGTATGTTATCGCAATGCAACAGCCAAGACAGATGAAGTTACGTGGTTAACATCACAACATTGTGCAGGAACAACCAGTTACTTACGAGATACGAGTCACTTACGCGGCCGGCGCCCGCTCTAATTTACCCGTGTAGAACGTTCCGTCACGTTAGTTCCGCTTTTGGCGCTCACGTGTAAAATCATAATAAAGTCATAATTCATTTTTTATTTTTATTTTTTGGTCAGCACAGGGGGGGCCACAGGGGTGGCCATGGAAATTTCTACAGAGGCACGGGCCTCCCTAGGCCTCCGTGTAGAACCGCCACTGCCTGCAGTTGAATGTTTACTTCCTACACTTCCCATCTACATTTCAAAGACTTGCTCCAGTAAACCTTCAGTCCGTAACATTTGGCGCTCTAGCGGTTAATAAACAGAACTGCATGCGTCTTGCGGAGGAACATTGTAGCCGGAACTACTTCTCTCTGTTTATGCCTATGACGAGCCACGCGGGTACGACCCGAACCAGCCTAAAATAGTTCGAATATAAACACTTATAGGTGTACCGTAGTGATTCAGGATAAGACAAAAACACGGTTTGGAAAACAGATTCATGATGTACTCGCTCATTATATAATTTTTGTTCATTTTGAACACAAAAAGGTTACGGACAGCAGCTTTAAAGTAATGACAAAGCTAAAGGGAACACAGAGGACTATCTGTCTCCGCTTACTCATGCAAACATCAGATTTATTTGATGAGCATTGACAAATGCATTTATACCTGCTGTCGCCCTTCACAGTGAATTCATTCAATTGTCTGTCTCCTTATATAATTCAGTGCTTTTTGATTGACCAGAGACAAGACATTATGCTGTTCCCTGATGCCATTTTGGAATGTTTTTGAGCTTTATAACTGCAATAATCCCAGTCCCACCACATCAACGTACACAAAGTATATGGAATGGCTCTCTTGCATCCAATACATTTTTAATCTTAGATTTCTCAAGTCACATCAATGCAAAATTGTATTACAAACACTATCATCTGGGGGGTTGTGGTATCAGACCATTTGTGTGTGTACTTATTAGATTTGAAACATGTGGCTGTCTCCATTTAATAAGTAAGTCTTAAACTTAATGATTAATTTATACAGTGTAGATTAGTGCAGATACATTGATGAATCAATTAAATGATGTCATAACGCTCATAAAAAGTAATTAACCACCAATAATTCTTGAGAAGTATTAGAAAAAAAAGTAGGCCTACTGTGGTTTTAGTCGAGACAGAAGATGAAAGATAAAAACAATGTTTTTATGTTAATAAATGCCTAAAAATCTCCTTACTGTGTAAAGTGATCGTGTCTCTTCAGAAGACTTGGAAAAAAAATGCTCAATTTATATAGTCTTTATGAACTTTTTGAAGTTTGCACGGGACTGCAGGTGCATTAATCTCAACTGCCATAAAGTAAACAGATGACAAACTGCATTAAAGTAGATCAGTGGTTGCAAATTGAGGAGTAGAGCAACATCCCACAGGAAAGTGGCTGAATGCCATAAATATACAGTCTTTGAACAACCTCTGAATTGAATTAGTGCTTGTGTGACCCGGATTCAACACAAACTCTGGGTTGTGACTTCACAAAGTAGAAATTTATGGTGGTATTGCCATTTAAAGACCACTTGTATCCAAGGCCGACACACAAAGATGTGTAACCTGACATAAAAAACACAATACCTTGGGTTCAGGACATAATTCAAGAGTTTCATGAACACCAAATGCCAACAGCGTTCCCAGTCACCATGCAAACACAACCCCTTTTAGCTCCAGTTTGATAAGACACTTCTCATGTGCTGAGCATGATGACGTCATGTGATAACGAAGTTGTTGAATAAAAAAGACTGCAATTCATTTTTGGTGCTTCTAGAGAAGCAGAAATCACACACACACTGCACTTTTACAACCCTGAGTTGACAAGTTCACTAATTTCTAAAATATGATTTTGGATAATCTGATTTACTTCCCTGTGAGAATCACTCAAACAATTTAAATAAACCACATGAGCAAAGTCATTCACTGTTCATAAATCATTTTAAAGTGGGTAGTGCAGTTTTGGACTGTTTTTGAAAAGCTTTGGCTTTAAATTAAATATCCATTCAGTGACTCAGCATCTTGTTTTGTTCACCGGGACACATGGATTTGAGTCATATTGTTTCATTGCCCTCTAGTGGAGCAGTTCATCAAACATGTTCAATGCAGGAAAAATGAGAAACCATCAACAGAGTGACTATAGGAAACAGTATAGTGAATGTAAATGGATTTATTAATTTATTTAATTAACATATGTATAAATGTATAAAACAATGCTTTTGATTGTTCTCAAGAGTATAACAAACAATTCATGATTTTAAACAAGTATAAATATAGAACTATGTTATTTTGACAATATAAAAGCATGCTTCTGCTGGTCTGGTTTATTTTTAATTTTAAGACAATGACAAATGTAAAAATCATTAAGGTTCAAATTAAAGTGATTAATCAAATCATGTGAAAATTGAACCATGTGAGACCATAGTTCACACATATTTTAGTATAATGTAAACATTGTTTATTAACCTTATGTCAATTGGGGGCTTTTTGCTCCATTTCCCTCCAGCTCTTCCACAGCAGCAAGTTTTGGCTCTTAGCCTTGGTGACCAGAAAACGAGGTAGTTTATAGCCATTAAACTGGCCTACTCCAGCATCCTTGCCCATAGCAATCAGCATAGTTACATTTCCTGATTGGGAACAGGATATTAGACATAAATTGGATTATTAAAAAACAAACCAAAAAAATAAAAATAAATAAACAAATCGAGAAAGCGGTCCGAATTGTATGCATTTTAAAAGAAATGTGAGAAATTAACAATTTTATAAGTGAGCTTACAGAAGACAGCTGAAGCAAAATCACTGGCTTATGGTTGTTACCTGTGTGGTATGAGGTTAAAGCTTTTCCTGACAGACTATTGATGATATTGGTGGCAGCTACTCCAGCATGAAGTCCAGCGTGATAGGCCAACTTGGGTTCATTGAGATTGACACAGTCCCCCACACCATATACATTGTCAAAGCCTTCTACTTGCAAGTGCTCGTTCACCTTCAGAGTACCATTCTCTGCCACACATGCGCCTGAAATGTGAACACATATAAAATGGAGACAATTAATTGCGGTTACATGACAACACGTTACTAAAAGTCAAAGAATTGAGTGATATAAAATTTTGCATATCATACATGTAACATTTTCTAAGCTTAGCAACTGCACAAGTGCCCAATCCTGACCAGGGTTTGAAAAGCATTCGTTTTAAATTAAACAATATCTATTCAGTGACTCAGCATGTGATCTAACAATATTTATTTAGATTTTTGCCGATATTTAACTTGGAATAAAAAAAAAAAAAAAAAAAAAAAAAAAAAAAAAAAAAAAAAAAAAAATATATATATATATATATATATATATATATATATATATATATATATATATATATATATATATATATATATATATATATATATATATATATATAAATAAATAATGAAAAAAAAAATATATATATATATATATAAAAAAAATATATATATATAATGTGTGTATATATATATATATATATATATATATATATATATATATATATGTGTGTATATATATATATATATATATATATATTTTTTTTTTTTTTTTTTTTTTTTTTTTTTTTTTTCTTCTTTTTTTTTTCTGTACACTCAGAAGTTGTGCAATAGCATCCCCTACTGTATAAAAGCGGGAAGTGTGGTCTCATAAATGACAGATAATTCCATTAATGGCAGGGAAAGAGTTAAGCATTTTTCAATAATTGGGTATTGGTTTAGTTTTAGTTTTATCGGATTCACCGGTAAATCGGAGTTGTTAATAAATATCCTGTCCTGACACACCCAAGCTTTATAATGTGAATGGGACCAAGGAGTACGAAGCTTGAGAAAGTACTTTCCATATTCAACTAACGAATGCCTCACACAGTTTAAAACGCTTATGCTACAACCTACGCCTACCGTATTCAAATTACCGGAAAAGCATAACTGACGCGATGCCATAAGTTGAATAGTCTGGTGGAAACTAGATATTTTACTTCATAACTTGTTAAATATAGATATACAGATCTAAATATAGATTTTTCTTAGACAAAGCATTGCCGTGTGGAGTACATTTATAATGGATGGATGGCTTTCTTGAGCTTCACTCCTCGTTCACTGCCATTAAAAAGCTTGGATGTGTGTTCATCAAAAAGTCATATAAAACTAGGATGGCTCGAGGGTGAGTAAAGCTTGGGGTAATTTTCATTTGAAAGTGAACTAATCCTTTTAGAAATTTGTCTAATCAGCTGAGAAATAAAAACATACAAAGGGATAAATTGCCACATTTAGTCAAAATTAATGATGCATATAATTAACTATTTAATAACATGTTTTTATGTCTCTAGATATTCTCTCAACAATCACAAACAACTATTAGTCTATTTATTACATATAGAAGGCACTTACTCAAGCTGGACCTGTACGCTTCAGAGTTGATCTTACTTCCTGTGCAACAGATGACAAGATCGGCGGTGATCTGCTGGTCCTTATTGGTTTTGACCACCATGCCGCTCCGAAACACATTCAATTCCAGCTCATTTAGGTTTGACACTTTTTGCCCTGCAGTCAGGTACATATCGAAACAGAGGAAAACAGTTAATAACAAGTGAAGTGCATACGTTACGATATTTGAATATTGAAGCTTGTAAAATTTCCCTTTCCTGGAAAGGACATATAGACAACATATGTGACTCTGGACCACAAAACTGGTCATAAGTAGCATGTGTATATTTGTAGAAATAGCCAACATTGCATGGGTCAAAATGAACAATTTCCCTCTTATGCAAAAAATCATTAGGATTATGACATAAGGCCATGTTCCATGTAGATAAGTTGTAAATTTCCAACTGTAAATATATATATATTTTTTAATTATTATTTTTGTGAGTGGATATGCATTGCCAAAGACTTCTTTTGGACAACTTTAAAATGCATTAAAAATATTTATTACCCTAAGATTACAGATTTTCAAATCTGTCATTTCTTTATCTCGGCCAAATATTGTCCTATCCTTACAAACCATACATCAATGGAAAGTTTATTTGCTCAGCTTTCAGATGTATATATGTCAATTTAAAAAAAACAAAAAAACAATTGACCCTTATGACTGGTTTTGTGGTCCAGGGTCACATATGTAAAGGATAATGTACAGTAAGCCAGTCATTATCACAATTAAAGACCTTTAAGGCCAAGTAAAGAAAATGTAAGGAATAAATTGAACGAAACACAAGACGCATATGTGCTTTAAATGTAAATGTCTAGGGAGAAAAAAAATGAGTAGAATTAGCAACATTTCAATGTTTGAAAAAAAAAAAAAAAAAAAAGGACTACAATTTATTTTACAAAAACAAAATTGAATCGCCCTGCTCCCAACCACTAGAATATGGAAATAACTTTTACTGTACCTTCTGATCACACTAAAAAAAAAAGTGACGTACTTCCTTAGCATTTTTTGCCTGGTTTATATTACAGTATCATATTAATACTGAAGTAGTATAGTATTATTTGCAATGGAGTGTATTTGCCTTATAATAATAATGCTGTAACCAGGCTAATATTGGCCAATGTTTTTGTTGCTTATGTTTTGAAAAGCTGCAAGTGTCAAATGTGAGTCAGTTGTCCTCCACTGAGTTAACGGAATTTCATTCTGACAATGCATGCACGTAAATATTAAGAAAAAACACTTTATTAAAGTCAAATATCTGTATTAACACAAAGTCTCTCCATTCATATTTCGCACTGTAGTTCCTTCAGAAGAAAGAGAGACATGTGATGCCCCGCAAAACATAAAGGCAGATGATAAGCAACCTTGTCATGCAAGATGATTACCAAGCAACAGCTCCACCCCCTTTTCCAGCAGCACCTGCTTGGCCTGTTCTTTCACACTAGGCAGTAGTTCAGGAGAAGCCACCTCTTCAAACGGATGAATCAGAATCACCTAGATAAAAAGTATGAGTGATAGAAGACGGTCGTCATTATATAAACACAAAACACATTTAAAGTGCCCCATTATGCTTTTATTTTTTTATTATGGTTTTTTGAAAAATACCCTTAATGAAGTGTATAATATAGCTCTTTGTGAACGTAAAAGGTCAGAGTTTTAAAGATCAAAGTGCACAATAAATAAAGTTATTGTGTCCTAAAAGAAAGAATTTATGGGAAGCCATTGTTACCGATCATATCACCGTTTCAAGAGCTGAAATTCATATGATAATGGGCGTCGAAAAATAAATTAGAAACCTTTAATATAACATAATTGGGGCACTTTAAAAACATGCGTCAGAATAAGATTGCAAAGTCTGTTTGGGTGTGAAGTCAAAGCTCTACTTTCTTGTCAGGAAATTCTGTCCTGATCTCAGCAGCCATTTCAACACCGGTGGTTCCGCCACCAACAACTACAACCGCCTTTGATAACTGGATCTGAAACATTGGATTAAAATATAAATGAATTGGTATTACTTTTCATTTTAAAATACATGAAAATTAACTTAATGTAAATAAAAACAAAAGCTTTTACACAATTTAGTCTGTATTACCATTTAAGATCATATAACTCATGTAAACAATAAGAAAACTCACCAATTTGACAAAGTCCTCATACTTCTGAATGGCTGATTGGTAGTTGTCTACACAATTGTGATTGCCTGGGAAATGTCCGCTTGTTCCAGTACACAGAATGAGGTGTGAATAACGTACTTCCTGTAGATTTACATTGGCACATACTGTATAAAGTCATTTTCTCACATTTTTTTTTCTTTTGCTGTAACATTGCAATATCACTCACCTTTCCGCTGGCAAGCACAACTGTCTGTGTTTCAGTGTCTATCCGTGTGACACGGCCTTGGAGGAAATTCAATCCAAATGTCTCTTTGTAAGGTATGAAAGTCTGCTTCGCAAAACCTACAAGAACATTAAAAAAAACACACCTGCATTATTATATTAACCAAGCAGTTTGTTTACTTACATTCAGTCTCTGATTTTTGCATACCGGGTTGAACTGAGGCACGGAGCGCTGCGACATTGTGATGAAACGCATCCAGGATGTCAATAAGCATGAAGGGCACCCCATGACGTTTAAGGTGTTGAGCAGCGGCAATGCCCACAAAACCTCCACCAACAATCACCACATGAACATTCTCGTCAATGGACACCTGCCCACCCATAATGCTTTGCTATTGAAGAGAAAGAAAATAAACCAACAATAATAGTGCCTCAAACTAAATTTAGAATAATGATATATAGTTGTATACACACACTACCAGTCAAAAGTTTCAATGTCACATGATCCTTCAGAAATCATTCTAATATGGTGATGTGCTGCTCAGAAAATATTATTATTATCAATATCGTAAAATATTTTTTTTACTGTCCCTTTTGAAAAATTTAATGCTTTAATAAATAATTTAGTTACTTAATAAATATTAATAGTGATAATTTTTTAACTTTTGAACGGCAGTGTGTAAACATTCACACACAGACACAAATACATGTGCCTGATAGTTGAATTTCTGTTGGATAAAAAGCGTTTTATTTTTTACAACAATACAACAGAAAAAAAATAAGACAAGAAACAAACAAGAGGACAAATATATATGAAAATATATATTAGACTATAATTCATGTATGTGCAGATCCTTTCGTTTTATAGTAATTTATTTGTTTTAAAACTCAACCTAAATGAATAGTAATGGTTGCACATGCTATATCATTAAGAAAGAACTGAAGAGAAAAGTTTTAAACCAAGTGGTCTGCAACATCGATATATTCATAAATTAATAGAGTGTTGCCAGCGACTGTATCATATAAGCTCATAAACCAGCTCACAATCCTTTACATGCAATGTAAATGCCTTTTGTAAACAGGACTTACCAGTATTTGATGTGTAAAGGTTAGTGAAGGCTCTGTATTCCCTTCTTCCACACGGAAATGTCTTCAATTCTTTCTGCTTGTCGAGCTGTATTATAACCAATGGTAGCACGTGTATAAATATGGTGGGCGGGACTTTTCTGATTGCGCTGTTTCATAGCCAATGGTTAGCGTGCGGTGGGCGTGTCTGTATCTGATTCATGTAAATGGTGATATAACTACTTTTCCTGATTTGCTGGCGTTCTTTTGCACCCTTAACATTTTGATAACCTTAAAACGGATAGCAGATCATGTTTTAACACAAATGTTCTCGGACTGCAGATATCATTGCCGCTTATTGTCACAGAAGACTAAATACTTCATATAACAGTGAAAGGTCACCAGTCGAGCTGAGTCACGATGACAATTTATTTGATTGCCGGCGCTAAACTTTTAGCTTAGAACTCGAAGGGTTTTGATTGAGGGCTATATTGAAATGTACAAGATTTATTTATATTCTCTACATTTCAAAGCAAATAGAACAGGTCATCTGTGAGCCACTGGCACTGGTTTGGTCAACTTGTACATTCTTGTTCCAAGATTGTTAGGCCTAATTAGTAATACTGTATATTAATAGTAATTAATAGTAAATTTTATAATATTGAATATTAAGCATGAAAATAAATAGTTTCTTTGTTCTTTTGAACTCAAAATAAGATATTTTGAAGAATGTTAGTAACAATTTTTCTGGTCCATAGTATTTATTTTTCATACTATGGAAGTCAATGGAGACTCAAATATTTGGTTACTATTACATTCTTCAAAATATCTTCTTTTGTGTTCAGCAGAAGAAAGAAATTTATACAGGTTTGGAACAACTTGATAGTGAGTAAATGATGACAGAATTATTATTTTTGGGTGAAGTATATACCTTTAAGTGTGGTTTTTAACTTTTCCATGTAACGGACGACTCTAAAATGATTACAAATACATTTTTAGGGAAAAATGACCAACTCATTCAAAAATAAACTATCTATTATCATTCATTTACTATGCTGTCCCAAACTTTTTTTGTGTGAAATGCAAAAGGAGTTGTTATACAAATATACCTCTCAGTCACCATTCACTTTATCGCATTTTTGGCCCTTTTAATGAAAGTCAATGGTGACTGAGCCGAGGCTGTCATATTAGGCCTTTGTGTTGTACAGAACAAAAAGCTATACATGTTTGGAACAGTATGTACTTTAATTTTACACAACTAGTTAAGTTTTAAAAAGTCTGGATTTAAATGAAGCCGTATTCAAAACATTGCATGTTTCTGCCGACGGGTGGTGCTCTAATAAAGCCATGCGTGCGCGCGGACCCTCGAAAGTCCAAGAATGAAATGACCTGTGAAGATAAGAGACTATGTAAACAAGTGTTTCTTCGTCTTATGTAAACGTGCATTTAATAAATAAGCAACTTTTAAAAACAAAATCATTAAAGAATAAAGTGCTCGACTTAAATCTTTATGCAGACAGTAGGCACAATAACGCAACAAACCACAGTCTCTGGGGATTCAGTTCTGGGTCGTGAACGGGGTTGTGGAGTAACGAAATACAAGTAACTTAGATACGAATTTAAAATACAAAATTTGAGTAACTGTATTTCATTACAGTTACATTTTAAATGGGTGGTAATCAGATTACAGTTACATCTGAAAAGTATTTTAGATTACCAAAGTGATTACTTTGAGTTTTAACAGCAACTGGTGATTCTCTGACTCTGACAGTCTAAAAAAGAGGAGTTAAGTTTCATCAACATTTTAATAATTTTAAGAGGGATCATAAAAATGTTGTTATTTTTATTTAGTACTGTCCTGAACAAGACAAAAACAACAACAAAAAATTGCCCAACTGTCAACTTAACTGTCCTGTCATTACTGGATGATCCACGACTGTTTTCATGTTTTGTGATAGTTGTTTGTGAGTCATTTTTATAATTGTAAAAAAGGTCACTGCAACTTTGTCACAATTTGTCACAGTCACTATGTTTTTTTTCTCCCTCACAATTGTAAGTTTGCATTGGGAGATATAATACTGACTTTTTTTCTTGCAATTGTGAATTTAGTATGTGAGTTTATATCTCATAATTCTGACTTTTCTCAATATCACAAGTTTATATCTCATAATTCTGACTTTTCTCAATATCACAAGTTTATATCTCATTATTCTGACTTTTCTAATTATTGTGAGTTTATATCTCATAATTCTGACTTTTCTAATTATTGTGAGTTTATATCTCATAATTCTGACTTTTCTCAATATCACAAGTTTATATCGCATAATTCCGACTTTTCTCAATATCACAAGTTTATATCTCATATTTTTGACTTTTCTCAATATTGTGAGTTTATATCTCATAATTCTGACTTTTCTCAATATCACAAGTTTATATCGCATAATTCTGACTTTTCTCAATATCACAAGTTTCTATCTCATATTTTTGACTTTTCTCAATATTGCGAGTTTATATCACATAATTCTGACTTTTTCTCAATATCGCGAGTTTATATCTCATAATTCTGACTTTTCTCAATATCACAAGTTTATATCGCATAATTCCGACTTTTCTCAATATCACAAGTTTATATCTCATATTTTTGACTTTTCTCAATATTGCGAGTTTATATCACATAATTCTGACTTTTTCTCAATATCGCGAGTTTATATCTCATAATTCTGACTTTCTCAATATTGTGAGTTTATATCTCATATTTTTGACTTTTCTCAATATTGTGAGTTTATATCTCATAATTCTGACTTTTCTCAATATCACAAGTTTATATCTCATATTTTTGACTTTTCTCAATATTGTGAGTTTATATCATAATTCTGACTTTGCTCAATATCACAAGTTTATATCTCATATTTTTGACTTTTCTCTATATTGCGAGTTTATATCTCAAAATTCTGACTTTTCTAATTATTGTGAGTTTATATCTCATAATTCTGACTTTTCTCAATATCACAAGTTTATATCTCATATTTTTGACTTTTCTCAATATCGCGAGTTTATATCTCATAATTCTGACTTTCTCAATATTGTGAGTTTATATATCATATTTTTGACTTTTCTCAATATCGCACAATTCTGAGGGAAAAAAGTCAAAATTGTGAGATAAAAATTGCAGTTACCTTTTTGTGTTTGTTCCACACTTATTAGTATTCCAAAGTATTCTAAAGTATTTAGATTGACTTACTAAACTTGAGTAATGTAACGAAATACGTTACAAATTACTTTTTAAAGCATGTATTTTGCAATCTGTAGTGAAATACATTTTAAAAGTAACCTATCCAGCCCTGGTCGTGTATAAATGACCTCTAGTCCCATTGGAGTCCACCGCCTGACCAGCAGGGGCTGCAGAATGGAGCATCTCTGAAGGAGTAGGAACATTGGTGCCTCCCCGCACTGACTCTGCTGCGCTCCGGCGGACACTGCAGACGGATGAGCGCGGGTGTGTGCTTCTGCCCTGAACACGGTTCTTGGATGCGTTACTTCACAGAGCAATGCATCCTTCCGTCTTTGGTCGTTCACTATATGACCACGTGTTTTAAGACGAAACTGCAACTGATGCTGGACATAAAGTGACTTTTACGGGAACGGAGTCGGTGTGCGTTTACAACGGTAAGATGGTTTGAAGTTCACTGATGTCACATTAACCCATTTTTTTCATTAACTGTTCGCCTACGACTCATGTGGACATTGAAAGTGAGTGTTTACAGCGGAAAGGCAACTGTAATCGAGAAGATTTTCCTTTTGTTTTACATTAGTCTTGTCCTCGTTCCCATGGTGAATGTATACCAAACCCCGCGTGCTGCATTGTGGGATACTTGCAGGCTTCAGTTTTGTATGGTTAATACTTCTCAAATGCTGTTCATTTTTGTTTTTTTGTTTGAAATTGATTTAATAATGTCTGTGTATGAGAACTTACGAGGACTTTAACGACTTTATTTTGATTTGACTATCGAGGGTGTTTGTTGTTATGAAGGGGAGACCATTCAGTCAGTACCATAGTGGATTCAATTTGTCTTCAAGGAAGAGATATTTTAAGTCTGACTGTTATCAGAAGTCCCTCGAGACTTCTGATAAACCTCTCACTGGCTGAAACACTGAAGTGTTTGTCACTGTGGAGGTTATACACTCCATTGCCAAGACAATCTTTGTCTAATAAAAGACACCTTAAAATAATAAGACCAACAGGATAACAGAAGAAACAGTTAAATGGTGCGACTATAAAAAGACAAAGCAAATGTGTTTATATGGTAAAGTATTAGTAAAATGCACAGCCTACAGAAATGTGGTTCACAGTGTAAATACCACTGTATGTACAGCATTTAAATTATTGCACTATGTTTCTGGTAGAAGACCCTTATACCCACCAAGGCTGCATTTATTTGATCAAATCAATTTGTTACAATAAAAACAGTAACATTGTAAAATATTTATACAATGTTTTTTCTCTTATATAGTTTTTAAAATGTCATTTGTTCCTATGATGGCAAAGCTGAATTTTTAGCAGCCATTATTCCACTTGTCACGTGATCCTTTAACCTTAAGGTTATCCTTAAACCTGGCGTTGTATATTACAAATATTATCATTTCTTTTGCAAATTGCTGTTGTAAGTTGCTTTGGATAAAAGCGTCTGCTAAATGCATGAATGTAAATGTGCTGATTTGGGGCTCAAGTACCATATTGTGCTGCTTAATATTTTTTTCTGGTACTTTGGTGAATAGAAAGTAAAAAAAAATAACAGCATTTATTTTGAAATGGAAATCTTTTGTAAGATTATAAATGTCTTTACTGTCACTTTTGTTTAATTTCAAAAATTGTACTGTCCCCAAACTTTTGAATGGTAATGTATATATAGAATATATTTCTTTGTGTCAACTGTAGATTGTCAGATCAATGAAGTTTATCAATTCAATCAATTACTCTCTATGTAGGGTATAGCGTGATGCTCATGCAGTAATGAGGAATTGACCACTAGCCTCGTTTATCACTTTTAATTCTTCATTCATGTCCCAGACTTTGCTGGCTGTGCAGTATGTGGTGGGATGGATGAGGAGGAGCAGAACCGCTATGTGGCCCAGTTAAGGGCTGAGTTTGACAGCTGTGACACCACCGGGACCGGTTACCTCGACAAAGAGGAGCTCACTGCCTTATGCCACAAGCTGAGCTTAGATGCCCATCTCCCCTTGCTGCTGGACACTCTGCTGGGACCACAACATTATGCCCGGGTAAGACATTCCCCGCGATCACCCTAGTCTAATCCTAATGCTGTATTATAGACATTAGTTGGGTAGTCGTGGCCTAATGGTGAGGGAGTTGGGCTTGTAATCAGAAGGTTGCTGGTTCGATTCCCACGCCGGCAGGAATTGAAGGTGGGGATTGTGAATAAACAGCACTCTCTCCACCTTCGATACCATGACTAAAGTGCCCTTGAGCAAGACACCTAACCCCTAATTGCTCCCCTTGTAAGTCGCTTTGGATAAAAGCGTATGCTAAATGATGAAAAATGAAAACGTTAAGATATTCTCTTTTTGCAGGTTAATTTTGAGGAGTTCAAAGAAGGCTTTGTGGCTGTGCTGTCGAGGTCTTTGGACTTCAGTACTTCAGAGGAGGAGAGCAGCTATCTTGAGCCAGGTACTCCAGCTACCAGGCCTGTGTTTATTTTCATTGTTTTTTGTATCAGCCAGTCAGGACCTTGTGGTCTCAAGGTTTATTGATGGTACATGATGTGCAGTAATTTCTGTACTCTGAGGAATTGAAGGGTCGTGGTTGTTGCCTAAATGCTCATTGGTATTTGTTAATGGATAGGTTGGTACAGTGCATCCGGAAAGTATTCACAGCACTTCACTTTTTCCACATTTTTTTATGTTACAGCCTTATTCCAAAAGGGATTAAATTCATTATTTTCCTCAAAATTCTACAAACAATAGCCCATTATGACAACATGAAAAAAGTTTGTTTGGAAATTTGTTAAAAATAAAAAACTATAAAAAGCACATAAGTATTCACAGCCATTGCCATGACCCTCAAAACGGAGCTCATGTGCATCCTGTTTCCACTGATCATCCTTGAGATGTTTCTACAACTTTATTGGAGTCCACCTGTGGTAAATTCAGTTGATTGGACATGATTTGGAAGGGCACACTGTCTACATAAGGTCCCAGAATTAACAGTGCATGTCAGAGCACAAACCAAGCCATGAAGTTCAAGGAATTGTCCGTAGACCTTTGAGACAGGATTGTATCAAGGTGCAGATCTAGGGAAGGGTACAGAAAAAAATTCTGCAGCATTGAAGATCCAATTAGCACAACAGCCTCCATCATCCGTAAATGGAATAAGTTTGGAACCACCAGGCGATCGGGGAAGAAGGGCCTTTGTCAGGGAGGTGACCAAGAACCTCAGACTTGGACGAAGGTTCATCTTCCAACAGGACAACGACCCTAAGCACACAGCCAAGATAACAAAGGAGTGGCTACTGCAGTCCAAACTCTGAATGTCCTTGAGTGGCCGAGCCAGAGCCCAGACTTGAACATCTCAGGAGAGATCTGAAAATGGCTGGTGGAGCATGAGCAGTCTTGCAGAAGAATGGGAGAAACTTTCCAAAAATACATGTGCCAAGCTTGTAGCATCATATTCAAAAAGACTTGAGGCTGTAATTGGTGCCAAAGGTGCTTCAACAAAGTATTGAGCAAAGGCTGTGAATATGTCACATGTCTGCTGTTTGGTGTTCCTTAGTTTGACCTAGTTTTCCCTGTGTCTGATTAATCCATGAGTTTCACCTATTCAGTTAATTACCTTATTAGTCCTCCTTATTAATACCCTGTGTTCTCCTTCATTCTCTGTCCGTTGTCGTCCATGTTTGACGTGGTTGTTTTCCCTGTTTTGGATTATTGTTATTAAAATACTCTCCTTGGACATTTCCTGTCGAGCGATTCATTCCACACACGTACCGTGACAGAATACTTGTTTCTGAAAACTTATTACATGTTGTCATTATGGGATATTGTTTGTAGAATTTTGAGGAAAATAATCAATTTAATCTCTGTTGGAATAAGGCTGTAAAATAACAAAATGCTGAAAAAGTGAAGTGCTGTGAATACTTTCCGGATGCACTGTATGTTTAGGTTATTGGAGTTTATGTGATCAGTTTAAAAAAAAAATCATGCAAATCCCAGCTTTTTATTAGAGAAATGCGACCAAAATATGGTATATATGTCTTAGAAAGTGTTTTGAAATTTAAGCCACACTTATACGTCCACTAGTTAAAAGCAAACGTCTTTTAAGAAACAAAAATCATTGAATATTGTTAAAAATATGAAAGCTGTTGAATGTGAGAAAAGCTCTAGCATTATTTGTTTGGAAATGCCACTTGGTTTGAAGTTTTGCTGTCTAATGTAAAGACATTCATACATTTCTAAGTGTGGCTTTCTTATACTTTTATTTATGAGGCAATCAAAAAAATGGAACACAAATATGAGAAGACAGGAAGAGAAAGCTATCATTATTTTAAGTTTTTAGGTAGGGTTTTGTGTCGTTTTTGTCTTCTTGAAACAACTTTGAGTTAATTTGGATTAAAGACATTTTTTAAGACGGCAAACGAATAATAATCACAATAATACCACATAATACCTTGAGGTACCTGCCTATTGATTGTTATGGAGGCATAATATGTTATACAGATGCTGAAAATTTTTGTGCAGGTCTTTTTTAAGCCAAAGCCGGAATAACATGTCTTTTTTCATAGATGCATTACGGAGACTGGTACATTAATGTATGTTGTGAAATCTCAATGCTAAAATTATCTTCGAAAATGGTAAAACCTGAAAGCTGTGATGAGAAACAGATGTTAAAGGTTGGGGAGGTTTCTTTTTGGTTTTCATTTCCTTTAAAGCATAGTTCTCATTTTATGAGAAAGGTTATGAAATGGATGAACAAATGATGTGACATGACCTACTATTACTTCTACTATTATTTTTTATCTTTATTTTGACTGCTTCTTACATACTTTCATTATCTGTCGCTCTAAACTAAGCATCATTTCCTATTCTTCTAGCAGTCCCAGAGGAGGTGAAGCCTAAATATGTGAAAGGAACCAAACGGTATGGGCGGCGATCACGGCCAGACAAGACTGACTTGGAGCTCACAGCACACTCAGAAGATTCACCAGCATTTGGGACTGACCCAGTAGAAATAAACGGTGTTAGGAGAGCCAAGCTCAGACGCTCCACCTCATTGGAGAGTGTTGAGGTAAAATTCATTATACCTACACTACCGTTCAAAAGTTTGGGATCAGTAACATAAAAAAAAAATATACTTTTCTTCAGTAAGGATGCATTAAATTAAACAAACGTGACAGTAAAGACATTTAGATTGTTACAAGACGCTTTTATTTCAAATACATGCTGCTCTTTTCAACTTTTTATTCATCAAAGTATCCTGTAAAAAATGTATCGTGGTTTTCCCAAAAATATTAAGCAGAACAACTAAGAAATATGTCTTGAGCAGCAAATCAACATATTAGAATGATTTCTGAAGGATCACGTGACACTGAAGACTGGAGGAATGATGCAGAAAACTCAGCTTTACCATCACAGGAATAAATTGCATTTTGAAATGATTCAAATAGAAAACAGTTATTTTAAATTGTAATGATATTTCACAAAAATAATTTTTTTTACAGTATTTTTGATCCATTAAATGCAGCTTTGGTGAGTGTTAGAGACTTTGTGCAAAAACAGTACTACCCCAAATGGTAGTGTATATTAACTTTATGTCTATTTTCATTACCATTAATAATCGAGAGCATGTATTTAAAATCTAATTTGCATAACACTCAAATGCAGATTCAAATGAAAGTAGGGTAGTCGTTCTGGGACTGTATGCAAATAGACATTGTTAAATATAAACATCAGTGCCATTGAGGTGTTGTATTGTTAGTCAATTGAAATACCTGCATCAGTTTGATTCTAGTGAATGGATCTGGGCTGACCTGCTTTTCACAGACAGGAAGTGTGGCGGTGTGGAATGTGCAAGTGCCGGCCCATAGTGCGGCCCCCACCTTCACCAGACTTTAGTGTTACTTTTGGCTCAGGATCAAAACATGGCTCAGTTCACATTCTCTTTTTTCCCTCAAAGAGCAGGAGCTTTCATAAAAGGGGTTTGTTGTTTCTGCTGTGTCTGTACTTTTTCTTCTGGAGTCATTTTACTTGTCCATAACAGTGCCAGACTGGCGAGCCAGTCCAAATGCAAACCTGGGCTGCTGGAACTCTCGTTCCATGTGTTTCGTTTTAAAGGGTTATTTTGGATCCATCTTGGTTTGGTACTAGAAACAATGGAGAATGATGATGTCTTTCTTGGTCATGCAAGCCACATGTCCCTTCACTTAAAGGGATGGTTCAAAATGAAAATTCTGTCATCACTTACTCACCCTCATGTTGTTCCATCCTGTATGAATTTTCCTTCTGCTGAACACAAAAGAAGATATTTTGAAGAATGTTGGTAACTGAACAGTTGATGAGCCCCATTGACCTCCGTAGTATTTTATATATATATATATATATATATATATATATATATATATACACTATGGAAGTCAATGGGGTCCATCAACTGTTCAGTTACAGACATTCTTCAAAATATCTTCTTTTGTGTTCAGCAGAAGGAAAATTCATACAGGTTTGGAACAACTTGAGGGTGAGTAATGATTTCACTTTTTAACTTTAGTTAGTGTGTAATGTTGCTGTTAGAACATAACAACTTCTGCAAAGTTAAATGCAAAGGGAGATATTTTCTTTTAAAGAATCCACTCTTTAAGGACTACAACAAACGGCTGGTAGGGACTACAATGAGCTTCTTCCTGGGTTAGTGACATAACTAACCCTAAACTTTACATAAACCCTAAACTTTACATAAACCCTGCCCCTGGGAACACACAACAAAGGGTGTGAGGCCATATTTGGCTGCTTTAGAGAAGAGGAAGAGTTGTTGTAGTAGAGTGTTGTTGCCATGCTGACGTTTTATATTGGACTGCTTCACAAAAATGAGGGTCAATTCAATGCTGGATTTGCACAGAAGATTAACATGACGGCACATGCTAGTTGATGAGTTGAATCAACTCCACAGCAACTACATAAATTTATCCACTAACCGTTCAGAAACATCCAGATGCATTCTAAAAGTTGCAACTTCTTCCTGAGTCTCTCCATCAGTGTCCGAACAATGTAAGGCTGAACACGTTACTGACAATCGTCATTTTGACAATTGTGATTCATTTTGTGTGAGATTCTCCAGCTTTGTTGTTGTTGAGCAACCGAAGTGTAAGGTGTTAAAGCTCCGCTCTCTTATGGAAAGGGGGTGGGGAGCAGCAGCTCATTTGCATTTAAAGGGACACACAAAAATGGCTTGTTTTTGCTCATTCCCAAATAGGGGCAAATTTGACAAGTTGTGACAAATGATGGGGTATTTTGAGCTGAAATGTCAGTGACATTCTGGTTAGACACCAGAGAATTATATCTTGTAAAAGGGCGTTAAAGGTTCCCTTTAATTAAATAAATGACACTTAAGTGTACTTAAAGGGTGTACACTTTCATGACTATTTCTTAACACACTCAAGTACACTTTTAAAAAATTAAAATCAATTAAGTTAAATTAAAAGTTTTACTTTAAAGTAAATTTTGAATCATTATTTTAATAATCTATTATCATCCTCTAAAGAGGTACACTTTTGATCTGCCGACCAACCTACTAAATCACATGAAAAGTACTTGATTATAATTTTAACAGTAGTGTTTCATTTGATATTACAGTTCAAATTAATATATTTTAAATGAACTAAATTGCAACTTCATTACAAATGTGTAATTACATTAAAGTATATGGTTTTTAGTACAATCAACAGTGCACTTTAACCATATTTCAAAGACAATATAGAAATAAATATGGAAATACGTATGAAGATGAGTCAATAAGCACTCTTAAGTTCAACAAATTGCATTTAATATAAATTTAAACTATAATACATTTCATTTCAAAATAACATGCAAATTAAGTGTCTGAAAACGATACATTTAGTTTGCACTATTATTTTAAAGTGCGAGGTTTTACGTAATTAGAATTTTTTTGTAAAAAGTAAAAAAGTGTACTTATTCACAAGGGGGGAACGTCAGAGCGATATGGTAAATCCACTCTGATCATCTCAATTATTTTTTCTACAACAATGCAAAAATCTAGTCTAAGGGTATTGCTTGTGTTGAGATCTCTTGAGAGAGTAGGTCACAGTCTGTGGAAGAGTTGAACAATCAAGTGCTTCAGCCAAGAATGAAAGCACGCTGGTCCATCAGTACAGTTTATGTTGGCAGCAGCCAACATTTGGTGTTTATGAACCAGCCCGCCAGGCTCCATTTGGTCCGGCATGTTTTAGTGCCTGTGTGCTCAACGTGGTGTGTTTTACTTGTGTCGATTGTGTTCAACCAGGATTAGAGGTCTTGGTCTGGGTGGAGCTCAGGGTGCAAAGCATCAGCTGTGGTCAGAAGGCCTGATAATGTGAAGTACAACAAGGAAAGGGTTTGGCTATAATTTGGCATGGCGCTTCCTCTAACTGCGCCTCTCATTTTAGAAACGCATACTTGCATACCAGAGCCCTCCCTCGTTCTCTTACACTCTTTCTCTCTCTATGTCTCTCTGTTCTGTTCTCCTTTTCTTCTCCCTCTCCGCTCTCACTTTTTTCATAACAGTGTTTGAAATATTTAGACCTTTTATGTAACCCAGTACATGCTATTTCGATGAATGGGGGAGATTACATGACTCTTTGCACTGTCACTTGCGATTCTGTGTTGCTCTGTAGCAGGAGGATCCAACTCACCATGTCTCGATAAGTAATCTGGTCAACATGCACAGTTTAAGTTTTATGTAAAAGGTTTAAGGTTTCACAAGGGTGTCTGTGAAGTTTTAAACATCTTAAATACACTTTAATCTACTTTACAACGATTTAGTTCTTTAAGCCATCTCATAAAACTGAATGCCTTTTAAAAATGCACAAGATTATCATGAGTTTTAAGAGTGAATCACACATTTATACCTTGATGTCACTTTGTGGCGTGTAATTGACCCTTCGCAACGACCCGCCCCCTTTAGTTACTGTTGCTTTGTCCGACAAGCCACGTGCTCTCAAAGAGGACACTGACAATACGTCGACAGACATAACTAAAACTAAGACTGCCATTAAAATAGTTGGTTAATGGAAATAAAGCTTTTTAAGTTTTAGCCTCTGAAGAAGTTTTTCTTTTCAAAATTTTTGCGATACAAATTCACAGGCCCCAGCGCAGATAGTCCATATATCCTTTTACAACATTTATGTGAGCAACAGCACTGCTTGTTTATGTAAATAATTCAACCGGCTGTGATGAATATTGCATACAAACCTTGTCAAACCACATAAATTATTTAGTTTTGAGTACGTCATAGACTAAAATACAGCACATTTGTATTTTTTTTCAGGCAAAAGCTGAGAAACGTTATTGATGAGTTGTAATCAAGTCTTTTAGGAGGATCTAAAATCTTCTGATTGTTTGGAAGTTTTTGTGCACCTCTGTTAGAGAGTAGCCTTTGCTGAAAGACCTCCATATCTCAACGCTTTCCTTAGTGAATTCATGATATGAGGGATTGTATGGTCATGAACGATGTCTTAAAGGGTTAGTTCACTCAAAAAAGAAAAATTCTGTCATTATTCACTCTCCCTCATGTCGTTCTACACCGTAAGATTTTCGTTCATTTTCGGAACACAAATTGAGATATTTTTAATGAAATCCGATGGCTCAGTAAGGCCTCTATTGCCAGCAAGACAATTTACACTTTCAATGCCCAGTGTAACAATCATCAGTTGAAGTGCCCGCTTTATACACTAGAGGGCACTTCACCATGGACTCGACACCATTCACTCACACTCACACACACTCTCACACACAAACACATACGCACATTCACTTTGGACTTCACCCTCCACAATGCACCACACACCCATCCACCCATTTCGGTATCACACTACATTTCCCATGAACCCCTCGTACCTGGACTGATTACATTCGCACCTGAACCACATCACTTACCACATATAAGCACCATTCTCACACTACACCAACGGCGAAGTCTTGATTAACTTACTACTATCATTTCTGAGCGTTATTCCGTGTCTTGTTTTCTGCTTCTCTGTTCCGTTTATTGATTGTTTGCTGCCTACCTTGTTGGACTTGCTGCTTTGAATTATTGGAATATTGTTTGCCTGCTGCCTGCCTTCGACCTACCCACCTGTGTCGTGTTTACGACTCTGCCTTATCTCGGACATCCCTTTTTGCTATCGTCTTACCCTGGCTGTTACACCATTCTGTACTTCAATAAAGCCTGCATTTGGATCTCATCCGCTGACTCGCCCATTCGTTACACCCAGAAAGCTACTGAAAACATATTTAAAACAGTTCATGTGAGTACAGTGGTTCAACCTTAACATTATAAAGCAACGAGAATACTTTTTGTGTATTGCGTAAGCTTCGAAGCAGTGCTTTGAAATCGGCCATCTCTAGATATTGTTGACACCCAAAAAGTATTCTCGTCACTTTATAAAATTAAGGTTGAACCACTGTACTCACATGAACTGTTTTAAATATGTTTTAGTACCTCTCTGCACATCTGAAAGTGTTAATTGTCTTACTGGCAATAGAGGCCTCACTGAGACATCGGATTAAAAGAAAAATATCTTAGTTTGTGTTCTGAAGATGAAAATGATCTTACGGGTGTAGAACGACATGAGGGTGAGGAATTAATGACAGAATTTTGGATGAAGTAACCCTTTAAGGAGAAAATTTGATGTTCTTTGCTTCATTTCTTAGCGGAGATCAATGAAGTGGCTTTTTCTTTACTACTGAGAAAGAGATAATACAAGATTTTCCGCTCTCTGCCTTCCCACTGAAAAACTGTTTGTGAACAGTTATGTAATGTTGTTTAAAATTTAATGCTGATGGTAATTGATTGTGGCTTGTCCCATATTCAGCTGGGTTTTTTTCTTTTGTTGCTGGAAGCTGAACTGTGTCGTGTTTCGATCAGTGTAATCTGTTCTATTTGCCTCCTGTATTTGACCACGGCCATACATTGATCAAACCACAGATATCTTACAGGTCAGTGACTGTCTTCATCAAACTGTAATCTACCCCTAGATGGCACTAAATTAATGTTTGCACACCCTGCCTCTATATAACAGTAACAAAGTTTACGTAATCTATCCATACTTCTTTTACCATTTCTGCAGTATGGATATGTATACTGTGCACAGTATGTAGATTTTAAATAAGTAAAGACTACCTAGATGACTTACTACTGTACTACATTTACCACACTGTACAGAATACTGTATCCAATAATGCAGTGTGCTCATCCTGACCTTCCACTTTCAGTGACAAATGAACTGGAAGGGACATCAACATTATTTTTAACATTTTTGCTGCTGTTTAGTGCATCTGGAAAACTCACACAAGTCCGAAAAATTACAGAAAAGTAGCCTAAACAAAACAGAATAATTATACTGTGAACAATAAATCTAAATAACTACATCTGTATACTTTTGTATGTAATACAAAAGTATTATTTTCTATCACCTATTTATACATTTGTTACATAAAGGCTCAGTTTCATAAACAGGGCTTAGATTAAACCAGGATTAGGCCTTAGTTTAATTAGGACATTTAAGTAGCTTTTATAAACGTGCCTTAGAAAAAACATTACTGGTGTGCATCATGAGACAAAAAATGGCAGTGACATATTTTAGGATATGTCAGTGCAAGTTATTTTCAGTTGCATTTTAGTCTAGGACTAGGCTTGTGTGAAAGCTGAATGATTAATTTATTTCACTTTGTGTGTATCAGCTGTTCTGTACATCACATCTTTAAAATAATTGAAATACAGAATCTAAAATTAAAATAACTTGCAGCTTCTATAATTATATTTCACTACAGATATGCTAACTGATCTGTATATATAGATTATAGATATATGATTTCATTTATTCTATATGTATCTATAAATTGCTGTAGTCAGCCTATATGTACTGAAAAGTTTGTTACATAATACATACAGTTTCACATTCTATTTTATTAAAACAATAGTATGCAATATTCAATGTATACTATCCAGTATCCAGTTAGCAAACACCTTTACAATTACACATTTACAAGTTTTAGTATTTCACTTCATTTGGCTTTTGTCAGCTGTTTTTAAAGCACTCTCAGTGTTGGAGCTGTTGAATAACTCGGTTCGACTCCAAACCATCTCTTATGTAAGCTCTTTTGCATCATTACAGATTTAGCTGGCTTTACATGAGCAAGGTCTAAGCTGTTTAGTATGGTGCAGTGTTTCTATACTGATGTGAAGAACAGCATTACTTCAGCGCTTGTATCCTCGGTCTGCTAGTTGTTCCTGTCCAGTGTTGCAGAAGTAATGACTGCTGGGATGGAATGCCTTATGATGATTGTATCGTGTTCCTTGTGATCACTGAACCATACTAGTACATTCTCCATCCGCTCACTCAACAGCACTTCAGTCAAGAGTCAAAACCTCAAATCAAGATATTCTTTTTTTAAGTAAAAGATAAATCACCCAGCCCTAGTGACAAATTAATCAAAAAATTATTGATCATTATTTGACCAAACATTTTTACATGAAAATTGATTTTTGACACCACTGACTCACACACTGAAATAGACATACAATGTTATGAGATCACATGACAAAAGCAGTGAGGCATTTGAAACCATAAATGTATTTACATAAAAATAGTGGGCAGTATACAGTATGTCAGCATTAAAAGGAAGTTGCGATGAAGGGACATGAATTAAAAAAGAATGACGTGCACAGATAATTTATAATAAATCCCACGATATTCCATATAAAACAACAAGAATTGTCCATTTTGATTTTATGGTGACACTGTCAATTCTTTATTTACAGAGTCTCAAATCAGATGAGGACACAGGATGCAACAAGGAGTCCACACACCACTATTTTGTGGCGCAAGGTACTGTATTGTGTAACTTTTAAAATGAATAAAGCACTATTATATGTAAATTGGCAAATGAATGTAATTCTATGTGATTTACGTATACCCAAGGTCAGTTGAAGCTCTGGAGTTTAGAGGGCACAGGAAGTCCTCAGTGCTCGTCCAACCCTCAGCAGAAAGTGACAGATGGACAGGTGAGAGCAGTATGGGAGGAGCTGGGAGTCGGCGCTGGAGGATCACTTGACCGTGAGGAGCTATCACTTGTCTGTGACCACATCGGTCTCAAGGACTTACAGTCTGAGGTACGATCATGTAACATTCTGTACTTAAAATGATTAGTAATGAAATTAGTCACTAAACACCGTATCTGTTTGTCTGTACACAGGAGTTAGACGCTCTTTTCAGGAAACTAGACAAGGATCAGGATGGGAGAGTCAGTCTCAGCGAGTTCCAGAGCGGTCTGTTCACTCGACAGCAACACGTTACACCCATCTCTACCTCGACACCCACCCGGCCCAAACCACAGCGCTCCATCTCCAAGGTCAGGATCAAATCAAGGTCACGGTGGAAAGAGATTGTTGCCAAAAACAAACATGCTGTAGCTTTGCCAAACACTTTCTGAAACACTGACACCAGTATGCAAGAGTGTAGTTACAGTGTTTTCTTCAGTAAATATATGAAAGAAGCAATCATATGTGATCGTTTCTTAATTTGATGTTGCAACTAGTAGTATATAAATAATATAATGTGTCTATTTAAAGGGTTAGTTCACTGAAAAAATGAAAATTCTGTCATTAATTACTCACCCTCATGCTGTTGTAAAACCTTCATTCATCTCCGGAACACAAATGTAAGATATTTCTGATGAAATCTGACAGCTCCCTGACTCCTACAGAGACAACAATGTACATACCACTTTCAAGGCACAGAAAGTTACTAAAGCGATCATTAAAATAGTCCAAATGACTACAGTGGTTCAACCTTAATTTTATGAAGCAAAAACAAAACAAAAATAATAACTTTATTCAATAATTTCCTCTCTTTCGTGTCAATCTCCTATGCTGTTCACGTAGTATAGACAGAGCAGTGTTTCCGTGTTCTGCATCAAAACGGCGAGTCATTATTGGCCTTCGGAAGTAAACATGGAATCGCTGAACTGGGTTCACTACGTCAACAACATAGGAGACTGAGAGGGTTGAGAAGAAATTGTTGAATTAAGTCTTTATTTTTGCTCAAAAAGTATTCTTGTCGCTTCATAAAATTAAGGTTGAACCACTGTAGTCACATGGACTATTTTAACAATGCCTTTAGTACCTTTCTGGACCTTGACAGTGGTAATTGAATTGTTGTCTATGGAGGAGTTAGAGAGCTCTCAGATTTCATTAAAAATATCTTAATTTGTGTTCCGAAGACCGATGAAGGTCTTATGGGTTTGGAACAACACGAGGGGCGAGTACTTAATGACAGAATTTTCATTTTTGGGTAAACTAACCTTTTAATATTTTGATATATTGCAAATGCTTTTCTTGAAAAAAAAAAAAAAAAAAAAAAAAATTATGTTAGCATATATACTATGTGTTAAATATTTATTTATGTTAAGCATATATCATAATACTTGGTTATATTGATGAAGTCAGTTGTTTGTTTTTTTAGGGTTTTTTTGTTTTGATGTTCTGGTGAGAAAATTTTTTTTTTTCTGCAATTGATGAGTAATTGTCTTCCCCCAGTAACATCCATTTGATAATGTTAATAATTTTTTTCAATGCATGCCAGACTTGCAGGTTCATGTTACAAAAAAAAGTACAGAAATGTTGTATTTTTGCCAATTTTCCTCTAACCTGCTGATTTAGAAAAAGTGACAAAATTGCTGAAAGAATCAACATCCAAAGCCTTTACCAATTTTTCCATGGCATTCCTCAGCAGACAAACACAAGATGCAGCAAAATGATTTCCTGACTGTCAAATAGGATTCATTTCAGAACTCCAACATCAAGCCAAGTTACTGAGGGTTGTACTGGCTGGAACCAATTAACTTAATTGGGAAGGTGGAGCCTCCTTTTTTTGCTCTCTTTTTTCTGGGAAAGCACAAACAATGTGTTGCTGTGCAATGGCCAAACTTGTAATCAATGCTGAGGAGATGTACTGCACAACAGGCCTCATACCTGCATGTAATGCTTTTACATGGGAATGTAAAGACAGTTTGCAGTCCTTTAGTGATGACCTTTCTGAGGTGATTTTACTGAAAGCACAACCAGTCAAAAATATTTAACAGTATCTTATAACTCAAGCTAGGCACATATTTTGATGTTTGATTTGTTGGTTAATAAAATTTAGCATTTAAAAGATCAGGCTTCATTTAAGGAGAAAAACAGCTTCAGTGATCAGTGCTTGATAACAAACGCCGAGTTGCATGAATATTTGGCGGTTGCTGGAGCTAAAATGAGGCTAAGCCAGCTTAAGGGTTACGACACCAGAAGGACGTTTATTAGTGGTCAGTGAAATAATTTTGTTCGTGATTGAGGCTCTAGCTCTGGCATGTCAAGGACAGCATTGTGCATTGTGTGGTGGGACTGTGACAGCTTGTTTTTCTCTCGCAGTTGAATACTGAACATTGCTGGATCGTTTTGTCGGGTTTTTTTTCTCATGTCGTTCCCTCTGCTTTCACAGGCCCTTGAGGAACGTTTGGTGCGTTCCACCTCCCCTTCTTTACTGTCGGCCACGGTGGGTCAGAGGCTGTTGACCCGGCTGGATGATGGATCGGGATGCACAAGCCCAGATAAAGTCATCGCCCTCTGGACGGAGGAGGGCATCCACAACAGCAAGGACATTCTACAGGTAATGGGTTACTTGGATAGTAATTGCATTAATTAAACACTGACAAATTATAATCTGCTTTCTATAAACCATGGCATGAATTGTTTTTCATTCTGAACCTGCATACAGACTCTGGACTTCTCTCTGGAGGAGCGGCTGTGTCTGGCTGAACTCACTCTGGCCCTGGACAATGAGTTACTGGTCAGTGGAAATGGCATCCATCAGGCTGCTCTCGTCTCCTACAAGAATGAGATAAACTACTTGCAGTGAGTGTTATTCACATCAGATATGTATTTATTCACAAAACCTGTCCAAAACACATTTTAACTGAAAACTTACGTATGTATGTATTTTCAAGACAATTTTACCATTTCTTATTGTCTAGTACTGACTCGTTTTTAATGATGATTGTTGTAACTTTAAGGGCATTTTACTGTTAGGCCTACTATAAAAAAAACTGGTTTTGTAACTTTTAAATTAACATTCTAATTTAAAGAAGTTACCAACATGTTACCATCATGTAGTAATATTTTCACATTTATATATTAATCATTTCTTTGTAACAGAGTAATGAGAATAGGATATTTCACTAATAAAAATTGCGGGAGTAAAATTTGTTTGGATTTTTGTGAAAATAATATCCCAGTGTGTTGCATATTATTATTATAAAAGGCTGTTTTTTTTTAATTAAACATTCTAATTAAAAGTAAAACATGTTATCATGATGTAGTAATATTTCAACATTTATATATTAATAATTTTATTGTAACAGAGGGATGAGAATGGGGTATTTCTGTAATGAAATTAAGTAAAATGTAGCTTGAATTGTCTTGAAAATAATGTCCCAGTGCAGAAATCTTAATTACTCTTTTTCTTTTTTGAGATAAAATGCCTCTTTTTGAGATTCACCTGAATATCTGCGCTGTTTGGTTTTTGTCTCCACCTGGAGGACATGTAATGTTACTGTGTACAGCAGTATTCTTTTTGTGTGCTTTCACACTGGCACTTTTGGTGTGCACTTACGTTCGATTGACGTGAGACTTCGGTTCGTTTGAATAATGTGAACGCTATTTTCCGAAGTCTGCTTAAAAAGAGTGGTCTGTTCCCTGTTGATTTGAAACAAACGTACTACATTGCGGAAGTGAACCGCTATTGATGGCATATTTGGATAAAACTGTGTGTTTGTGTGTTTTCACTCAAGCGTGACTGACTCCTGCGCTCTTTAGAACATTCGATACTTTCGCAGCAGATGGATACAAGTGCCGTTATGTGCTGATGCTTTGAAAACAAAACCAAAGATTCAAAAACCAAAATATAAAAGAGAGGAGAGCAATGCTCTGCATTTTTGCCGCCTTCTTCTGCATCGTTGTTACCTTGCAGGGTGTAAAGAGCTATTGCTTTAATGATGCAAACACACACAAATAATATGTGAACACTATCCAGTGAGAGCAGAGGGAGGGGAGAGTAATCGAACCAGAGTTCGAAATCGGCTTTATTTTGTTCTCCAAATGTCTTTGCATGCTTAACAGGTGTTACTTGTGACAAATGATGCATCAGAATGAATGATCATCTCATGGTGTGGTGGTTTTGTGTTCTACCTCTATAGAGTCCTTGCAGACCAGGCGTGCCAGGAGAGGGACAAAGCCAAGGTGGACCTGGAACTGGCTGACCGCCGCAACCTACAGCTAGTCAGAGAGGTGGATGATCGTCATGCAACCATGGAGTCTCTCAATGAGTCTAAAATCAAGTATGGCTGCTCTCCTCTTGTCAGTATATAATCACATCTAATGAAGAGACATGCAAGAGCTCTAAAGTGTGACTAATGTTTGTTTTTTTTGATGTAGGGGTCTGGAGCAGGAGTTCCGGGATAAACTTACGGCACTGAGGAGCGAATCTGAGTATGAAAGCGAGGTGTTTCTAGAGCAGGTAGAGAATGAGCGGGAGAGATTGCGGGAGGAGCTAGAACTGCTTCGGGCTCAGGATGTTAGTCTTCAGGAGGACATTTGCACTGCTGCTAAGGTAACCATAGATGTCTCTATTATTATTATTATTATTATAAAATATCAGTATTCTGTTAGATTTTTGCGTTTCAAATCCAATTAAAACTATCATTCAAAAGATTGGGGTTGGTATTTTTATTCAGCAAGGATGCATTTAATTGATCAAAAGTAAAACGTTTATACTGTTACAAAAAAATCTGTCTAATAAATTCTGTACTTTTGAACGTTCTATTCATCAAAGAATCCTGAAAAAATGTAGCACTGTTTCCACAAAAATAGTAAGCAGTTTTTTTTCTTCATCATTAAATCAGCATATTAGAATGATTTCTGAAGGATCATTTGACACTGAAGACTGGAGTAATGGTGTCTGAAAATTTAGCTTCGCCATCACATAAATTACAGTAAATTATGTTTTAAAGTATATTAACAGAAATCAATTTTTAAACTGTAATAATGTTTCACAGTATTACTATTTTTACTGTATTTTTGATCAAACAATGTAGCCTTTGTATTTTTGAATATACGTACATTTGAATGGTTGTGTATAACTTTATAAAACAAATCATTCTGACTATGATGAATTCTGAGTCTCTGCTTTCATAGCTGTTGTAAATTTTTATATATAGAAGCGCCATGTTGTTTTCTGTTTGGCTGCAATAAGAAATGGCCTACAGTTATACTAATAAACTGTTAATTTCATGGAAGAATTGTCCTTTCCTATGATTATTAATAGAAGTAATTATTTTATTTACATGTAGAATTTTATTAAATGGCAATACAACAATACATACAAAATAATACCATTTGAGGCCACTGATTTTACCATGGTTCAGGGGGTTTGTGGGCACTTCCATACATGTGGTAAACTCACTGCAAAGTAGAAAATAAGACACAACATTGTTGCAATAAAGTTAATATATATTGTACATATTTAAATATTGAACTTGATTTAAAAAAACAAAAAAACTTTTCTTTGATTCTATTTTGTATTCCTATTTAGTATTTTTTTTTGTAAAGACAAAACATGCAAATAAAAAATGTGCAGCAACAAACAGTCTTATTCATCAAGATACTAAGTTGGGAAATTATAGTGAAATATATATAAAAAAAAAAAACATAACAGTATTCATAGAATATTTGTAAAGTATTACACTTCCCTTAACATCCCTACTTTAATACCCTTGATGATCCTTTTCTTAGCTACAGAACACGACTCAATGAAGAGGTGATCTGTCATGGTTAGAGGTGTGTGTTTCTTTGAGCATGTCAGTGCGGTGTCAGGTTAAATAACTCTAGCTGTGTGTTACAGGAGAACAGTCGTTTGGAGGAGGAGGTCAGCCTTCTGAAGGAGAAGCTGTCTGAAGCAGAGAGCACCATCTCTAAACTACAGAAGGATCTAGAACATCTGCTGCAGGACAAGGTGAGATGTCTATATGCTGTTAATTAGCTGAAAATCATATCATTCTTTAAGAACAATAATGATAACTGATCTATGCTTGTTCTATTGAACAGTATGGTGGCCTTGATTCAAATGGCACAGGACTGCTGAATCAAGAGGAGCACTTCTCAGAGATCTTTAAGGAGTATGAGCAGCAATGCAGGGTATGAGCATTCCTGTGTGTTTATGGCGTGTCGGTGTATATTTTGTCTGGAGTGAATGGTGAGGTCGTTTTATTTAAGTGTCCTTTCCTGGACATTACGCTAGCTATCCTATAATCAATGGTGCTGTGAATTACGCCTTTAATTGTGAGGAGTGGTGTGCTATTACATTTTGCTCTTTTGAAAGTAATCACCTTGGAACCATTTAAATAAAAAAATTTAAAAAAATAAACTTGTAACCGTATTCTAATGCACAAATGCTATTCGGAACACCTTAGCAATAAGGTACAGACTTTGCCCCTGATGTTCTTTATTTAAGGTGACATTATTTTTCCTCCACTGGTCAACTTTGAGATTTTGTTTTTTACCCTTTGTCAAGTTAATTTTTAATATATTAATTAATTAATTAATAATGTTATATGCAGCATTTTTTTATATTTGTGGAGACAACTATAAGTAAGCCATTTGTAATTTTTTCAGTTTCTTTTGGTGACGCTTTCAAAGAATAACACATTTCAACACTTTTTTTTTTTTTTAGTTTCAGGAAATGCAGAAAAGTTTTACTTGTGCATATGACTCTGTATCTCCGCCCCACTAAATACAGGAGTTGCAAGACAGGAATGACGAGTTACACTCAGAGCTGGAGTTGTTGAAGTCTCAGGGTTCAGGAAGGAGAGCCAGACGATCCAGGGGCAGCCTGACTGGACATGACTGGTCAAGCCGCAGAGCATTAACCACTGAATCAGATTCTGGTGAATTTAACAAACATCTAGATCTCACACATCTTTCATGATATTGAACTTAACCTCTATTGTGAACTGCTGAATGAAATGGCTCTTTCTATCTGTTTTGTTTGACAGATGATCCTGAAATGAAGAAAGGTACATCGCCTCAGGTCAGAAAAAAGCTTCAAGTCACTGACAAGAATGGTGAGGGGAATATAAAAACAAAGTTATTCTTTCTCTATGATATATCCATACACATGGGTCATGGTTTGCTTTGGTGTGTCTCTTCAGTCCTGGGTTCCTTAGAGAGTTTGGCTCCCTCTGTGAGCATCGAGACGGAACTGGCCATGGAACAGATGAAAGAGAGATACGAGCAGGAGGTTCAGGACCTGAAGATCCAATTGGAGACTAAGGTACAGTCATAGCATGGGAATATTAAATGGGTTTGTTAGAAGTACCCTTTGCAAATTAGATTAGATTTAGTTTAGATTCGAACAGTCGGCGCTGAGGGAAAAGGCTAGGATACAAGTTTGACCTAAAATGATGAGATTAAATGTGAAAGTATAAAAAAGTTATGTTTACTGTAAAGCATGTATTTAAAGTGTTAGTTCAACCAAAGATGAAATTTCTGTCATTATTTACTCACCCTCATGTCGTTTCAAACCCATACATATTTTTATTTCTTCAAAACACAAATTAAGACATTTTTGATCAAATCTGTGCGATTTCTGTCCTCCTATAGACTGCAATGTTATTACCACTTTCAAGACCCAGAAAGGTAGTAAAGACATTTAAAATGTGACTACATGGACAGAAAGTGGACAAAATGAGACGGATTAAAATACCAGGTGTAAATGGGTATGTGTCTCCCTCGTCCGCTTGTAATCCGATCAACTAAAACGCATCTTAATACCAGGTGGAAAAAGGGCCATTAAGTTTAATCACTGTAGTCACATTGACTATTTTAACAATGTCTTTACTACCTTTCTGGACCTTGAAAGTGGTAATAACTTTGCAGTCTATAAGGAACTCGAATTTCATCAAAAAATATCTTAATTTGTGCTTCGAAGATGAACAAAGGATTAACGGGTTGGAATGACATGAGAGTGAGTGAGTAATGACAATTTTAATTTTTAGATGAACTAACCCTTTAACTAAACGTTTTATTTTATACAAGGTATATATTTAACAAAATGATTTTTATCTAAAAGTTCTAGAAAATAAAAAGTTTATATCACAAATATTGAGCCTGCTAAAAGGTTTTTAAAGTACCATTTCCATGAAACTTCCATGCTGTGTCCAATTTCAAAATGGTTTTCACATGAAGTATTTTTTAGTGTTTAAGCTTTTGAATGATAGTATGAATTTATGATGGTTACTAAAATATGTGACGGTGTAAAAAGGCAATAGGACACTGACAGTTAACATGCTGTGGAGAAAGTGATTCATAGTCTTAATTTTTTTTTTCCACAGGTGAATTTCTACGAGCGCAATATGGAGCTGATGCGGCAGAATATGGAGGTTGAAAGGAAGGACATCTCACAGGGCTTTAAGATGGAGATCAGTGAGTTGGAGGACCTGAAAGCTCAGGCGGAAGAGCGGGCAGAGCAAATGCGTCGGGCTGTTGAAAAGCTGGAAGCAGAGCTGAGGGGTAAGACAGCTGGAGGAGTGTGGGGTCCAGTGCAAGAACGGAGAATTCAACGGGAACAGGCAGAACTGGAGCAGAACTACGCTCGTGAGATCAGTAACATCGTGCTGCGCCTCACCTCAGAGAAAGATCAGCTAGAGGCAGAACTTAAGCTCAAGATGGACCAGGAAGTGCTGCTTGTTAGGTAAGTGATACTCAAATGTTCCGGTAAACGATTAGGTGCAGCTCATTCATTGTAGGCATTATTTATATATAGTAGGCATTATATTTATATATATTTGAAATATTTAGATCGAGCTAGAAGGTAAAAGACTCTTTAATGATGGAATAAAATTCAGAAACCTGTGTATTATTTTGTCTGTCCGAACCTGGCAAATATCTGGGTCATCCACACCCCCATTTTAAAAAAAAAATTTAATTAAAGTTTCGTTTTTTTTTTTTTTTTTTTGCGAATGGAAAATGTTGGCTATTTTACCAAAATTTCGATGGTTCTAAAATAAATTGTAAGAATTAGTGAAAAAATGGTTGTAAAGGTTGTAAAAATTGACTTTTTTTTTTTTTCAAAAACAAAATATACTTTTATTTATACAATTTTTGTTTGAAATATGTTCTTGATGGGTTAGGTGAGATTCACTCACTTTTTATATGCATTTTTCAATGAAACATAAGATTCATGTAAGCTTCATATAGACCTTCATTCAAGAAAGTGTCCTGTGTACAAAAATGACATCTTCAATGGTGTTTTACTATATGATCAACCTCTAAACCAACATGCCTTTAACTGGAAAAAGTAGATTTTTTTTTCTCCGTTGGTATCCATGACAATGCCATGAATTTAAACATAGACATATTAGCTTGTTGCTGTGTCTCAGGGAGAAGGCAGAGCAGCAGTTATTGCACACGAAGGCACAACACAGTGAAGCTCAGCGTAGCCTGCTCCATCAGCTGCACCTCGAGCGCAGCCGTTTGCAGGAGCAGTCTGAGCAGCACCGCAGAGAAATTGGTGCATGGGAGTCAAGAGTGGAAGAACTGGAACAGGAGGCGCGCAGGGAGCGTCTCCTCAGCACCGAGCGCTGGAGTGAAGAGCAAGCTCAGATCTGCAGCAGGGTGGCACAGGAAAGAAAGAAACTGGAGGAGGAACACCAAGAAGAAATCAGGAAGCTAGGAGAACACATCCAATTCATGGAAGCTCAGGTAGAACTCGCATCCAGGGCTGAGGAGGAGTTGCTAATACTACAAAGACAGCTAGAAGATAAGCTGGAAGAGATGTGTGTTCAGCTGGAAGACAACACGGTTTCCATGAAAGCTCAAGATGCTCTCGTTCAGCATTTGACATCAGAACTTCATGCCAAAGAGAAGGAAATGGAAATTAGAAATGAGAAAGAACAAAAGCTTTGCAATAAGCTCTCTCAACTAGAGCAAAAGATTAAAGCTGAGCGAGAAAATAAGCAAGAACTTCTGAAGCAAAAGGAGCAAATGCAGAAAGAAATGGACAGAAGTATTCAAGATCTAAAGGAGAAACTTGCAAAAGAAAAAGAGGAGGAACAGGAGCTTCTTGACAAAATTTCTGAGTTGTCAAATGAGTTGGAGAACTGGAGGACCAAATCTGAGACCTGGCAGAAGGAGATCAAAAAAATGCAGGGAAGCAGTAGTCATCTATCTACTGCATTCGGTGAACAGCAAATGCAGTTGAGAGAACAAGGGAAAGAACTTGAGGAGCTTCAAGAAAACTTGGCCAAAACGCACGAGGCATTGAAAACCAGAGATGATGATCTTACAAGACAGGCTTCTGAGCTAAATTCTGTGGAGATGGAGCGGGATCGACTCTTAGAGGAGCTCAGGGATCAATGTGAGGTTCTTAAACAGCTACAATCACAGGTTAATAGTCTCTCTGAGGAGTGGGATCAAATGCACACAATGGAGCAAAACCTTCAAGGCTTTCTTCTTGTGGAGCAGGCTAAGGTTGAACAGCTCCAAGCCCATCTGAACTTGGAGCAAGAAGAAGCAAGGCGTCTTGAACAAGAGAACTCTAGCTACCGGCAAATTATAGAACAGCTTTCATCTCAGATTGTTGAAATGGAGGCCGAATCTACCAAACTCAATGAGAACGCAGATAAACTTGCACTAGAACTGCAAAGCAAAGACAATCAAATGCTGGAACTCAATCATCAACTTGAAGCCAAAGCCGAAGAGATGGATTTGCTCTGGAGCGAGGTTCAGCTGAAGATGAATCTGTTTAAGAACGTCACTCATCTCTCTGGTCAGGTTCAACTTTTGACCAACCAGTTGGAGGACAAAGAGCGAGAGCTGTGCTCTCTGAGAGAGGAGGCCGACAATACCACCAACCAACTACAGCAATCGCTGATGGACTCCCAAGCAGAGCTTCTGCAAATGGAGGAGGCCTGTGAAAGCGAGAAATGCCATATGAAAGAAAAGCTTCTGGAGATGGAGGGACTTGTCATGGCTTTAGAATTGGAGATGGACTCAGCCAATCCACACAGGTTTGTGGTTCTCCAGCTGGTAGATGACCGTCGAAACAGAACCAAAAGACTAACAATTGCATTGATCCAATCGTCGATTCTCCCGTATGGATGCCAAGAATTGACCGCTCACTATTTTGTGTTTGTCCAAGAATGTTTGACTGAATGTTTCACAGAATGAGATCATTAACCATAGATATGCGCTTTGATTTGTCAGACCTCGTGCTGCATCTCACTAACCGAATGATCATGTATCACTGACATGCATGCAAACTCACTATTAATAAGTTACTGTTTGTATTCTGATTGAAAATGTGTTCTTGCATCCTATTAATTGTATTAATATTGCGTATTTGTGTTTGCTGGCCTAAACTTTAGATTTTTTTTGAGAATCTTGCTACAAAAACTCCTGAAATTACATTGTACTTTTAGGAATCTTAGTGCAGAAAACAGAGGCTGGTAAGACTGTGATGGAGAGCTGATCCTCTATATTTTGGTTTCCAATTCTAGGGCTCAACTTGATGAGGTCATGTCTGAAAACAGTGCACTGAAAGACAGGCTCGCTGTCTTACAGCAGGATGTCAAGTCATTGGAGGAGGAAGTCAACAAAAAGAGGTGAAGAATTCATCTACTTTGACTTGTCTGTTATCTACACTTAAACACTTTATTTGGCAAAAACTAATTTTACTTCACCCTTTTTTAAGGAGGAAACTTGAAGAGATGGACAGAGAATATATGAAAAATCGAGAAGACGAGGAGAGGCTACGAAAAGAGGCAAGATTGGCATCAATCCCAAGATTGCTTGGGAAAATATTGATGACGTTGATTTAAGGGTAGCATGGATCTTACCCAGCATTTCATGCTGACTTCAAATTAAAAATCAAATCAAAATTGACCCTATTCTTAATAAACATTCCTAGTCTTTTTGTGAAATATTTTATTCATTGAATTCTGTTTATAAGTAATGATGAAGTCATAATAATAGTAATATAGAGACCACATTTTACAATCCAATGTGTTCCTAATGGTTAAAAAAAAGTATAAGAAGTTTGTACAATAAACACAAGTAAACGGTTCAGTCAAAAGCAGTGCTCTAGTTGTAGAACATGATTTCAGTTAAATAAAAATATGAAGTTATGAAATTTAACTCTTAGCTAAATTAATTTGCTCTGTAACAAGTAATAGATTGTTATAGAAGTCCAAAGATTGCCTGTTTGATATACCTAAAATGAATTATAGTTCATGTTTAAACACTAAGAGCCAGCTGCAAATTCCTGAAGGACTGGCCGAGATAAAGCTGTTCTCGGCGGGTACGTGAGCACTGAATGGCCACTCCCATCTCTGAAAATGTCTAAACAAATTGTCAAACAGGCGCTATGTTTTCATGCAAGAAGTATATTTGATGTATAAATAACTACATGGACTACTGGGGTAGTCGTGGCCTAATGGTGAGGGAGTTGGACTTGTAATCTGAAGGTTGCTGGTTCGATTCCCACGTTGAATAAATGTAAAGGTACATTTTCGTCTAAAAACTACATTCCATGACACAACAACAGTAGGATTTGTAAAATTTTGGTGGGTTTGCTCGTCCGCCATGTCACTCGCTGTGAGAAATGCTGCAAGCAGAGTGATACAAACAGTGAAACGGTTCCCATGGTGATGCTGCTAGAATATTGCACGACTGGAAAAGGCTCTCAGCCAATCGGATTCGAGAAACAAAACGAACTGTTGTAGGCCCCCAAATGGGCATATTTGCTTGTTAATAAACTGAATGATTACGTACCATTATAGTTCCTGCTCCTAACCATTGTTTTTCTTCTCCAACATAGAATTCCAAATGTCGAGAGGAGGTGCTCGATCTCAGTGCGAGAAACCTTCAGCTTAGCAGTGAGAACGCTGAACTTAGTTCCCGGCTGTGTACCGATCAGAGAGCCGTGCAGACGCTGACTGACAGGCTAGCACAGGTGTGTCAGGAGAACGATGAGGCAGCTGCATCCTGCAGACAGCTGCAAGAAACCCTACAGCAGCAGGAGAGCGTCAAACTAAAGCTCCAGGAACAGTGGCAGAAGGAGAAGGAGCTTCTAGAGAGGGAACTTAAAACTGCCAAGGAGATGGTATGATTTAGTGTTTAGGATATATATTAATAAATGATCTCAAAATTGTCAGGAATCGCTGAAACTGCTGTTATTTTTCAGCTCCAGCATTTGACGGTGGTTGAGTCTGCATTGACAAATCAGACTCTGAAAAACCAAGCACTAGAGCAGGACAAGGACCGTTTGTTGAAGGAAGCGGCAGACAGAGACCAGAAGGTGAGATGCTGAGGCTTTTTCTCGAAGCACTTTTCTGCTGCTGGACATTTATGCTAAAGTTGTGTTTTTTGTAGCTGGAAAAGCTTCAGGAATCGCTTTGTAACTCAGAAAGCCAGATAGAGCAGCTCAACTCCCAGATCTTAACTCTGTGGCAAGAAAAGGACATTCAGATCCAGGAAGTAGCTACACATCAAAAAATGCTGAAGCAGTGTCAGGAAAAGGTGAACAATGATCTTTACACATCTTTATACTTACTTTGGTTCATTCAACAATAATGACTAAAATAAATATTGTTGTATAACAAGGTCCAGGAGTTTGAGAACAGCATACATCAGCTGCATAAAGAGAAGGAGCATTTACATCAGACCCACAGGCTTCAGGAGGAGACGGCAGTCGGTGTTCTGCAGAAGGAGTGCAAGAGCTTGCGAGTACAGAATGAGGAGCTTCTTAACAAAGTTAGAACAAGAACAAACTGCTTTTTCTCAATTTCCAATTAGCTGTGTCCAAAATTGCTCCCTATTTAGATCCTATTTGGAGTACATATACATTTATGCATGACACTTTTATTCTGAGTGACTTGCATTGTATTAAAGGTTTACACTTTATCAGTTCATGCGGGAGTCGAAGCACCAAGCACCATTCTCTACTGTTTGCGCTGCAGGAATGTTCGGGATGCACTATTGTGAATTCTATATAGTGCACCCTTTTAAACCCACAATGCATTCTTTTTTGCTGTGTTCAACCAATGTACACTTGTCATTGCTATTATTATGCTATAATTAATAGACAATTATTCAATGCAGAGAGGACTGCCAAGCTCACAAAAAAGACAAATTTGAGCTTCCTTTATTCCTGCAGTCTTTTTATCTTTACTGAAATATAGTGAAGAAACATATTTTACAAGGTTATTGAGAAGGCACAAATTGACTTGATATACAAGGCTTGTTATAGGTTTTGAGTAATTGTACAAAATGAATGTTCAGCATCATTACTCCAGTCTTCAGTGATACATGATCCTTTAGAAATCATTTTGGTAAGCTGAATTCTTTTTTTAGGTGGCTCATCTGCAGACTCAGGAGCTGGAACTTCAGAGACTGACACATGAGTGCGTCACTTTGAGAAACAAACAAGCAGAGCTAGAGACTGCTAAACATGAGGCAGATGAACAGGTTTGGAGATCATTTTCTAACTCGTCATTGATTGAGAATTCCTTATGAATGTTTTTGGTCTCACTTTTGTGTGGTTGTTGCTGTGGTTTAGGCACTAAGGGCAGAGAGCACTCTGTCGCTGGTCCAGGCTCAGCATGCACGTGTGGTACAGGAACTAAGGGAACAGGTGGGGTCTGGCACCCGGGAGCACTTGGCTCATTTGCAAACTCAACTGGCTGAGCAGCAGCTCAGGACGCAGGATTTAGAGGGTCTGCTTTGCTCTCAAGCCAAGCAAGCCGGCGTTCAGATGGACCTTCAGCAGGTACATCAACACTTTCAAATTCTTGAGTCAGTCTAACAGGAAGTCAGCATGGAAGTGCTTATAATATATAGTAGTGGCCAAAAGTGATTTACAGAGGGATTTTTTTGTTTTGTTTTTTATGACCCTACAAGTTCGATTAAAGAGATGGTTCACCCATTGACTTCCATAGTATTACAAAATCTTGAACAAATGTTTAATAATATTTAAATAAAGGGTAAAGATGTCAATTTTCCTAAACCAGACATCACTTTAGGCCACTACTGTATTTGTCATTGTATCATTTCTGTTTTTTCACCTTTCACTTCACATTCTAAGTATTTTTATTTACAAACTATTAAATCAAACAGGAGCAATACGAGAAATTGATGGTGAGTATGCAGGAGCGTATGGATGAAGTAGAAGCAAAGCTGAAAAACACTCGTGTCATGCTGCAGGAGAAAGTCAACCAGCTAAAAGAACAGGTAACCAGAAACAAATGCCTTTAAAGTTCCCTATTATGCTTTTTTGATACTACCTTTCATGTAGTGTGTAATATAGCTGATTGTGATTTGTAAAAGTTCGGCCAAGTTTCAAAGATCAAAGTTCATGATAAATGGAGTTATTCGTATCTCAAAACCGATTTTCAATTACCCAAAACGAGTCGTCAGTAATTCCAGTCATACTTCCTGCAGGAACCTATGTATAGGTTTGTTACAAATTGACATAATTCCAATCTATGGTGTTCAGTGAGAACAGTGTTCTACTTTGACTCTTAAACACCCATAGTTGTAGCTGAGGCCTGGAAGAGTTTGGTTTGTGTTGTAGAGATGTCAAGATGCCTTCGTTACTAGTCGTGTCACTGTGTATCTGAAATTCAGATACTGAAATGCTAGCTGAAGCCGTGTTTCCACCGCAGGAACTTTCCCCAGGAACTAGAGACTTTGGGTTTTGTGTGGACTTTGACTGTTACTCGCTGCGTTTCAGCCACAGGAACCATGATCTAATTTGACGTCCCAGGCTAAAAATATCCCCCTCAGAAAGTACCTGCACACTGGGTAGAACTTTTTCAAAGTTCGGGAAAACTCGTGTGACTTTGCCTGTGGACAGCAGTGGATGTGATTGGATAACTGGACAAACCAGTGGACCAATCACATCGCAAATGTTGGTTTGATCATTCTGAAATGTCTGAGCAAAGTCAAATGATTTGGTTTAATTCCCTCCTCCAAACACCAGCAACCAAACCCAAGATAACATGACAGCATTTAGTGCGTTTCGTCTGTGCGCTTTGAGATGCGAGTCGTTTATGATGGAGGAAAAAAGAGCGAGAGAATTTCTTCCCTGATTGCAGGAACTTACATTTTTATTTCAGATTTTTTTTGTGGCACTTTCCCAGGAAGTGATGGATTTGTTCTCTTGAACACACAGGATGGAAACGGTGTTTTATTCGCAAATGTTTCGTGATATTCCAATTTTGTGCACAAGTTAAAGGTGCAGTGTGTACATTTTTTTTAAAAAGTCATCGTCTGAGACAGCAAATAGTAGCCAGTCAAGCAAAAACCCTCTGTAGAGCAGAAAACATGTCGGCCAAAAATGGCGACTTAACGTGTAAAGGGACCCGCGGTGTATGTCGATAGAAATGGCTCAATCTAAGGTAATAAAAACATAACGGTTCAGTAGGTAAGATCTTTATACACCACTGAAAACATAGTTATGTATATTATATTGCTTTTCTCAGATTCAGGAGGAACAATGCTGTTTTCGTCCCGGTCGTGGAACATTGGACCAACTCTATACCCTCTCTAGGGTGCTGGAGGGTTTATGGGAGTTTGCCCAACAGTCCACATGTGTTTTGTGGATCTGGAGAAGGCATTCGTCCGTCTCCCTCGTGGCACCCTGTGGGGGGTGCTCCGGGAGTATGGAGTCCGGGGCCCTTTGCTAAGGGCTGTCCGGTCTCTGGATGACCGGAGCAGGAGCTTGGTTCGCATTGCCGGCAGTAAGTCAGACCTGTTCCCGGTGCATGTTGGACTCCGGCAGGGCTGCCCTTTATCACCGGTCCTGTTCATAGTCTTTATGGACAGGATTTCTAGGCGCAGTCTGGGGCAGGAGGGAGTCTGGTTTGGGGACCACAGGATCTCATCCCTGCTTTTTGCAGATGATGTTGTCCTGTTGGCTCCATCGGGCCAGAACCTCCAGTGTGCACTGGGACGGTTTGCGGCTGGGATGAGGATCAGCACCTCTAAGTCTGAGACCATGGTTCTCAGTCGGAAAAGGGTGGGTTGTCCTCTTCAGGTTGGTGGAGAGCGCCTGCGTTCAAGTATCTTGGGGTTTTGTTCACGAGTGAGGGAAGGAAGGAGCGCGAGGTTGACAGACGGATCGGTGCAGCTTCTGCAGTAATGCGGTCGATGTACCGGTCTGTCGTGGTGAAGAAGGAGCTGTGCTGCAAGGCGAAGCTCTCGATTTACCGGTCAATCTACATTCCTACTCTCACCTATGGTCATGAGCTTTGGGTCATGACCGAAAGAATGAGATCCCGGATACAGGCGGCCGAAATGAGCTTTCTCCGCAGGGTGGCAGGGCGCTCCCTTAGAGATAGGGTGAGGAGCTCGGTCACTCGGGAGGAGCTCAAAGTAGATCCGTTGCTCCTTCGCATCGAGAGGAGTCAGCTGAGGTGGCTCGGGCATCTGTTTCGGATGCCTCCTGGACGCTTCCCTAGGGAGGCGTTCCGGGCATGTCCCACCGGGAGAAGGCCCCGGGGAAGACCTAGGACACGCTGGAGAGACTATGTCTCTCGGCTGGCCTGGGAACGCCTCGGGAAGTCTGGGAATCTCTGCTCGGACTGCTGCCCCCGCGACCCGGCCCCGGATAAGCAGTAGAAAATGAATGAATGAATATTGCTTTTCCGCCAATAGATCCTCCCTAAAATGTACACATTGCTCCTTTAAATTCACAACTTTGAATGGAAACATAGCTGGGATACAGACTTTTGTGCACATTTTGTTAAATGTAGTAGTCAACTGGGTATTTCATCCATATGCACTATACATGCTACAAATAGGAGTAGTATATTAATATGCTATTCCAGAACTTGCTATTTTGTATAGTGACAATCACCTCTCTAACCCCCCCCCCCCCCCCCCCCCTATAGCTAGCCAAAAATGCCAAGTCAGATCTGCTGTTGAAGGACCTGTATGTGGAAAACTCTCAGCTCATGAAGGCTCTCCAGGTGACGGAGCAGAGGCAGAAGAGTGCAGAGAAGAAGTCATTCCTGCTGGAGGAGAAAGTGATCGCTCTTAATAAACTGCTACGTAAAATCGCCCCAGCTTCGCTTACAGCTTAGACTTTTCACTCCATTATGAGCCTTTACCTGTTGTACAGGACTGTGAAGTCCCACCCGCTAGTGCACTTTTGTATTTTGGTGCGAATTGTTTTTGTAAAAGCATTAAACAATCCTAGTGTTAAAGTGAAAGCACAAATAATGCAAACTCTTAGTTACTGTAACAGCATATTGTATTAAATCATGCTGTTTAACAATATAAAGAGGATGAAGGGTAATTTGGGGTCGTATTTTATAGTCTCTTCAGGGGCAAATGAATACCAATGAATAAGACTTGATTTGATCATTTGTTAAAGACAGAGCATTACACATTCCTTTATTTGTTCACTGTGATTTAGGGTACAAGTATTTGATAGTAAAATAAGACATTCTTTTTTTTTACTGCAGTTTTAATGCCCATTTTGGTGCAATAACCAAAAGCACAGTATTCACTCAATGTACAGTTTTGATACAAACACTATCTTGTAATTGCACAATTTTTAAATCATGATGCACTAACGTCCACTTGAGTATAAATTATTCTAAGTGTTACAGCTGATGGACACCTTGTTTAAAAGAGCTGGGAGATAAGTGACACCACTGTGTTGTAAAGGCATCATGTACTATCCCACTGTAAAGAATGTGAGAAAGTAAAGTTTTACTTGAGGAGGTGTGTTGCTTTCTGATAAGAGTATTTAATTTTATGACATTTAATTTGCTAAAGTGAAGAAAAGATACGAGTATCCCCAAATCAACTGCATAGTCTTAGGAGATGACATGCTCTAATACGCCCTGCCGAATAAGCTGCTCGCATTTCCATCTGGGTAAGAAGTGCTGTGAAGAGAGAACGGGTGAAACGCATTAAGCGATATAAACAAACAAGCATGATTTAAACATGCTCTTAAGAATTTAGATACCTGGCTATTTTTCTTCAACAGAATCACCGTGCCATCATCTATTTCAAACTCTCCGTGGTCTTTAAGACACCGCACCTGAATATGAAGGAAGAGGTACATCTGTGTGTTTAGCTAAATGGGAGAATTTCAGTCTCAAAAATAAAGTTTATTTAAAAAAGGAAATCAATCCTATGTTAGGACCATTACATTTTAAGCACATTTACACAATTTCTGTAATTTACTGTAACTTTAACAAGGTTGAACAACAAATATTATTATGATGTATAAATAGTTCAGAATGAGAATTCAGAGGTTTATTATGCTTAAATGCCAAGAGTATAAAATCAAAATTGACTTAATTTTATTTCAGCCAAATATTTTATGATTTATGTAAGTCCCAGCCAAGGCATCATTTCTTATTTTAATGGGACACTAACTTTTTTTTTGTCCAAAATTAACATTTACATAACGAGTCAATACATTGACCCTTCTTTCATAATGCGTTTTTGTCTTGCCCTCATTCACTATGGCAAGCCTAAGTTTATATTTTAGACAGGGAAGGATGGTAAACGCGGGAAATTGCATAATTTACAAGTCACTCACTCGTGAGTGTGTCATTATATCTGTAAATAGAGAAAAGTTGCATGCAGTTTTGCTTTTTAACCTCTAGAGGGCCAAACGTTGATGTATTTTTAATTTGTTTAATTTGATTGTACTAAAATAACTAACTGAAATAAAATAAAAAGCTATATATACATATAATGAAACTAAATAAAACTAATGAAAATGACAAAAAAAATTACTTAAATTTTGACAAATTCAAACGAAACCTAAAAACATTTAAAATATTAATAAAACTACAGTATTGCGTCAGTGATAGTAAAATAACACTGCACTCACCTCAATGTATAAACTCTTAGGGGGCTTCATGTCCTGTGTTATATCCAAACCTTCCTCTCCCCCAATTGATCTCATATAGGTTGCCAAGGATTTTTTATACTGATTGAACCACTCCATCTGATTTTAAAGCATTTGAATTAACATGTCAGTCACGCACAGAGCAGAAATAAGTGGCATTTAATATTTGTTACACCGAAGAAATTCAGGCCCACCTCTTCAGCACACATATGAAACCTTATGGTTGTGGGCAGCACACTGCCGTACTCCCATCTGAGAGCACGGATTCGCAGGAGACGGTCATAACTGTGGGAAGAGATGTGTTTGATCATATATGTCAAGGTCTGAAGAGTGAATGAGATGACGGAGAACAGGAAAACAGTGAATCGCTCACAGGTATGCAGCGATACAGCGCTGGTTCCTCAGCAGGCAGCAGTGGCGGAACTTGATGGTTGGGATCAGCTCGCTCTTGCCCTCTGTCTTTGCCTCATTCCTACAAAAAACAAAACAGCTTTATATGGAGTATATTGGAATTTTAGACTAAATCATTCAAATATTTAATAATATTTTGAATTAGCTTTTATTTTTATATTTTGTTTTAATTTTAAGTTTTAGCAATTTTTTACGTGCATTTTCATTTTTATTAGCTATACATATATATATATCACACACATATACACACACACATATATATATACATATACATACATATATACACATGTATATATATATATACATATATATACACACACGTATATACATATATATATATATACACACACACATACATATATATATATATATATACACATATATATATACACACACACACGTATATACATATATATATATACACACACACATACATATACATATACACATATATATATACACACACACACATATATACATATATATACATATATACACACACATACATATACACATATATATATATACACACAGACACACGTATATACATATATATATACATATATACACACACATACATATACACATATATATATATATATACACACACACACACATATATACATATATATATACACACACATACATATACACATATATATATATATATATATATATATATACATACATATACACATATACATATATATATACACACACACACACACATTACCTTTATAATTTTCTTAAGATTTTTAAGTTTTCAATCTGCTGTTTATCTTATTTCAGATTTACTTTAACCAAACACGTTTTTTAATGGTTTTGACAGCCGTCATTATGGGATACTACAAAATAACTATAATATACAAACTAAATTGACAGTCTTTATTATGAAATCAAAAACAATGACACCAAGTCAAAGGATGTCGTCCAAATGATGATACAATCTAATTCATGAGCTAAAACAGAAAAATCAACATTATGACATACCAAGTCATTTTTTTTTGTCTCAGTCATGACTTTAAATTATGGTATGTCAGGTTTATGACTAAGATACTTTTAGTAATACTTAGTAATAATACAGACAAAAATTAGGGTAAAAAACTCAATTAAATCAAAATGACATGATAAAATGTTGAAAATGGTGATATTTTATGTCATAACTTTGACTTTTATCTCATAATTAGTATGCCATACGTTTGCCTACGTTTTTGAAAAAATATTAAAATATGTTTGTCGATTTTTAATTGTCTTAATTAACAATAACAGCATTGCAGCTGCAAACTAATCAAAGATGAGGAGCATTAGTGTGAATGAGAGCAGACTCACACATCACTCTGATTCTGCTCGTACAGAGCCTTCATCTCCTCCAGGACCTGCCGAATACTGTCCTCCTGTGGAAAATCCACGATAAACCGGTATGACTTCATTTTGAAATGTTAATGACATCCGACTGTTGCTTTCTGACGAAACTATTGCAACTAAAGTATATTACAGACCGTCACGTTAGTTGACTGTAGGAAGCGCTTTACTTACATTAAACGCGGGCAGCTGACCATCGCCCATCCGATGAAGTTCTCTGATAAGTTCCACTGCTTTTTCGCAGAACATTATAAATTTGTTTTTTGTTTTTTTTACAGAAATATGTCAATATATTTGGGATAAAATCTTGGCTAGTAAATTTCCAGTGTACTCACAGACAGTTTTCGCGGTAATTTTTTTTTTGTTTTGATCACGTGAGCCTTAAAGTTACTACGGAGAGTCAAAAAGGACATCTTTTTTAGATGTGAATCTTGACGGGAGGTTAGATTCATTTCCGAGATTCGGTTCTTTCGAACAGTTCGTTTCAAAGAACCGATTCTTTTTAAGGAGAACGTGTGCATGAATATACAGCACAGTATTAATATGTTTTGAGGAACCTAAAAACAGTTCAATTCCTTGGCCACTTTATGATAGCTGAGACCTAATCCCAGACAACATATTATTACTTATTCGTAAAAAGAAATTTTGATTTATTTATATATAGTATTTTTAGGGTTATTTTTTTATAGCATTTGATTATTACAGGTTCTTGTATTAATGTAACGAAATGTGATTAATCAAGTACACTCTGCCATCTAGTGGTGAAAAGGTCACATTCAAACAAATTCATTCCTCTAAACACCTCATCAATCTTTGGCAGTAGAAGGTTTTTGTCTTAGGTCTTCTTACCATGATTTAGAGAGAACCGTAATAATTCTAGGTAAAAATAATTATATTCTGATGAACAAATAAAAAGCAATAGATATTGTGGCGTTCTGCAATTTCCCATAAGAAATAGATAGGAGACGTAGGTCCAGTTCACAACAAGGTGTTTGTTTCTCCACCTCATTTTTCACAATTTAGATTTTTTTTTATATCATAATTTTTACTTTTTATGTCGTAATTAATGTTTATGTAGTATGTCATAATTATGATTTACCAAAGTATGATTATTTTTTTCTTATGTGGCAGAAATGGGCTTCTATACACATGTGCTAATATTGGTATACTTTCTGTTTAAAGTGGAAATGGTAATTTACCATGCTTTACAGCATCGAATGCCCTTTTAAGGCAAATCACTCACTCAGCGGCCATCTCTCGGGCAGCTATTTCAGTCATGCAAGTATAGTTCCTACCTCTTTAAATGGGGAAACCTCAAATTCTCCACGAAGTTGTTCACGAAGCTTAAATCTCAATGAAATCTGAATCTCAGTGAAATTTCTAAAGGCAGCTGCAGTGACGCAACCAATCGGTGATTGGCTTTTTTATTTACAAAGCGGGGCTTATTCCGCCATTTTGCATGTTGCACTTTCTCCCATTAGTAATATGAGTGCAGCGTCTTTGTATATCTAAAGTCTTTGACAGTGTGGGAACAACAGAGTTTATAGATGTGAGCTAGATTAAGCAATAACGCCCAAAGGCGTTTATGAGGGGTGCGAAATGGGACATAGCATTCCCTGTGGACAAGGGTCAGTGAAGTCATGCTCATGTATCTACTCCCCATTTTGATTGGGACGACTCCCAAACCGGGATAACAGTATAATTAACAGGGACAGCTGCAGATACGGTGCCTCTGTCAGCGACCACAGCAGAGACCGTCCACTGGGCCCGGGCCCAAATCAACTTCTAAAACCATAGAAACCGTTCACAGCCATATCAGTGTCTTGTGCTACAACAGGTGGTCCCTGAAGTTCCCAAGTCAACCTCCCCCCTTGTCTCAAGTTTGCTGCCCACCGCCCACATTAGACCTGCATTTGTTGTCGAACAAACATCTTCTGCTTGGTTTGTATTTTTCGGACCAAGATAAAATCCCACTTACGGACCCAAACATGTCTCTGTCAGAGCAGCGGTATCACATAAAACCTTTGGGGATTTGGAAGCTGTCGCTGTAGTGCTTATAGGCTCTCAGGTGGTTGTCTCGGGCACCTGGAAAAGGAGTGGAGTGACAATAACAGGGAGAGGGAGATAAAAAGAATGAAGGGATGAATGGAAAAGAGGAAGAAGGATCAGAGAATGGGTCAGTGGGATTTGTCTTGTTTTCTCACACCAGCATGCGTCTAAAGAGTTTCAGCTATGTAGCTCTGGCTCCTTCAGTCTTTCTCATCGACCGGATCAAACGGAACAGATTCAGCTGTGGCCTCCGATCCCGTCCCGCTGGAATTGCACAAATGTTGCCACTTGAGCCACGATGTCACTCCCACCCCCATCCACTAACCCACTCCAGCTGATTTCAAAAGAAACCTGCTGTCTGTTTGAAATGGTCTGCTCCAGAGAACTGGTATCTTGCTAAAAATGATTCAGCCAGTTGCATGCACAGGCATGACAGTGCTTGATCATTAGTATTTGTGGCATAGTGTAATAGTAACACACAATGCTCGGGTTAGAGTACAATATATAAAAGTACAGGGAACTTTCCTAAAGAGCCAATAAAGCTTCTGGCATTTAATAGGAGTAACTGTGTTTTAAGATTTCTATAGATCTCTAATTGTTCTGTTTTATATCTATGTATCGTAAATTAGGCAGTAATCCTGCAGAATTTCTCAAAAGTCTTCATGCCTCAAATAAGTTTTCATAAATGCTATGTGTGTTTTGTAATGTCCAAGTGTGTTTTCCTATGTATGTGGCGCAATGCTTAAATACTTAAAATTATTAGGTAACACTTTACAATAAGGTTTCATTTGTTAACATTAGTCAATACATTAACTAACATGAACTAACAATTGACAAATACAACTTTTGATTTTAATAATGTATGAGTAAATCAACTAAGATTAATAAATGCTATTGAAGTGTTGTTCATTCTTAGTTCATGTTAACTAATGAAACCTTATTGTAAAGTGTTACCAATTATTTTTGTTGACAAAAATGTCACAGGTGTTGTGTTGTTGAATCTAAAGAAGGATGTGTGATGCAGAATGACAAAGAAAGCATGAGAACACTGTACATCTACCATAACTTCAGTGATGAACACAACTGAGGAAAAGGCTTAAGTACATTGAGAATTATAATCAAAGTAACAGGGAGCATGTGTGCAATTAATCAGAAACCATCGTAACAAACAAGAACTCCGGCAAAGACAGTGGCTGCATTCAAAATTGCATACTTTCCTATTGCACAGTATAGGTGTAAAACAATGTCCGAATTCTCAGTACTCATAAAAGAGCAGGGAACTACTGCTACTACTACTACACTTTTAGTATCTCACAGGAAAGGATTTGTGAATGGCAGTGAAGTGACGCAACGCAACTGATGCTAGTAGGTCACGTGATGACAACATTATGTATTGCGTCCGGATTGCATTCACACTACACACATTCATACTTTACGGAACATACTTTTTGTTGGCGAAATCCTCGTAAAATTCCTTGCTACTGACTGACACGCTCATAAAGCCATCTTTGCCGCCATCTAATGCCGTAATGATGTAACTTCTGTTGCTGTTCACGGTCAGGGACTATTTTTTTCTGGCGGAAGGAAGACTTTTCTTAGAAGTTTACTTCATGAAAGTTGCTTTGATACATATTTTGGCTTTCATAATTGTTTTGTGTGGTAACCGTTTTTATAAAAGCAATAAGGTACTCGAGGCTAGTGCTGTATCGCGAATAAGTCACAGCTGAAGGGCGTTGTTGTGCTCAACACGAAGCGGATACAGCACTAGTCTCGAGTACCTTATTGCTTAAATATTGTTTAAATATAAGTACTCTTGTGACTATATATGCAAGTACTATATTTGAACTACAGTTTTTTTTTTTTGAACTACGTTTTTTAAAAGCATGCCAGGATGCACTTCATGTATTTGGTTGCGAGAATAAACAGACCAAGTAGTGCTGGAATAAAATTATGTAAATATAATGTAATGTAGATATAATAAAGAATGAATATGGGGGGAAAAATAGAATAGAATGGAATAGATTAAATATGGCTTTATTTAATCCAGTGTAAACTGCGTGTGAAGCCATTGAAAAGTAGTTGTGACCTTGACGTGCTGTGAATTTGAACTCTGATGACAGATGTTTCGATCTGTCTGCTGTGGAAAGTCATTAACTCTACATAAATACTTCACAAGACTTTATTATGAGCGTCTGAAGACTGCCAAAACATTTGGATATGATTTAATCATTCAACATGCAGCCATACATTCATGGGGTAATTGCAAGGATGTCTTGTTTCAGCTTGTCTTAAATATCGAGTTCATATGAGTTTCATCCGCTCTCATGTTCTAGGCTCTCTGAGTCTCGCCTGTTTCAGAGCGTCCGACTCCCGTACCGGAAGACCCGGGTTCGAGGCCTGCTAAGAGCGGGCCGAGTTGAACCCGGGAAGAGGGGTTACATACGCACATGCTGGATGTCAGATTGAGTAAATGAAAGGATATGAAAACATCCTGTCCAACAAAAAAACATTGATAAGTCCTTATTCCTTACGCAAGTCAACAGGCCAGTTCTCATCTCCTTTGTCAATATATCCATGGATTAGAAATCGGGTCCATCATGGTTGGCCTGTAATTGAATGCATGGATAAGTTGTTTGTCTACTGAAATGTCCTAAAAATTAGAGTTCCTGGAAATCATAAAATGTTTGTTGGAGAGAAATAATGATTCCAACATTACTCCGACAAATCAACAGCCATATCTTAAACAAAACAACAATGTGATTTCTTCAAGCAAAATTGAATAATATTCAAATACTCTTTCCATGAAAAAAAAGAAGTACACTTAAGAACACTTTTAAAAAGAGTAAATATACTTAAGTGCAAACGTGCATGTTATTTATGATTAAATGAGAATATATTTTAGTTTATATTTAAACTGCTGAGTGCTTTTTGACCCACAAGATAGGTCTTGCACACATCTTTATGTGTAATTTCATTGTCTTTGAAATATGGCTGAATTGTACTGTAGAATGCCCCGACAAGCATTTATAGTAAACCTTAATGTCATTTCTAGTGAAACTTTAAATTTAATATTGATATGATATCAAATAACACACTATAGCCTAGTTAAAATTACGCAAGTTATTTTAAATTGTAATAATATTACAGTTTTTACTGTGTATTAATTAATAAATGCAGCGTTGGTGAGACTTCTTTCAAAAATATTAAAAGCTATTTCCAAAAGAGAACTTTTAAACCGTAGATGAGTACTTGAAAATGTACGGTATAATAAGTATGGCCATACTGCATCGTTTGTTGAAGAGATTTCCAAAATATTAATCAAACTGCATGATAATTCTTGTAAAGGTCTCCAAATATTGAGCTTCATGAGTTGTGGTTGCTGTAGTTGACAGGATGTTATTAAATCTCATTACCAGTAGATAGCAGCAGAGTGCATTAGGCACACGTTCTCTGTCTTTCTATGTCCCTCTGGACTTCCTGCATGTTTTTAAAACGCACGCACGCACACACACAACAACAGGATTAAAACAGATGCTTGTGACTCACTAACAAATTATGGTTTACCACACATTGTTTATAGAAAGTTGTAATTCTTACAACTGGGACTCATTCTTATTAGACGTCAGTAAAGGCTTAAATCACGTATAGGTCAAATGGATGAAGATGGATGGCTTAATTACTCTGTCTTTGTTATTGTAAGAATGTCATAATGAAGGTGTACACGCATATAAAACTAACTATCAGCAATGTTAAACAAAAGTAAAACAATTGAGGCGTAGGCTGTAATTTCTACTCTGAGATGCCTAAATGGCTTTTTGGTAATTGGTTCTCAAGCCCAAGATAATCCTATTTGAAAATGCCCTCAGGGTATTTTTGTGTTCGAGATGCCTGTGCAAGTACTGATTTATGAAAATGTCTGGTGCATTGTAGGGCAAATGGGTGAGGCCAACAACTCCGAAGGGACTGTTTATCGGACGTATAGCCACAATTTGATGTTGGTGTGTTTTACTGGTTTGGGAGACGTCAGTATGCCAGCATTTAGGCCGTCACTCTTATTCATGTTTTTCTATTAGACTGAAACTGTGTGTGTGTATGTGTGTATATATGTATGTATGTGTAAAAAAAAAAAAAAATATATATATATATATATATATATATATATGTGTGTGTGTGTGCATTTTATATATATATATATATATATATATATATATATATATATAACAATATATGTAAAACAATACAATATATATAAAATATACACACACACATATATACAGTTTCAGTCTAATAGAAAAACACGAATATGAGTGACGGCCTAAATGCTGGCCTTTAGCATGCATGCTTTTAAAAAGACTTATTACATAAATAATGTACTTTATAAGAGTATACTCAAGTTAAAAATGAGTGTAATGTTTTCAGACACTAAACTGTGTTTTTTATTGTATATAAATTAATTGTTTTAAATTTAGATTAAATACAATTTTCAATAAGTTGTACTTAAGTGGGTCAAAAAGCATTCTAAATTAACTATTGATTTTAGTTAAACGGTACAGTTGAATGTACTGATAAGCAATTACCGTAAACTACAATAGTTTAATGTCATTACTATTGACGCATATGTATTTAAATGTATTTGTAATTATAAATTTAAAGAAATGAAGTATATTAACACTTTCCCCCCGTTGCACAGGCAAGGCTTAAACCCAGTCCCAGGCTAAAATGCATGTTTGAGCTGTTTTAACTGAGAGCAACTTATTAAAATATGTCAATGCCATTGTTTTGTCTCAAGATGCACACCAGTAATGTTTTTTTTCTCGAAGGCATTCTTATAAAAGCTACGTTAAATGTCCTATAATTGAATTGAGACCTAATCTGTGAAACCAGATCTAAATGTAGTATAACACACTATAGTTTGAATGGAGCACTTTACATGTGCTTTAGTATGTTATTAAATCAAGACATGAAAATAAGTGTACTTCTTTAAAACACAACAAGATTATTATACGTAATGATTTTTCATTTATTTTGACATTACTAAAAAGTGCATTATTAAGAATTATAGTCATGAAAGTGTGCTCTCTGAAGTACACTTAAGTGGCCTTTTAAGTGCTTTCTTTTTTTTTTTTTAAATATAGGCCTACTTGAAAGATTTAAAGTACACTACAAGCGCACATTCAGCACACTTCTTTTTCACAGAGGAGCTCTTTTGCTAAAGGAAAGAGTGCAAGATAACTTGCAGCTTCTTCAGGATTTACCTCTGGAATTTTAATCCTGCTAATGTATTACAGTCGGGGGTTCGCACTATAGCACAGACGCGGTCTTGAGGGCAGAAAGGTTTTCTTATCTGAGGAGGAGTGATTCGATCAGTAATTCAGCTAATGCTGCTTGTGTAATCCACAAGATGAAATGCTGAACCTGGACACCTTTTAGTTCTTTTGTTGCATGCTTAAAGTTTTGCAAAATTATTAGGTGTTTTTCGTTGTCGTCATGGAAACATCAGTAATGATCCCTATTCAGATGGGACAGGAGGGAGAGTGAAACTGCTCGTAATTGTGAGGGAACAGCTCTCAGCTCGTATCCTCCCAGGGTGTGAGACGTTGTGTGGTCTGTGAATTTACACCTGCCTCAGGCATTGGTACGTGGGGTTGCTCAAGCTATTTCTTTTGTATCCATTTTCTAAGCTGTGTCTGATGGGCCACAAAAAGCAATTGCGACTAATCATGTAATGGCAGATTAGCACTTGTTAACACCATTGTTTCTTGAGATAAAATATTTTGGCTAAGTCTAAAAGAATTTGGGCTGTAAGCAAGATCAGGCTCCATGTGGCTTTTATACAGTTTGATATACTGTGGTAAGAGAGAATTGTGTCGTCATTGCTTTGTACCAATGTTAGTTTTTGCTTTATGTAACTTTATTACTTTGAGTTTGGTGAACTTAAATCATTTAAGTAGCTATATAGTTCAGACTTAGTTATGTTTACTACCTGAATTCAAACTGAATGAGTGGAAAACTTAAGTTGAGTTTACTCTGTGTATAAGTGTAAATAAAATATAAGTGAATTTAACATGATGTATATGAGTTTACAGTACTTGTACTTATTGGTTTTAAAACTTAAATGTTTGAGTTACCGTAACTCAAGTTTTACAGCGTGGAACACAATTTTTGGTTGAACTAACCTTGTGAAAATAAGTATATTGTAGCTTAATTTTTTTTTTTAAACGATCACATACTTTAAAATAATATACTTAACTGATTGTGATGCTGCCGGGCACTTAATTGCATGTTAATAGTAATTAAATGAAAATGTATTCTAGTTTAAATTTATGTTACATGTAATTAATCTTTTTTTTTGGCCCATTTAAATTCATCTTTATATGTAATTTCACAATTCTATTTTCCTTGAAATATGACTAAAGTTTACCGACAAGAATTTATGGTAAAATTAAAATGTACATTAATCTCATTTTCTGTATTTAAATTTCAATTTAGTACATTTAAAATTCTATTAACTTTCGATCTGACATTTATTGTAAAGTGCATTTTTAAAAAGTGTACACAAGTGTAATTTATTTTATTAAAATTGTATTATCTTTAAGTAGAGTTCTTAAAAATATACATTTAAGAAATGAATTAAGCACACTTCTTTTTCTATTTGATCATTTCAGTTCCAAATGATGATACTTAAAGTATATAGTTTCATTTTACTTCACAAAAGAGAGGCAGCAGTATCATTAGGATACACCAGATCACTTTAGAAAGATTTCATTGAGTAGAAATAGAGCGTTTTTCTCTTTTTCAAAGTCAAATTTTATTGATGAACTTTCACGATAACAGGCAGATTTCAAATGTTCATTAAATATACTTATCATTTGCCAAGTCGTGCAAACGGGTCATGAAACAAGTATTATTGAGACAAGAGAGGCTCCATCTGTCTTTGATCAATTTGTCTTGTTAATAAGTCTGGAAAGTGAGCCAGGCAGACTTTAATTTCTTTAATCCTCATTTGGAACATAGTATAAAAAGACATGACATTTCTTCAGTCTATCTGTCTGTCTGTTTTTATTTTCAGTACTAATTATTATAACAAAGGCAACCTGTTCAGGCTTCAATTACGTTTATCCAATTTTCAGTTTTAATTTCGTCTTAGTGCCCCATGACATGAATTCACTGTACCACACACTGAAAAAAAATGATCAAAACCTAATTAAACCAGCGACCTCCAACAATATATGCAATTATCCAATTGGGGCCGCTGTTCTTGATATAAAATGCCATACCATTCTGACAGTCTTTATTATAAGCTTTTCATTATTTCAAAAGTAGTCAGCCTTTGTGTTTAAAATTTTAATAATTTTCTGTTCCTGTAGTTTTTTTAATGGTAGTTCATACTCAGATTAGTTACAAAAGTATTCGGACAACAGTTATATATTTTCATAAAAGTAGATGTAGCTTGTGAAAAATAATGTTATAGAAAACTGAATTAACTAATTAATAGCCTATTGAAATGAAATTTAAACTGAAGTATGATCTGTTACATTTCATTTAGGGATCTCTGAACAATATTTTGGGATTATCTGTCACAGTCTAAAGAGACAAATGCAGAATATGACAATGTATCCGAATGTGGTTTTCTTTGTCTTTCAAATCTTTTAAATTCACTTCAAGGTAATTGAGCCTTCTCTCCTCTTTTGCATGGTGTCATGTTTGAATAAAGGCTGCATGCTTCAACACTCTTTGAGTCATTGTGTTGAAAAATAGGGTTGAAAAATGTTTTAAGATGGAGTCCATGTCAACATTGCTTCCTGACAGAGATAAATAAACGTCTTCCTTAATTTCCATCATGCCACTTGCACTATTTTCAAGCTGATTTAAAATGCTATAGCCAAACCAATTCCTAAAATAAAACCAGTGTAAAGTCAGTTCTACGGGGGTGCTTGAGTGCTAAGCACCTTCAAACGAAAACAAAAATACCCTCCGTTTGTTACTGTAATAATATCATGTTGATGAAACAGATTTTGCAAACGCTCCAGAGAACGTTGAATGTTTCTGCGTCCTCTGGAGGTTGTATTTGAAGGCTGCATATGTCACCTAGTCTTATTTAAGAAAAGTAACTGTATAGTAAAATTGACTGTTTATTCCTCGTGAGGTGTAAAATGCTGTAATTTTCTTTGTTACTTTGCAATCTTACAGCTACTTTTCTTAAATGAGACCTTCTCGATGACGAATGCAGCCTCCGACATGACACGCAGTTAGTGTGTGTTTGCAGCAATTAGCAATGTTGCCAACTATTTGATTAATTCAGAAATCAAATAAAAGTTTTGGTTTTCATGACTCTTCGCCAGCAGTTTGATTGACAGGTGATCTAACAAATCATAACCCCGAATCCGCCATTTTGTCCGACTGAACTTGAAAAATTTTGCGTATTCGCGTCTTTCCGCGCTTGAAACAACATTCTTCTGATGTCCATTCATGTTTATTTGATGCTATAAATGAACTAGTATGAAGAGACGATCGGTTCACGAGCCGATTGAAGGAGCTACAGCGATCTGTCATGACACATTGAAAAGCCACTATACTGTATTTATTATTTAAACTTATTTAAAAAATTACAATATTTTAAATATGAAAGTGTTTCTTATCAAAAGTAACCTGCTCTATCTTGTCTGTCGACGCGTTGTCAGTGTCCTATTTCTCCGCGATGTATTTTTCACTGCTTGAGAACATGATGTGTGGCATGAGAGCGCATGGCTTGTCGGGCATAGCAACGGTAACTAAAGGGTTCTTTGCGAACCCTTTATTGCAAAGTTTCAGAAGTGCCATCTACATAGAAATGCGAGATTCAATTTCTCGAAATTGCAATGATTGGATAGTCTAACCATAGTGTGGGACTAAAATATGTCAAAATAGATTGCAGAATTAATAGAAAAATAATTGTTTCATATCAATGTGTTGAAATTCTATTCCAATTATTTGTAAAAGTAACGACTTGTAAATAATCTTAAGTGTACGTTACTATTATTGTTATGGTGGACATTACTGCACTTTTCTAGAGCACCCTCACCCACTTCAGAAGCTCTCACTGATTTGATTCTGTTACCCGGCTTGATTAAACTATTTTTAAACCTACTTTTAAAGGATTCTAATAGCATATGATTTTAGGATTTTTGCAGGTTAAGTCCATTGTAAATGTTTTCTTTTCAGTTCATATGTTTTGAGAGGTAAACATAGAGGGCTAGAGGATATTTACCCTCCAGTGAGATATTGATTTGGAGTGCTCGGCGTGGATCATCAGTGTGAGCTCACACCATTACCTCAAATGGACAGACTCTACTGCTTTTACTCTGTGTGACAATTCATTTTAAAAGGATGCCTCACCCAAATCCTGTTTGAAATGCTGATTCGTCATGGTAGAAAGCTGTAATCATATGTCATTCTCACTATTGTTTAATTTCAGTGCATTGAATTTTTCTTTTTACACTAACATCATATTTGCATGTATCCAAACTGGTTTTACTTGCACTGTACGTTATGCATGTGGGAAAAAATGAAGGCGGCAACTGCATCTGGCAGGAATAACTATTTGTCGTAATAAAGAAAAATTTGTGTGTATGTGTAACCTTGTGGGGACATTTTTTTTTTTTTTTTTTTTTTTTTTTTTTTTTTTTTTGGTCCCCATGAAGAAAAGGTTTATAAATCCATACAGAATTTTTTTTTTTTTTACTGTAAAAATGCTGAAAGCCTTCTATGATTAGTCTGTTTAGGGGTAGGGTTAGTGAGGGGATATACAGTTTGTACATTATTAAAACCATTATGTCTATGGACCCCCCCCCCCCCCCTTCCCCATAGAATCTAACCCTCCTCTCGTACACTTATGTAATCCTGGCAGTATTCCCTTGGAAGTACAAGGCACTGCACCAAGAATTCCTCCCGTTACAGGATAGTGAGTGGCGCTTGATGGAAGCCCCTCCAAGACTGTAGGTCAAACAGATCAGTGACAGGCCAATAAGAACATCTATATCTCTCGGTCTCCCGCTCTCCCGCGCTGTCACTTCTGTTGTATAATGTTGCCATGGATCTGAGGTTGCGTTGCTATGGTGTCACAAGGACATTGTGTTTTTCACCAGACCAATGTCATTCATATTTTCTTTCAGAGCATGGGTTATTCATAAAAACAAATATTCATGTGTTTTACTTTTAATGAGACAAAGCAGGCTACACCAGAAAAAGCTTGTTTTATAACAACTGCACTCTTACATACATTATATTACAGTCATAGACTCCCTTTTTTTTAGAACACCACACAAATCTATTTACTCAATGGCTTTTTAGTTAATTCTTTTAAAAAAAAAAGTCCAAGTTATTGTACTTATTCTTCTTTTCATCTGAAACTACTCACTGCTAGGTTTTGTCTTGTCATCTTACAACAACCTTTGACCTCTGACCTTAGGTGAATGGAATTCACAACAAAGATTAAAATTCCTTGAGGAGGTACATCCGCTTGTGAGGAACATGCTCCTCTCATCATTAAAATACTACATTTCCAAGATATGTTTATCACATACAATACAGAGTCCGTTATGTACACCTGTACCAATGGTGAGAGCAGGTTTTCTTTTCGCTTTGCAAGGTCTTCCCGTGAGTGCAGTGGAAGTGTTTAGGTCCTCTTTTGTCTATAATCATGCAGTGGACAAAAGCTTTTAAACAGTTGGTCGGTACAGCAACAAAGTCTCGACATGTTTTCGCATGAGTTCTTTGAGGCCTGGTCCATTGTGAGGCTTCCTCTTGAAGCTTATTCCTATTCTGTCCTTTCAGCAACCATAACAAGTTCATTGCGGGGCAATAATGCCTCGGAGTCTGATGTGGGGTAGGCTAGACAAGGGCTTGAAGTTCGGGTCGGGGTTTTTTGAGCGCTAGGCGCGGGGACTTCATACTGGCCGGTCCACAGCATACTGGCAGGGGCTTAAGTTGGACACAGGGTTCTGCACGGTCGGGTAAGCGAAGTTGGCGTGCTGTTTGGCCTTGAGCCGGAGGCTGGCCAGACTGGAGTTGCAGGTGTCTCTGTACATGTACGGGCTGGCCGTGGTGGCATAAGGGCAGGCGGCTGCTGACACCGCCGCAGAATTGAGGGTGGGGCTGTTCAGGTTGTTCAGGTTTCCCAGGTTATTGAGGCCTGAGCCCGGCACCCCTGCCACCGCCGAGGGCACCATCGAGGAGGCCATGTTCATGGAAGAGATGGAGCTGGGCGGGGAGAACATTGGCTGGGAGGACAGCGGGCTTACATTCATGGAGTTAAAGAAGGGAAAGCTTTTGGCTGATAAGGGGCTGCTGGCCAGGCTCTTAGTTGCCCAGTTGTTGTATGAATAGCCCGAGTACATGTCGTCATAAAACGGCTGCATGAGTCCGTTGAACTGGGCGCCGAAGCCATTCTTGCACAGCTCAGCTTGCTGGTTCCTTTCTCGCTTTCTCCATTTGGCGCGGCGGTTTTTAAACCACACCTGTATAAAGGACAACCAGAAAAGGGATATCAGCACTGTCCGCAGTCGGAACATCATTTGTCAGTGCAAAACAAAAATGTAACTTTGAATGCCATATTCTTTATTACTTTAGCATAAAATATGTATGAAAGAGCTCAACAGAACTTTAATTTACTTAAAATACTTTTTTTAAACACTCCTTTCCATGAGATTTAAACAATAAAAAGTTCCACCAGGCAGAATTTAAGTACTTCATTTATTAAACTAATTTATTCTCTTATATGAGTTTCCTCAGTGAGAAATGTCATTAAAGAGCTTCCCTCACATTTAGTCAATTTTATATCCTATTTTTAGGGGATATTGGGTGGATTAAAGTTTTAATGTGAAAATTTAAATGAATATATTTCATTTAGCTCACTGAGAAATTATAAAGCTGTTTTCTTGTCGATCTTTTCCCTGCGAAAGCGTTCACCGACTGTGTAATAATTAGTAGGAAAAAAAAAACAAGCTGAAAAGAAATGAAGAAATCAAGAGCTGCATTTAAATATTAGATTTCAGGAATGTAAATAACGTCCTTTTCCATACAATATGTATATGATTTCTATTAAAAGTAACATCCATAAAAAGCACCTAACCCTAATGATTCAGGCTTCCTCATACCATATTTTTGAAGTAACCTAAAGAAATATGATAAATACAAACAATCATGTATTATTATGACTCAAGTTAATGGTTTTTCACTTCTGAGAAAGACTGTTTCCACATATTTCAAAAATAATCTCACGTAGTGATTGTACATTGCTGGATTTGTGCTGAAGTTGTGTTTTCTGGGAATATTTAATGACATCTTTTATTCAGAATACGGTAAATGATACCAGTTTATATTGGGAGAGAGGGAATACCCTTCTCTGTGAATGTTCCACTGACACTTTGGCAATGGTGTTTAAAGCCTTCTAAAATAACTGAATGTCAAATATAGTTCAATGATCAGTGTGCTCATTCTCTATATTTTTGGCATACAGGTGTGTGTGGGTGTGTGTGGGAGTGTGGGTGTGTGTGGGAGTGTGGGAGTGTGGGTGTGTGTGTGGGAGGGTGGGTGGGTATTCCCCAAGTTATGGGGACCAAATGTCCCCACAGGTATAGTAATACTTTAGTATTATTAGTAGTAAATTTTGATCTCTTGTGGGGACATTTTTTTTTTTGGTCTCCATGAGGAAACAAACTTATAAATCATACAGAATTATCTTTTTGAAAATCTAAAATAGCAGAATGATTTCTGTGATGGGTAGGGGGACAGAATATACAGTTTGTACAGTATAAAAACCATTATGTGTGTGTGTGTATTTATTTTATTTATATAATATATATATATATATATATATATATATATATATATATATACCTGATGGTACGAAAGTTGGTAAAGGTTTTGGCACTGTGAACACAAAAGCAAAAATCATGCACATGATTCGGAAGGTAAAATAGTTCTGAAAAAAAAGTGTCGTACTTTTACTCCTCGCGCATTGGAAATGAATGGGAAACAATTTAGTGGAAATGTTTGGTACTGCACCCAACGAAAATCTAATTGAACGCTCATTTTTTGAGATATTAACACAACTTGTTTACATTCATGGCTTTCAGTTTTAGAGTAAAACGTGTTTTGGAAAATGTATATTTCATATAAAAAATTTTAAATGGTATTTTTGTGTTTGCTTTTTTTTTTTTCCCCATTTCAGCAATAATCTAACAAGAGTCTTCTTTAAAAAGAGACCAAATGTAAGTCTGTGCTCCAAAACATTTAAAATTTATGACAGTTTAAATTTGAAATTTCATTTTCAGGTCTATGCTCCGAAAAAAATGTGGTTGGCAGGAAATGAATGGATTATAATTGCAGCATAAATATAATTTAGTACATTTAAATCCACAAAAATACTAAATCTTAAATAAAAAAACAGAGAGAGCACCAGAGGGATACTGGCTTAAATGTGTGTGTGCTTTCCCAAAGTAAAATCATTTGGAAATGGTAAACAAAAGCACATATGCTTAATTTTAAAAAGGTTATAAGGACTTGTTTTTTATAGGAATGTTTTTATTATGTATTGTTGCATTTATTGTTTATGGATTCAATGTTTTGTCACACCTTTGATTCCAAAACAAATTTTGTCTTTGGTATAATAGTGTATTTAAATTGCAAAAGCAGCAGTATCAAATGGAGAAAAAACCCTCACAGTCATGTGTGGTCCATTGCAGAGTTTTTTTTTAAAAAAAAATTAAGTATCCTGGGTCGAGCTGGCGTTAGGTCAGGGCCATGATTTAGGGTTTGTGTGTTTATTAGGAGCACATACTCCATCAATTGCGTAAATCAATATGACAGCAGAAGCATGTGGAATATGTGGCATAAGGTTCCAGCTGGGATTACTGACATGCATGCATGGTTCAGGAGGCCACTGATCGACATTAGGAAAGGAGTATCTCTACCTCTGTTGTTCTTTCAAAATAACAACCAAGACTGTGTGCTATGTGACCTTTCTTCTGGCCAACATGAATTTGATCCATTAGATGTGCGCCAGACAAGGAGGTAGCGATTGTATTGTCATCCATCAGAATGGAAGCCCACCTGCTCTCTGTGTGTGCTTCACCAATCAAACTTCTGCTTTTTGTTGCGACAGAAGGTCACAAACCTTTTCTAGGTTCTTCTAAGCAAACTATTATTTACGTTACATCACAGATCTCAATATAGCAGTTTTCTGTTACTGTAACAGAAAAAAAAAAAGGCCACAGCCAATACCAAAGCCGACGTCTTGTGCACAAGTGTTCCTGAAAATACTGGAATAACCCAGGCCTATAATTTATGTCCCGTGCTTCAAAAGGACGCCCTTTCATTACACATATGAATCCAAATGCACCATAGTCACAGAATAGTGAACTCTCTTAGAAAAGTTCAATGGGGTTCAATGCAGAACTCTAGGGTTCTTGACTCAATTTTAAAGAGCCCTTCAAAATGTTTTATATTAGGAGAAATGTCTTAACCCTCTGGTGCTCTTTACTTCACCTGAACAGTATGAAACACTGTAAAGGTTTTACCACTTGCTATGTGAATGACATGATTTGAAAGGAGAAATAGTACTGAAAAAAGTCACACTTTTACTCCTTGTGGTCAGAAAGGACTGCAGTGGAAATTAATGGGAAACTAATTTCATCAAGAGGAAGCGTTTGGTACCACGCCTAAACAAACTTACTGAAAGCTCATTTTTTGAGATGTCAACCTCACATGTGGAGCACAACTTGTTTAGATGGATGTCTGTGATTTTATAGAGTAAACCATGTTGTGGAAAATATATATCCGTATAACAATTGAAAATGGTATTTTGTGCACTTTCATAACGGAAAATGAAAGCAATAACAACCGCAATAAAAATTGTCTATAACTTTTTTTTTTTCACTTCAGCAATAACTTTTTTTTTTTTTTTTAAATAAACAAACCAATCTTTAAATGCTCCAAAGTATTTAAGATGTATGACCGTTTGGAAGTTGTAAATTTAATTTTCAGGTCTATGCTCCAAAAGTGGTTAACGGGTAATAATTAATTATAACTACTGCATAAATATAATTTAGTACCATAAAATCCCCTAAAATATTAATTATTAATTATATTTAATGAAGGTTTTTATTTATTAATAAAATAAATTAATAATTAAAATACTAATTTCATTAAAAAAAATTGACCCACACGAAGAGCATAATGATTGCACAATATACTAATTATAACTTATTTAAAAGTTTCTGTTTATGACTGTATAATTTACACAACATAAAATGAAAAAACCTATTAAAAGAAAATAAATAAAAGAATATACTTAATGATATACATCCATGAAGGAAACCTCTAAAAGGTTCTATATATGAAGCCCCTTCATAGTTCAATATAACCTTTTAATTCTAAGAGTGTAACTTCTTACCTTTGTCTGTCAGCCAGAGTGTCAACTTACAAAAGTTTTGATTATTAAATCAAACAATAGCTTTTGCACCCAAAGTGCCGTACGCAGTGGTTTAGTCAGGCAGGGGGGAGACACGTACCCGTACTCTTGCTTCTGTGAGGTTGGTCCACACAGCGATCTCCTCTCGTGTGCTCATGTCAGGATAGACGGGTTTCTCTGAAAGGTGGCTTCGAGTTCCTCGGAGCTGTGCTGGCTGGTAAAGTGCGTCCTTTGACGCGCTGTTTTTTCTTTAAAGAGACCGTCCTCTGTGGTTTGACTCATCTGTGTGGTTCTGATGGGACTTCTTCTGTGTCTGTTATGGGTCCAGAGGAAAAAGCATTCATTAAACCGACACACATAACGGTGCGATTATCCACAAAAATGATACCCGCAAAACAATAGATTATGAAATAAATAAGCTATGGATATGTGCTTAAACACAAAAAGAACTGTTTTTCTAGTTTGCCTTGAAAAGGCAAGATCAATGATAAACTGCTGGGTCCAAAGTTAGTTTTTGATATGTGTGATGAAAATCACTCCCTCTTGGTGGTGTAGAGTTATTCCTCAAATTGCAAATTGAAGACCCACACAGAAAGGGGCTAAATTAGCTGGCCACATAATCCCTGGGAATACAAGCCATTAGTGAACAGGGCAGCGTTTGGGGCTGTTTGGCAAGAGCTTAACTCTCTAGGAGCCAGTTTCTAACTAATCAGCACAGCTTTCCAGGGCCTCTAGGAAAACCAATAAAGACATCATGCTGCCAATCTGTCAGTGGACAGATACCCTTTAACTCTTACAGCAGCACCAATCTAAACGCACTTCCCATAAAAATAAAACATGAAACAACATCGATAATTATCTCATTCTAGGGAATAATTGAACAAGAGTTCAATTAAAATTAATGTTTGTTGTTTTTTGTTTAATGTAGATAACATGAGAAGAGAAATTACATGGAGAAATTTTATGGTTTGCACAGGGCCGTGTAAAAGGCGTTGAGAGGAACACCGAACTTGCAAATCCCTAACCCACTGTCAACGCTTTTAAATGCATTGGTTTATGTGTAATCGAATATAATATTGCAGGAACATTTGTGGTATCAATGAGTAGAATATGCATGCATTGAGAAAAGCTTAAATTAAACATGTTCAACATTTGTGATAGTTAAACATAGCCAATCAAAACACTCTCTCATAAAGTCAAATAATTCATATCTATTTTAGT